>CM068306.1:87584809-87986001 GCA_034768735.1 Schistosoma mekongi | reverse complement strand
TACAACATTTCAGTCATAGCATTTATGCTCTATGTCTGCGAAATCTGGTCTTCCCAAGCTTACGATTCATGATGTCTCTCTGTTTCTTCACCGCCGTTTCAGAAGAATCCCTTTCAGTTAGTGGGAACATCATGTTAATAGTCTTGAGGTTCGCCATCGTATGTTCGGGCACAATGATGACAATTCAGTTGGTGTCAGCATCTTGAATCCAGTATGTTGTCTTCCTTAATAGGAATAAAATCTTCATGTTTGTAGTTCTATCCGAACTGTATCTCTTTCCTTATAATTCTCCTGTCGTATTATTAAATTTTATCTCCTCTCGTCCTGATCGCCTTTCGTCTCTACTTTCTTAACGATTTTACTCTCGTGCTTATGTGGCGCATATATTCTTGGTACCCATTTGTTGCAAATTTCATTTTTTTTAACAATAATAACAACTTGGAACCTTGGTTTGCCCACCAGTATTATCCAAATAAAATACCAATGAAAACCACATACAATACATATGAAGGTAGTAGTACTTCCAGATGTATATGTCTATGCACAACGTACATTGTGATACTATATCATGGAAGAAATCTACTATAAATATTCCAGGAGTAACAGCTTATACTACTTTGACCAGGTAAATTTCATTTTTATATCAGTCGTAACGTTTGGTTTTGAATTAGTTAGAAAATTCATTATTTTGCTTAAAGGAGTTCAATCATGTTGAGTGTGAGACAGTTACCCACTGAATGCATTGGATGAGATTGCATAAATTAATCGTGAATTGAATGAGATTAGGAATGTTACCAGTTGAGAGCCGATTTAGTATACTGATAGTTAAGCATTCGTTGTGAAGCCTGAGTGTCCTGAGTTTGACGCCTAATGGAATTGTGAATACGTGTTGCTGAAGAGTCAAGTACTAAGACGAAACAGCTGTCCAGTGTCTGTTACTGGATATCAATGGTTGTTTAACTAAGACCAGTTCGTTATATCCTACCATATTGGTCGGTAATAATGACTTTTATGGAAAAATCTCTGTTGAGTATGGAGTATGGAAAAAAACATCCTGATGTAGCTAGTAAATAGTCACTAATTTCTGTGAACCAATATGTCAACGCAAATGAAGGAGAATGTTTATAGGTAAAATAAACAATTAAATTGTGTTGGGATGGCACCCAGAAACCTCAACAAAGCCTCCAGAACCCTTGAAGGAGCGGGGGACATTCCGTCCAATCACTGATCGATAGAACCTTCTAGAATCTCGACGTGGAGCGTTGTGATTAGATAACAGTTGAGATAATACGAATATTTTGTACATAACTCACTCTCCATTTTACTGGAATAAAGATTCCTGTCTACCCGTTTTCTGTCTTCTGAATTTTCTACTAGGAGGGTTCAAGGCGTTTTAGTGCTAAGGTTGTTTGCGGCTAGTCAAGCTATCATGTACGTGGATACAACGCAATTGTTAAGTTGATAATATGGTTTGTTAGCATGTAGTAAAAACGACATTTGTTTCCTTAGTACTCATGTGAATTATTAATTAGCTAATAGTGTTTACAAATTGAATGAACTTGAAGTGCGCCCGATATATGACCAAGTTACGCTTGCGGTATTACCAAGGCAACTTCCAACGACTGAACCCCCCCCCCTCTTACGAAGGAGAATAAATCCGAAGGCAATGAAGGATGGAAGAGAAGTTATATTTGATCGTAAACAGAGCGTCAATGGAAAAGCAACGTCTAGGCTGGCAATCTAGAGAGAGAGTTGCTTCCCACGGTACGGCGTGACGTGATCTGGTGGTGATGCGTGACCAAGCGCCTTCAACTAGTAGTGTCCGTTAAAACAAACATGGTCAGCATCAATGTCGAGGACCTATTTAACTATTTATTTTGGGGATTATTTACCGCTACAAACTTCATAAAATGTAATTGTATGCTTATTGCACCATAGATATTTCTTACCACTTAACTGAATTAAAATTGTTGACTAGAAGACAACGAATGGTTACTACTGTTCGCTTTATCATTTGTTGTTAACAGTTATAGTTGTAAAGATTGTCAAAATAGACAAAATTAATATGACGATGGGGGGGGGGTTCACCTATATAACTTAAGGATGGATTCTAGAAAATAAATTGTAGTTGTATTTATCAGTGTCGAATACATTGTTAAGCATTTATTGTAAGACCCGAGGGTATTTGTCTCAGTTATCCTGAGACAATCGACAGTGTACATTGATATTCAGTACTATCTAGTTTTCATTGGTGCCCAAGCTACATCATTAGGTGATGAATACAAACAACTAGAAATAGATGACTTCACAATTGTTAATTCACTAACTGTTGTATCAACTTGTCAATAAATGTAAATAACGAACAGTTGGTATGCAGTAAGTAAACAAGTTATAAAATACATTGTATAACAATCCTTTTGTAGTACACTTTAACTGCTATATACTACATGAAACAGTTTCTAATATCTAATCAAGCTAACAATACATCTTCATGTAAATGTAATTCCAACTGAAAAGTATATCAAATAAACTTTTATACATTCATTCAGGCATAATGAAAGCTAACCTAGAATAAGACGGTAGAATTATGAAGAAAGCCTGTGGGGGGGAGTGTTCAGTAGTATAAATAAATGAAGTAGTTGATTATGGTAACAAATATAATGAATGTGTTTTTAATCCTTGTATCTTGTAGCTGGAAGAAATTAAAAATTCACCTCTATAGTGTAAGCCTGAGGCTGTATCAATACTTATTTAAACGTTGTATTTAGTCTTCTTAAATTAGTACTTTGTAGAAATGTGTTATGCAACATCAATATGATGATGACTGTACTTGGCCGCTGATTTTTCTCCATTTACCATTGCATACATGATGGATAAAATCTATCCTGTAGTTAGTGGAAATCTAGTTATTGTTAACATTGTCATATTTTTAAGGTTCTTTTTGTTTCACATAAATGTATGTGTCAAATCAGCCGACTGAATTGCTACGATTGAGGGCTTACTGGAGTTCAGAACACTACTGTCTTGCTTCTACTGATCAAGATTTTCTAATTAATCGAGTATCGATATTGTTTATTATCCCCAAAACTCAAAGGAATAACAAGAAGTCGTCGGAAAACGATTAATTACTGCGTACAATAGCAGCGATGGCAACAACGATACCAATCGCAACAACAATAGCAATAACAATAGTTTCTGAATAGTATTGACTCCAACAGTAACCTAAACGTTCGCTCAATCGTTCCAGAACAAATGGCTGATAATAACGGAGCTCGATGCAGCCAAACAACATTCAGTCGTTCCAATGTTCAACTTCCTTGACAGTATGTGTTTAACGTAATGAACTTTGTCTACAGTAAGTCTTCTAAGTGACTGCCTATATTAGATATTTGTTTAATAATAATACATAGTGTATTGTTCAGTTGTGAAATTTAACAATGTTTATAAAATAAGTAATGCAAGTGTATTTGTAAAATTCCAGTAAGTAGGAATTAAAATTTCTGACGTTTTGCGGCTTAGTTCAAGTCGCGCCTTCAGAGAAAAATCAATAAGCGAATTGAATTAATACAATGGAACAAATCATAAACACGCTAAGTTCGTACAATCAAAATGCAAGTTTGATCGTGTCATGTCAAGTCATATGGGTCAAGGTGATTTCAAATGAGACACGTACGTAAATGTTAGTGTGATGTGGTATGTATGTTCATGTGAATGAAATTTGATGTACTTTGATTGTGGTCAGTTGGATAGAAAGTTCATGTTGGGTGGATAAAAAGGCCTTCCCTTTTGTTAAGTGCAGTTGGATTTAACAAAATGTGAAGTGCTTCAGCTATTCGTCATTCCTTGGAACTGGGAAAACTTTTCTCAATAATCTGGATATTTTTTATATCGATTTTATGGTTGTAGTAGACAGCATGCGTAGACTGCTATTGCTGATTTAACTTGTAAGTTCAACAGGATTATTGGGGGGGGGGTCGTTTAGTGTAGCTTTCATGTTCTTTGGCACCAGTTTTGATTTGTCAAGAACACTCTCCAATATAGAAAGCGTCACAGTCGACACATCCTAGCCTGTAGACAGTTCTGTGTACAGGTGAAAGGGATGTTGTCCTTTATTTTAACTAATACACCTCGAATAGTGTTCGTAGTTTTGTAGAATGTTTGAATTCCATGTTGTTTTAGAATTCCTTTGCAATTCATCTGTTGTGTCATTACGGTAAGGTAGAACGGCTGTACCAATCCATGATATTTTAACTGATTTACTATTAGTTCGTAATAAATCGTCTCGTTTTTTCATATTTTTAATATTATTCATTGCGAAAATTATTAAGGCTGTAAGAGTGCTGAATTGTTATTTTTGTATTCAGATTTCTTGTCATCATCAGATGTGTAGTGAGTCATTGGCTCTTGATAGTTAGAGCCAGCGATATCTTCCACTGAATGATGTTACTGAATAGTATTGACTCCAACAGTAACCTAAACGTTCGCTCAATCGTTCCAGAACAAATGGCTGATAATAACGGAGCTCGATGCAGCCAAACAACATTCAGTCGTTCCAATGTTCAACTTCCTTGACAGTATGTGTTTAACGTAATGAACTTTGTCTACAGTAAGTCTTCTAAGTGACTGCCTATATTAGATATTTGTTTAATAATAATACATAGTGTATTGTTCAGTTGTGAAATTTAACAATGTTTATAAAATAAGTAATGCAAGTGTATTTGTGAAATTCCAGTAAGTAGGAATTAAAATTTCTGACGTTTTGCGGCTTAGTTCAAGTCGCGCCTTCAGAGAAAAATCAATAAGCGAATTGAATTAATACAATGGAACAAATCATAAACACGCTAAGTTCGTACAATCAAAATGCAAGTTTGATCGTGTCATGTCAAGTCATATGGGTCAAGGTGATTTCAAATGAGACACGTACGTAAATGTTAGTGTGATGTGAAAGGAGAATATGTGAATATGTGAGAATAAAATTGTATGTATGTTCATGTGAATGAAATTTGATGTACTTTGATTGTGGTCAGTTGGATAGAAAGTTCATGTTGGGTGGATAAAAAGGCCTTCCCTTTTGTTAAGTGCAGTTGGATTTAACAAAATGTGAAGTGCTTCAGCTATTCGTCATTCCTTGGAACTGGGAAAACTTTTCTCAATAATCTGGATATTTTTTATATCGATTTTATGGTTGTAGTAGACAGCATGCGTAGACTGCTATTGCTGATTTAACTTGTAAGTTCAACAGGATTATTGGGGGGGGGGGTCGTTTAGTGTAGCTTTCATGTTCTTTGGCACCAGTTTTGATTTGTCAAGAACACTCTCCAATATAGAAAGCGTCACAGTCGACACATCCTAGCCTGTAGACAGTTCTGTGTACAGGTGAAAGGGATGTTGTCCTTTATTTTAACTAATACACCTCGAATAGTGTTCGTAGTTTTGTAGAATGTTTGAATTCCATGTTGTTTTAGAATTCCTTTGCAATTCATCTGTTGTGTCATTACGGTAAGGTAGAACGGCTGTATTAATCCATGATATTTTAACTGATTTACTATTAGTTCGTAATAAATCGTCTCGTTTTTTCATATTTTTAATATTATTCATTGGAAAATTATTAAGCTGTAAGATGCTGATTGTATTTTTGTATTCAGATTTCTTGTCATCATCAGATGTGTAGTGAGTCTATTGGCTCTTCTGAATAAGTTTAGAGCCAGCGATATCTTCGCACTGAATGGATGTACTGAATTGAAATCGATATATCGATTTGACAGTGTAGGTTTACAATGAATTCTCAGATTAACAGTTTCATTTAAATTTCTTTTAACCAAGCAGTCTGAAAATGGTAACTCATTGTGTTCATTCTCACTTTCTAAAGTGAATTTCATGTGCTGAGACAGGATGTTGATTTGTTTTGTGAATGTTCTTAGAAAAGTCTTTTTAATGATGACAAAAGTATCATCTACATATATGAGCCAAACCTGTGGTTTAATGACTATTGAAAAGATGAGATTCTGTATGGGCCATGAAAATGTTTGCTACAATTGGTGAGACCGTGTGGGGGCCATTGTCAATCCGTTAGTTTGTTTGTAGAGAATTCCTTTGAAGGTGAAAACAGTTGAATTCAAGCATAGTTTCAGGGATTTCATGAGTAAACTGATATTTAATAGACAATGGCTGGAGAGTGTATGATCATTTTCAAGTAATCCATCAGTAAATTCCAAACAGATATTGATTAGAATACTCGTATATAATGATACAACATCATAGCTTACCATTATTTCAATGTCTTCACTTATTACATTTGAGATTTTTGATATGAAATCATATGTGTCTTTGACAACATTATGTAAATGTTATTGTAGTGGTTTCAAAATGTTACTTAGATATCTAGCAAGCGCATAAGTTAGAGTGTTGATGAAGTCAACTATTAGTCTTAGTGCGATACCAGATTTATGGAATTTTTGGTAAACCATAGAAACGAGAAGTTGTACATGATTTAGGATATAAAGTAAACCAAAGACAGGTACTAATGAAAAGTTTCAATCCTTTCAGAAGTTAACCAGTCTCAGATTTCAGTTTGATTTTTATCGTTAATTGATTTCTTGAATCAATGATGCTCAATGGCTTTTTCTTCATAATCTATTTTATTCATTATAACTGTGGTATTACCTTTATTGGCCTTAGTGATTATTAGGATAAACTTGTACACTCCCGTTGATTTATTATAGACTGAAGCTGGTCAGTCATTGTTGCTATATGTACATCCTGAGCGGATTGCCTCGATATAGCGAATTTTTCACAAGTATTATATAAGTTGGATTGTGACTGGCAAGTGGAATCCAGGACGAGCGTTTCGTCCTATTTGGGACTCAAGTGGTAAGAGCGGTGGCGTTCGACACGAAACGGAGTGAGTTCGAATCCCAATGTGAACATCAACATTGGGATGCAGGTACATCCACCCGATGAGTCCCAAATAAGACGAAACGCGCGTCGTGGATTCCACTTGCCAGTCACAATCCAACTTATATAATACTTAGTAATTATTATTGATTTATCTTTTCATAGTGAATACAGAGCTTTTAATTCTCCCTTTGACGAATTAGAAGGAAGATGATTTTGTTTAGTCAGGATGTGGAAAGTTTTTTGACGTAAAATATGAGCTTCGTTATCAGGTAACTTTTTAAGTAATGGCTCAAGAAATGATGCTATTTCTAACGTCGTGAGAGGCTTTCTGTGAATATTAAAGTTAAGTGCTCTTTTGAGTAAACCGATTTCATGTTTATCTAGAGTTCTGTTTGACATATTGTGGACTGTTCTTAATTTTGTCAGTTTCAGTGTAGTTGTTGGAGTTGTTTTGTCGACTATTCTTCCTTTCATTCTGTCATATTTGCTAATTTATCTTAATTTCAACGAATTTAAATAGCTGTTTTCTCTTTCATTGAAAAAGGCTAAAAATAGGAGACTGTAATTCGATGAGAGTTAGATGTTTTATTGTATCATCAAGATTATTGATACGATTTCGGTATTTCTCTAGTAATTATGTGCATTTGTGAATATGGTCTCTTAAGAAGATGCGCGATACGTGTTGAACAGCCTGAATGGATCGTCGAAAAGATTCAAGTGGTTTGACAAGTAACGTTTTAGGAATAATGTTTTCCTGTAAACAGCGTTTATTAAATATTCAATGATTGTACCAATTGCATTTACACTTCGATAATTAGCTGCGGTTACTAATCAATTTGTAAATATCATTATCAAGGTTAACTTTGATAATTTCAAATAAATTGAACATTGGATAGATTATTTATACAAATGAATGATACAATTGGATTTATTAAATTCCAATGAGTAGAAATTAAAATTTCTGACGTTTCTTAGCTTAATACAAGTCACTCATATTGTGGTGAAAGTCATCAATAAGTATTAGGTAGCAGAACGTCAAACGAAATTAGGAAGAATCAGTAAACAGCATACAAGGAGAGTTACGAGGTGGCAAGAAGTAAAGCATGATTAAAATACAGAGGAGAATTGAGAACAATCAAGAGAAGCAAGCTAATAAACAACACAGTCCAGAGAACGCAGAGAATGTGCAAATTGATAATTGGAAGTAATGTATGTAATATTTTATGATATACTCTGTTTTCGTCAAATAAACTATCACTTGCCCAATTGGTCTTTTCACAATAACTATAAATAATCTATTCAATGCTCAATTTATTTGAAATGATCAAAGTTAACCTTGAAAATAATAATGATATTTTCAACAATTTTTATTTGAAACCAACTATTAAACACATTTATCACTGATGATTTGTTACTTTAAACCTTATTATCAACATAATATGATAGTGTGTAGCTTAGAAAATGGTAAAAAGTATGTCCGAAATACGTTTCTTGATTACACTGCCGCTTTTAACTCCATTCCTAGATCTGTATTACTGAATAAACTTGAGGATATGAACATGGAAAGCTGGATAACCAACTGGTTATATTCTTATTTCTCCAGAAGAGAACAATATACTGTGT
Organism: Schistosoma mekongi; assembly: GCA_034768735.1. NCBI lineage: Eukaryota > Metazoa > Platyhelminthes > Trematoda > Strigeidida > Schistosomatidae > Schistosoma > Schistosoma mekongi. The sequence continues at coordinate 87,977,481 of CM068306.1, read as the reverse complement.
ACAAGGAAAAGTGCTCCACTCATTTGCTAACAGAAGTTGTTTTGTCTCAAGGTGGTTTTTCCCCCCCGCCTTTTCTTTTGTAACTTTTCTTGAATGACCTACCCTCTTCTATGAAAAATACCTTTGTCAAGTACGCAGATAATCTTACTATTAGTATGCCTGTTTCTTCTTCCTCAAATTGTTGTGAAATGAAATTGTTTTTTAGCGAATGTTGGACGATGGTCTAGTTTGAATGGTCTTCAGCTTAATTCCTCCAAATGTCAAACAGTCAATTTCAGTCTTAGACATAAAAAGGATCTAACTGCTGTTGTGAATTCACACGATGTTTGTAAAATTGGAGACTCTGCAATTAAGACTGTGTCGAATGTTGATTACCTTGGTGTCACCTTTACTTCTGATCTATCTTGGTCTTCGCATGTTTTGTTTATATCAAAGAGGGTTTTCCGTTTAATATACTATGTGAAGAGATTACGTAGTTTTGGTATAACCAAGCACTTATTATTACAATTTGTCGGTTGATGTATATTACCGATCATTTTATATTGTTCCCCATTATTTTTTCCCGGACTATTTAGAAAAGACTATGTTGTGTTGCGTAAAGCTACGACGTTATTATAAACATGGTTGTAGATAGACATTTAAAGTCCTGCAGACAGCTATCTAAGATTATTCTATCTGACATAAACCAGCCCTCTTCACTCAAAACTTTCACCTTGTTTATCTTCTGGCAGAACGCAACGCTGCTATATCAGGATTTAAGCACGTAAACAGAACTATTCCATATTTAGCAAATGTTCTATGTGTGATGAAAAGTTTGTAAGAACCGATCTAATCAGAAATCAGTGCTCTTAAAAATACGGATTATTATAAAATGCAAAGACTCCTGTCCCTTATGTTACTGTAATCGTTGTTGTTGTTGTTGTTGTTAACAATATAAAATATGTATCTCTTTTACAGATATTGACATGGTGAAAAGTAACTTGTTGATACACTGCATACTGAAAATTCATATTGTACTAAAAATACTACTGAATAAAGCTACTATTATTATTATTAAACTGTTTATTTGGTGTCGTTAAGTTAGTTAAAGAGTAAGGAAACTGGTTAAGCTCTATAGTTATTAACCTAGCGGTACGTTCAACTTTTGTGGTAACTAATTGTGTGTTTTCTAAAAAAGGTTAATTATCATTACACTTGTCAGTTTTGGTCAAAGCTAATACCTCTGCTAGCTAATACTGCCTATAATTATTTAATTATGGGTCGTATCTCTAAAAAACGAGCTCGTCAAAGCCCACAGTGCTCAGTTGATAACAACTCCACTATCGAGCAAACTTCTAGTCTTGTGACCCCGGGTTTGGCAGACCCAGCAATGCTAGATTTCACACCAGTGATTCAAATACCGAAAATATCTGATGTGGATTACACATCTTTGCCACAGAGCAGTAGTCTCGAGAAGGTTAGATGCGAACTACAACATCTTACTCAGCAGCTAGCGGAAATGCGTTCTCAGGTGGAGTCATTCACAGCATTAGTTTGTGGCGTTAAGCAAGAACTTGACACCTTGTCGCCTCTTAAGCTGCTACTGACGTGGGACACAAACCCACCTGTACTTGAAGACGTTTCGAAAGTATCAACAGTTATAGACTTCATTGCTACAGATGTAACTAAACGTATGATATCCCGTTTTCATCACCTAATACAATCCAGCTCGAGGAACCCTCTTGCTATAACTTACGCAATTCAGCCTCGAAAATAAAAATATCGCAATCTAAATCCGCTCTTTATATGAATTATTTTACAAATAAATTCTCGAGAATCTGGAACCATTTGCCTCAAGCCATTCGAGAAACAGATTCACTTCCTTTATTTGTACGGCATGTTAGTAACTTCATCTCTTCTGAAATCTCGTTAAAAATGCTCACACCAACTATTGTTTCTTACTCCACTAGCGAAATAATAGGGACTCTGAACGTGTGAGCACCACTCACCTGTCTTCGACATATGACGGTATTCTTTCATTTTAATCAGCCTATAAGCATAAGTGGCATGTTGGAAGTATAATTACTAATCCTGCCCATTAGTTTTGTTAACCCCGGAATACCAGTGCTGTTGTTTTGTGTTCTTCCTTCTTTTGTCTTTCCTCTAGTTGCAGAAAATAATGTGCAAGATAAATATGGAACTTACTGGCACAAAACTATTGCCTTCTCCTCAACACCCAAGTTCCAAGTACCCTTGCTCCTATCTCGCGTCTGAACATACACAGTGATCCAATCTGCTAACCCTTAGCCGTTTTTTGGAACTGTAACGCATTGGTCAAGGAGCGCGCGGGACTTTGTTATATATACAACAGGCTACAACACATATAAATGGTGTCCTAATACTGTGAAATTTGTTGCAATTGGTTTGGTCCTCAATGCATATCTTTATACTTAGGAAAGTCCTAACACTAACACTTCGTCGAAATATTTGTATGTATGTAAACTTATATCGTTCAGATCATGCCTGTAAACTGGCGTGCTCTCATGTGCACAATGATACTTGAGAATAAAAACTTTATTTATTTATTTATCTTAGTTTCTCCATTTTGTTTTATGACCAATGATAAAATGTTATGAACATTATATTACTATGGTATGTAACGTAGTAGCAAATGTTATTAAGATCTATTTCTACATCAATTAGACCTAGAGAGTCAACATTCATATTATCGCTAAGATGTAAATAATATTATTTGAACCTATAATTTGGTTATATTCTACTCATACTGATTACACATGACCATCAGTGGATGATATCAATAGTATATGTTACAAAGTTGAAGATACAGACCGTCCGTTAAACAATCCCAATGTATTTCTTCAGTACATGGAATAACAGAATGACAATCAACTTGTGGTGGCCACGAAAATGAAGCAAGTAATATACAGTAAATAACAATCAGTCAGTCAATTAATCAAAGCCGGTTACTCCTCATGGAGCATAGGGCGCCAACCAGCATTCTCCAACTGTCCTAAGATCTTTCCAGTTCTTTCCAAGTGCTATTCATTATTTTCATGTGTATTTTAATATTCCTCTTTTCTTTTAGCTTTGACAATCCCAATTTAGTGTTTATCTTGTTACGCAATCTGATTTCCCGATTGAGTATCTTATCCACCTCTAGAGATTTATTTTCTAATTTCCTCCTCAGCTGGAAGTTGGTAGACTTGTTCTCTGCCACAGAAGTTTGTTGGTGATGATATCCACCCAACAAATCAGGAGTATCTTGTACATACACCTGTTTATAAATACCCATATCTCTTAAATGACGCTTTTCGTAGTTCTTCCAACAAGTTTCATCTACATACAATTGAACTGTCTTGGTGTTTGTACTGAAAATAGTGGATTTGGTGTTAGGTAACAGTTATTTTAATTTCCAGATGTTCTTTTTAATTGTAAAAATACTTCCCTTACCTTGTCAATCAGTGTCTTTACATCTGTATCAGATCCCTCTTGTTTATCAGTGATGCTACCGCCCAGGTATGTAAACATTTCTTGTAAAGCTTTTCCGTCAAGTGTGATTTGGTTGATGCTTGTTGTGTTGTATCTATGGAAGTTACTTTTACTCTTGTGTATGTTGAGGTCTACTGCTATGCACAGAGGCTGCTGCTTCGCTATTCGTCCTCACCTGAACTTGTTAATGTGTGTGGGATGAAAGATCTAGGTCAGGCATCTATGAAGTCGTAATCGTCTAGCTACATCCAAGTTGTACACTGCAAGTGTACTTCCCCTCAAATATTGTGGTTTTCATAATCCAGTCAAATACTCAATCGAAAAGAAAGGGCGAGAGTAAGCAGCCTTGTCTGACACCAGTTTTCACTTCGAATACACTTAAGAGCTGCCCTTTATGCACAATTATGCAGTGTGGTCCGCTGTAAGAACTGCGTAAGGTATATAATAGTCCCGATGAAGGTTCCTGTCAAATTCATTCTCATAGTCAAGGAAACTGACTTAAAGTGGTGAGTTCCATTCAACTGGTTGTTTAACAATGATTCGTAGTGTCACCTAGATGCTGTTTTATTAGGTGTCCAAAGACCAAGAACTTAAATCAATAGGCCAAGAAAAATCAGTGGATCTTGGCGATGTCTGTTGACTTGATGGACTCCCGAAAACTTGTCCTGTCAGGCTCCGAAACGATAAGGAGTAAAAAGAAAGCAGCTATAAACTGGCAAAAGTTTGCGGGATGATCATGAGCAGTTATGGGTAACGAACGTAATGAACCTGGAAACGACAGTAGCGATAAGTGACCCTAGGTAACTTTTTAGACTGATAAAACAAACCTAGGTTAAAAAGTCAATTGTTAGTGAGACAATCTTTGAAAAAGATGAAACGCTTTTCTGTCCTCAGTCTATACGCTTAGAATGATGAAGTGAATACTTTAAAGATAAATTCAGTTGTCCGTCAACTGCTCCACAACTACCCACAACTTCCAGACAGTCTGAATGCAAAGTCGATTTAACTCTCCCGATTACTACAAAATGTTTCAATAACTATAGCTAATCTAAGGCCAGCTGAAGCAGCGGGTCCATGTAGGCTAACTTTAAATGTCTTAAAGGGTGGCGGTCCCTCATGAACAATTAGGCTGACTGATATTTTGGGTAAAGTTTGGGAACTGGACACAATTCCATCTCACTGGTGTCAATCATTAATTGTCCCAGTATATAAGAAGCGGACAAAATCTTCCTGCGGTAACCATATGGGGATTGGCTTGACTAGTATAGTCTGTAAGCTGCTAGCTTTTACAATAATCAGACGTTTGATTACACCTTGTGAACTGCAAATGCGAGAAAATTAGGTTAGTTTCAAACCTGGTTGCTGTTGTATTGATCAAACATCCGCCATTTGTCAGGTTTTGGAACACAGACAATTCTCGGCGACAATGATGGTTTTTCATGACTTGAAAGCGGCATTCAACTCTGTATACTGAGAAGTTATATGGCAGTGTCTATCATTGAAAGGTGTACCCCAAAAGTACATAAATCTTATAAAGGCTCTTTACTCAAACACTATTAGTCGTGTCAGAGTATATGGTGAAATGTCATTCCCCCCCACTCTAAATGAAAACTGTTACGTCAGGACTGAGCTATGAAAATGTGCATCGATATGAGTGTTTGTGAAAGCTAGAGTGAAATACAACTGAATTCCTCAAATTGATTTTGTCAAAACCTACTAACTTGTGACGTCTTTAATCATAAATTAGGTAAAACATCATACAATGTGATTGGTAACGAAGAAGATATTCGAAAAGAAATTATGATGTATGGACCAGTCGAAGCATTTCTCGATATTTTCGAAGACTTCCTCAATTATAAATCTGGAATCTACAGATACATTGCTGGAAAGTTTATTAGTGGACATGCTGTACGCTTAATTGGATGGGGTGTTGAGAACGGTACGCCTTATTGGTTGGCTGCAAATACATGGAATGAAGATTGGGGTGAGAAGGGATATTTTCGAATATTACGTGGTCAAAATGAATGTTCAATAGAATCTGAGATAGCTGCTGGACGAATAAAATCTTAATACAAACTAACAACTTCACATAATGCTGACATGTAAATGGTGACCAATAAATTAACATAACTCATACTGAATTATGTGTTGTGTTAAAGCCTCCGATGGTGGTTTCATTTGGCTTGACATGATCTTTCACTTTTGCATGAAACGTGGATTGATGAAGAGACATGAAACTTAATATCATGTCAATAATTCTTTCGTAGTCTACAGATCCTTGTTAATTCAACCTCAATTACTACTTTATATACTACTAATCTCGAAGTATGATTAAACTCATAGAGAAAGAAGAAATTCTCGAATCATTCTAATATGTATCCATTCATGTTCAAATAGAACTACAGCGACAAAGAGTTAAACAATTTGGCAAATTTGACGAACACCACACACAAACTGACTACTTCTATTGAATGTTTCACTCATGCTGAATAACGTCAAAGTGGAACACCTCTGTGTTGTCAATTCGGATAGTCACTGTGTATTTGTGATTATTATGGCGGTCACGGAACACTATTGAGTAAATAATGTCTTACAAACAGCCACCGTGTGCGCATCAGTGATGAGCACGAAGTGATCTGGAACTATCATAATTGTGATTTCGTTCCTGTTTATAGTTTCTAACAATATTTACGGTGCGATCACTTTTTTGCACATTTTCTCTGCAATTATTATTGTATTTGCATACATTGGTAATTTAGTGATGACTGATCAGACTCCTAAGCTCATTAAGATTAAAACTCTCATACCTCCAAACTTCCAGCTCATCCCTTTTTGGTCATAAGACATAGAAGCTCGGTTTTGCTAGGCAAAAGCCGAGTTTTGAGACCACAGCTAGCTGGAAACACGCGTTCAATTCCTTGCCGTCGTAAGGTCACTACCACGTGAATTGAGCAGGTACTTCACCTCTTTCTTTTCAGGCCAGATTGCCTAGATCCTTATGACCAGCTCAAAATATCGATTCTCAAACGCGGAGACTTATCAGACAGACAACGTCTTGATGAGTTTTTCCACACCATCGAGCTAGGTAGCGATTCAGCGACGGAAATGCTGTCGCGCATGCGAAAAGTGACTGGTCAACGAAGGTCTTTTCCGTCAACTTTTCTTATCAAAACTGCCACAACAAGTACAAGCAGTTTTGGCAACTTTTAATAACAACCCAGTGGATGAACTAGCTTCATTTGCTGATCGAATTCTGGAGATCACCAGAACTCACCGTAATGAGGTTTATTCCATTACAGAAAAACCTTATGCTACTAAAAACTAGGTGACAAAATTGTGTAATGCTCACTCTTTTTTTCTCGACCTACATTAACGACACCAAGCAATCAATTCTCGACGACAAAATCGTTCACAGAAAAGATCTTTCTTTTGATCCCGACGGAAATAAAATCTACACCGGTGTTGGTGCCACAACACCTACGGTAAAGATTCCAACTGTAGAGACCCCGGTTGTTTTTCTAGACATAAACCCACTGTCAATGCATTGAGGAACTATCCCGCCGGCACGTGTTGGCGGCGACTGTAGCCGGTGGAAACAGCCGTCTGTTACTCATCACTGACGTGATAACGGAGGTTCGCTACCACGTCGACACTGGCGCCGAAGTTAGCGTCCTACCTGCAGCTCCATCTGATCGCCAACATGAAGCTGCATTCGATCTACAGGCAGCTGGTTGAAAACATATAGCTACGTATGGTAAGCAATACGTCTACTTAAACGTGGGTTTACGAAAACTCATACACTGGATTCTCACCATCGCCGTTTGTAAAAATACCTATCATAGGCATGGATTTACTTAGCCACCACAACTTGCTTGTGGACCCAAGTAAAAAGAGACTAGTGGATAGTAACACAAATCTATACGTTCGTGGAAGCGCGGCTACAGGTTGTAGTTTATGTCTACTTCGTTTTGAACATTTAACTAACCCTTATTTTCAGCCGATACTCGACAAGTATCTAGATCTGAATAAGGTAACATCAAAATTATCATGTGTAACCAGTAATGTTATATATCACATCGCGACTACAGGTCAACCTGTATTCTCCAAAGCACGCCGACCCGCACCCGAAAAACCAAGGATAGCGAAAAACGAATTCGATTATATGATTGACTTAGGAATAATTGGACCTTCTGGTAGTCCACGGTCATCTCCATCACATATGGTCCCGAAGAAAGATAGCAATGACTGGCGCCCCACCGGTGATTACCGACGTCTTAACGCCCAAACTACGCCTGATCGTTACCCTTTACCGCACATCGACGATTTAACGGCCACCCTGAAGGGAATGACAATATTTTCAAAACTCGACTTAGGAAAGGCGTACAACAAAATACTGATGTCTGAAAATGACATACCTAAAATCGCTATTGTAACTCCTTTTGGCCTTTACGAATTCCTTCGAATGCCTTTTGTGTTGAGGAATGCGGCACAGGCATTTCAACGTTTCACCAATGACGTGTTTCGCGGGCTTGACTATGTTCATGCATACGTCGACGACTGCTTGTTAACAAGCCCAGACGAGGTAACACATGAAACATTTGAACACAGCCTTCAGTAGACTACAACAATTTGGAGTTACCATAAATATACAGAAATGTCCAATTCAAACAACCTTGTTGGACTTCCTGTGGCATACTATTAATGCTAATGGCATACAACCTCAAAAACACAAGGTGGCAACCATTCTGGAGTACCCGGAACCAACCACCATTAAGCATTTATGAGCTGTCAATGGATTTGTAAGTTTTTACAGACGATTTATACCCAATTATGCATCTATTCTGAAGCTACTAACGGATCAGCTTCTTGGGAATAAAAAGATTATCACAATGGATGCAAAGTCGAGAAAGCTCTCACTGCAACTAAAGAAGCGATAGCCAATAGGACTATGCTGGCACATCACAATACTGAAGCTTCCGTCAGCATTGCACGTGACGCATCTGACTCAGCAATTGGCACAGTTCTGCAACAATGGAATGGCCAAACTTGGAAAACTTTGGCATTCTTCTAAAGACAATTAAATAATACCGAATCGAGACACAGCACTTTTGGACGTAAATTGTTAGCCATGTGCTGTACTGCAAGACATTTTCAACATTCCATCGAAGGCCAGGAATTTACAATATTCACCGACCACAATCCCCTGACGTTTTCTATGAATTCATCTTCAGATAAGTACTCTCCACGATAGTCGCTTAATCTAGGCTACATTTCCCAGTTCTCTACTGATATACGACATATATTTTAAGTTAACAATCTAGTTGCCGACGCCTTATCACGAATACATGCCTTGAATCGTATCCAAGGAATCGACCTTGTTGAACTAACTATACTAGAAAATGAAGACAATGATCTTCATCACGAGTTATTCACAACAACGCTCAAGCTTCATACAAAGACGATTGGAAAAGGTAAGAACACTTTAATATGTGATTCTTTCACTGGTACACCCCGTCTAGTCGTCTCTAAGTGTTGTCGACTAATCATTTTCAACACATTGCACAACCTCTCTCATCATGGAGTTCGTGCTACGTCTAAACTGATTACCCACAGGTTCTACCAGCCAAAGATGAATAAAGACATCATAGGATAGACACGCTGCTGTGTGTGCCTTCTAATGTTATTCAGCATAATAAATGCCCTGGTGGCACTTTCCCAACTCCCGACTCTCGATTCGACCACGTCCACTTTGATTTGGTAAGACCCTTACCAAAATCAAACGAATTCTCTTTTCTTCTGACATGCATGGATCGTTTCACACTCTGGCTAGGAGCGATGTTACTCATAGGCATCACTAGTGAAACAATTGCTCGCGCTTCTGTCAAACAATGAATGGCAAATTTTGATTGTTCATCCATTATAACGACAGACCGTGGACGTCAGTTTGAATATGGATTGTTCCACTCTCTCACCAATCTTGTTGGAGCTACGCGCTTTCAAAGAACCGCCTACAACCCACATTTTATCGGTCTGGTAGATAGACTTCATCGACAGCTGAAAGCATCACTTTCAGCTACGAACATCCCACAGCGGACTCGGAATTCGTAGCACTATAAACGTTGATGTTGGGTGTAGTATTGCTTCATTACTCTACGGAACTACATTTCCACTACCAGGTGAATAGTCTTGCAAATGCTATACGTTCAGTTAAGCTAGTCCAAACTCTACAACAATCGACTGACGCTTTCACTCAACCCGCCTTGAATTGTAGTACATACGTTTTCATACGTCAGGATGCTCTACTCCGACCTACCGACGCAACTTACGAAGGTCCAATACAATGTCTTGAAGCAAGAATCAAAGTACTATATTGTCAACAAGAATGGCCACGAGAGGAAGGACAGCAGTGACAGCCTCAAAGCAGCCTACCTAGAAAACAGACCTTTTAATTTTGAACTCGCCATATCACCCTAGAAACTCGACATGAACAAAGTCGCCACGCCTCAAGGAACGACCAACAGTCAGGTAGAAATTTCAAAGAGCTCCATAACACCGAGTGCTACGCATTCTGGTAGAAATGTACGAATTCCAGAACACTTAAACAAATTAGTAAGTCTATTAATTTTCTCCCAATTTTCCACTCCCTGCATATTGTAAAGTATTTTCTTTTTTAAAAAAAAAACAATTGAACAAAATTGTTTTTTCACTTTACGGCAAGCATTTTACACATTTTTGTTTGCTTAAAAAAGTATTAAAACACTGAAGAAAAAGAAAATATATTGTGCAGAATGCTTCATGCAGAGACATCATAGTGTAGGTATTGATGTTCAGGAGCTGTGTTAACATCGCAAGCTGTCAAAAGTACATTTACCAATGTCTAACACATGGGTTTTATTTTTTAACTGGTAAGTCTTAGAGTCCTCAGGAACTAACTAGTAGGGAAGTGAGCTGTAGCAGTAAATAATTTTCAAAATAAATAGTTGCATAGAATCCCAACATTAATGTTGACCATGTTTGTTTTAACGGACAAGACTAGTTAAAGGCGCTCGATCACACATTACCACCAGATCAACATCTCTCTGTTTAGTTTACCAGCCCTAAAGTTGCTATCCTAATGATGCTTTATTCACGATTAAATATAACTTCTCTTCTATCCTTCATTGTCTTCTGATTTATTGTTATTCGTACGAGTGGGTTCAATAGTAAGAAGCTGCTCTGGTCATACAACTAAAGTTACTTTGTCATAAACTGTGTGCGCTTCAATAGGTCACCGGAAAATGTTTTATATACTACGACTCGGCGTACTTCATTTTTTGTTTGAAAGTGATTCATAGGGTTTTTAATTGTCACTGTATATTATTGTTTCAGCTAAGATGTATTTCTTTACTAGGCTAAGAAGGGTAGCAGCCGATTTGTCAGCAATCCTTTTGCAATATCCTTTGTTTAATCCTCAATCCCATATTCTAAAGAACTACAATCATTAGAAAAAGTAACCACATACCCAGTATTCCTTAGTCTGCCACTTTCGTTTGCGGATCAATACTTCGTCGATGTAGACGACTTTTCTTGGTTCTCCATATTGAATTTGTAAGGGAACTAATATGCCGGAACATATTTCATTACAATATTCATGCCACTGAACTGCTGCCTTTTAAGAAACATATGAGAGTAAAGCAGCCTTTATTACATTAGTCCCAACGTCCTATTTGATAATTAAAACGAGGATTTGTTTTAATTCAAGTCTAGTACGAGCAAAAATCAAATCCGTTCTGATGAACTTTTCACACCAACATTCAGTACAACGAAAGCAAATTGCATCTCGTATTTCTTCGGGTATTAAAAACTTTCATTTCTTTTCCACATTCGCAATTTAATGCTTTTCATAACAATCCCATAGTTTGCAAACGATTAACCAGTGTTTGTTTTTATCATCAATTCGACTTATAACACGAGTTGACTTTAAAACGTTTTCCTCGTTCTTTATTGGTTTGACCGTAAAAGTCAAGTCCATCCCTGTTTCTTATTATAGTACTCATAGTGACATGTCCTAAATTCATTTGGTCTGCTGTTTAGGATATTGTTAGGGATTCGAAATCCCCAGAAATACAATGGATCATTTTATCAAGTTGTATTGATTTTTTGTACGCATGATTTGTAAACTATCATCACTTGTATGTGAGCACATTTAACAACATTTAATTGTATTATTAAAAGTTTTGATAATTTCAATTGATGAATAATCATTATGATTATTTTGTATATATAAAGGAATGTGTAAAATATAATCTGATTTTGAATCGATTTTGAATCTGATCCCGATCTGTCTGGTTGGTCTTTGTCTTATTCTTCTATCTCCGGCTTGGGACTGAGTGGGCTTAAGCCAGACGCGAATTATCAACTAGGCACACTTCAATAAGCGGCCGCGCGCACAACAGATCAGTTCTTTTCGCGTCATAACAATTGGCGACAGGCGTGAAAATTATCGAACCCAAACAAGCTCAGCATCTGCAGCTAACCAAGGTCATTTGATTATTGGTCGAGAAATCGAGTCGCACCAAAAACCAATCAGAACTCCGGGTTCTCATCGTTGACCTTGCTTCACATTTTCTATTCGCTGAGTCAGCAGTTCGGCATGTCAGCCTTCAGTGAACGCTTCAACTTATCTATGCATAGGCTTCTCATGGCTAACCAGCAGTTAATTGAGTTATTGCTGCACCAAGCTGGTATTCAAGCCAACAGCATTAGCATGCCGGTAATCGACGAAGCAATACCTAAGCCCACATCTGACAGTGACTCCCAAATTCAACCAGAATGTCCGACAGAAGTACGTCTGTCCCATGTGCCTAGTATTGCCGTTCCGGAGAAACAAGTCGAGCTGGAGACCTCTGTTCAGATCGTTCCAGAGATGAAACAACCATTAAATGAAAATCCAGCAGCAGTCTCAGATTTATTCACAAGGTCTCGCAGCCCTAATCCCAACAGATGTGCGCGGAGCATCGCCGCCAGTCCAGTCCAGAAGGTCATCTCGAGAATCGTGACTAGACTGTCTGTTGTACCCAAGAAGCCTCTGTATTCAGCGAAGAGGTTCAATAAACAGAAGAAAACTGCTACTGTTGTGGTTGTACGCCCTGGACATGATCAAGCCCTCGACTTCCTAACTCATCCGCGTAGTTGCAGCAATGATGCCTTCAAGACCATGCATGTTCAATGCAATGAAGTGTTATTCCTGCCAATTCACAAAGATCCCACTACGTTCCGTGGAGGAGGAGCCTAGTGGTAGATTGTAATTTCCCAGTTCTCGATGTAACTAATCATCTCTTTTTTTTTTCTCGAGTAAATTGTAGTTTTCACCTGACCACACCCAATGCTGAACTAAACACGAAACGTATCATCATTGTATTTTCAAAAGGGGGAGGTGTTAGGGATTCGAAATCCCCAGAAATACAATGGATCATTTTATCAAGTTGTATTGATTTTTTGTACGCATGATTTGTAAACTATCATCACTTGTATGTGAGCACATTTAACAACATTTAATTGTATTATTAAAAGTTTTGATAATTTCAATTGATGAATAATCATTATGATTATTTTGTATATATAAAGGAATGTGTAAAATATAATCTGATTTTGAATCGATTTTGAATCTGATCCCGATCTGTCTGGTTGGTCTTTGTCTTATTCTTCTATCTCCGGCTTGGGACTGAGTGGGCTTAAGCCAGACGCGAATTATCAACTAGGCACACTTCAATAAGCGGCCGCGCGCACAACAGATCAGTTCTTTTCGCGTCATAACAGATATCTTCATCGCTGGTTAAATCTACCTAGTTATGATTCTGCATGGGACGAGATTTATGGAATATCATCTTCTGATTGCAAGTCACTGCCTTTACCAACCAAACTGAGCTAATATAGACGTTCTTCTGTTAGTTGTACTTTCGATAACTGATAATGTACACATATTTGATTTAAACTGATGAAATTCACTTTTCCTGCATAATTATTCCGCCGTCGTTGCAAGGTTCGTACATAAAAAAATCAGCATGAACTTTATAGTGTTTTCAAAATACCTAGCAGTATAGCCGTCATACTGGTTGTCTGAGAGAAACACTTTACTGCCGTCACACCTCTGTACAGACGACAGAACGACTTTGCCCTTATACCATAGTTTTACTGGCTGTAGTCTCAACGCTCTTCAACCGACCTGACTGGCATGGTAGGACATAAAGAGACAATTGTTCTAGACAGTTTAGCCAGATCACCAAGTCAGGGTAGCTGCAACTATCGGGAACAATATAATAACCAGACTAACCTGGTGTACGTATCACCAAAGTGGAATAAGATGCCTTAATGTGATGAAATCCGATTTGTCATCCCGATATTTCACATTCTCACAGATAACTCGATATTCATACAAACAATCTGGCTTACAAGTTGCAGGTTTCGTAGTTTAATTGAATAATAATAAGAAGAAGCATAAGTTGGTGATATGTGTTGGTATCTGTGTGTAATTTTCACGAAATTCTAGGTTGCATGGCATATTAGTTTTCCTGTTTTAGTAGGAACATTTACTTTTTAATGATTCGGTGTGTGGTGCGAGAAATAGTGATTATGATGATATTTTGACGGTATACACATTGAATGCATTTCGTCAGTAGAACTAATAGATTTCAGAGTAAGTGGTTAACTAATTATATAACTAAAAGATCTGTTGAAAGAGTGTACGCACATACGAATAATGCAAATTAATTACTAGTCATAGTGTCATATGATTCTCATCGACGAATATTCTAAAACAATCCTACTGAAGTGAACTAAACTGTTAGCAGTGATAGACGATGACATTCTTTCCGCATTTCAACACATCTTTATGGTGCAATTTCTGTAAGTTAGATTGCAGTGTAAATCAATATACATGATTGTTCACCTATTAATGAGACATTTCATTACAAATGTAGAACTCTGAACTTATAACGTAAAACCTTCATAATTACATAACAATTTACCTCAATTAACACTATCGATACTAGTGACATCATTCATGCATCATGTAACTGTAGTGATTTTTATCTCATTCACCAGAATTATTTGTTTTTCGTTTGAACTTTATTCACTTTGACAAATTGGTCATCGTAATACAATCAATACACAAATGGACATCTTCAAATGATCCATGAATTCCTAGGATCTACATTAATTCAATTTAATTAAAAGATTAATCACACAAGAATAAATAGGGGTGGATTGTAGATGCTGTAACCAGCATCAAGTCTCTCAAACTACAAAAGTTATATTCAGTAGTCCATTATCATATTAAACCAACCGAAGCCATATTAAAAACGTTAACACGAGATATATTTCAGTAGGAGTTATATTAATTTGTTTGTTGCAGCTTACTTTTCATCATTTTATGAAAACGTTAATTTGTATTAAGATCTTATTCGTCCAGCTACAACCACAGATTCTATTGAACATTCATTTCAACCACGTAATATTCGAAAATATCCCTTCTCACCCCAATCTTCATTCCATGTAATCGCAGCCAACCAATAAGGCGTTCCGTTCTCAACACTCCATCCAATTAAGCGTACAACATGTCCACCAATAAACTTTCCAGCAATGTATCTGTAGATTCCAGATTTATAATTGAGGAAGTCTTCGAAAATATCGAGAAATGCTTCGACTGGTCCATACATCATAATTTCCTTTTGAATAGCTACTTCATAATTAATCACATTGATTGATGTTCCGCCTAATTTATGAGAGAAAAGCTTGAAGTAAGAAGATTGTAAAAAATCTTTTAGTATTGTCAGTCTATGCGTATTGACAAGACGGGGTGTTTGTATAAAGCTAGTAAAAGATTACTTACCATAATGCTTGTCACGTTTATAAGATGATTTGTATCCCTTCTGACATGTCTGATTACATTGAGGCGTGTCGTAAAGTTTCTTGCCACATGCACGATGCTTTCCTTTGACAAAATGGTCACATTTCGAGAATGGGTATGGTCGACATCCAGTATGATTTTCTTTCGAGCCTCCAGTGACTATTCCATGTGTTACCCAATAATCCCAAGCAGGACCAGTAAAACCACCATCACAACCACTGCCACAATTTTCACAACAACTTATCAAATCAATAGCACTCAACTCCACTGATTGTTGACCACGCGACTGGATGCAAATTCTATCGGACATAGCTCCGACAGCACTAACTGCCTAAAACAACACGGTACAGTTTTTGGTGGGCGAGGGGCAACATTCACATGAATACACTGAATAATCTTTGTAGGTTATTTGATTACGGACAACCACGTTTGTTGAAACATATATTACATTATGAACAGTAAGTATACAGGGTAAACACGCACACTGTGGAACAATTTGAAAACATGACTTGACAATATTACTCACCCAACTTGAACCACACTGAGATTGATCACGAATTTGTGAGATATTCTTACAACAAGGCCATTTCTTTCGTGCATCAAAGTGTGATGGTATTTCCACTTTCAAATCATGATGATCAACAGTGGGACGTCGTTTCCGTCGCAGATCTGGATCTTCTTTTCGCCCACCCAACAGAATACGTGCATCATCCAGTGAATGGAATCGATCACTCCTGTCAGCTTTCCATCCAGCATTTGGCTAACAATTGAAAAGAAAGAGGAAATAATTAATAGTTTTCTAAAGACAAACATCAACTTCACACAAACAACTACAATGCTTTGTAAAAATATGATAATTGCACTTCACTGTTAACTGAAGTTTCATGCGATTAACCGAAATGTGCCAAATCCAACTGGTGCCCAACATTCATGTGAATGTAGAGTATTCACACTCGCA
Source organism: Schistosoma mekongi (assembly GCA_034768735.1). Classification (NCBI taxonomy): domain Eukaryota; kingdom Metazoa; phylum Platyhelminthes; class Trematoda; order Strigeidida; family Schistosomatidae; genus Schistosoma; species Schistosoma mekongi. The sequence continues at coordinate 87,961,147 of CM068306.1, read as the reverse complement.
CTATTACTACCAGTGATGGAGTGCAATGTATTCAGTGTACAGTGATAATCGAATATCTTCCAACTCTACCCACTCCCCAATCGAATGTGGACAACTAACTAATGTCATCAATCAATAATAAGTCATCTCATGAATACACAGAACTTACATGTTGATTGATGAATGAAATCATTTCATCTGACAATGGTTCAATATGTTCATTGTTTCTTGTTGTGACATGTGCTTCGAGAAGAGAAAACAATGAAACAATACAAAACACGATATTGAACATTCCACAGTGTTTGTGTAGACGATTGCCTATTCACAGTTACCAACTTCCAACTTACTTATATACATACAACATGGAATGTGTACTTTGAATTACAACAGTGTGATCTAATCAACTTGATAAGTTTTCAAGTAGTTCACCTACACGAAAACATCGATTGATTAAATATAATGAATCTATTGGAGTCGGTATATTTTAATCAAGTACTTCAAGTGTATCACACTAGCGTGTATCGTGAAACACAGTTCAAAGTTTAGGTCTGCTAAACGATTTTGATTCATCAATTCATACAAACTGTTACTGACATTATGTTTGGATTGAATGTTTGTTGGTATTATTAAGAAAATGTATTTCAGTAACGTTTTATTGCAACGTTACATTGATATGAGTGCACTTTTCTGCTGACGCTTAAATAAGGCGTCACTATGCTAATCGTTGTTCTGAACTAAGTTTCTTGCACTGATTGTGTGGTCTGATATTTAATTCCTGTTGTGGCATCAGACGAGGCATGATTCTACGTTCTCTGCATCACCTATAGATGTACAAATTACAACATCATTATTCATTCCATCAAACTAACTCTATTTAAGGCACACTACGTGTGGTGGTGATTTAGAAAACTAATCATGCATCTTACGATTTACTGCCAATGTAAATAGATTATATTCTTGTAATCGTATCTATTTGTCACTTTTGTAACCCTCTATTATCATGGTAGTTTCCCCCCTCCCCCACCATGGACACCATAGATGTACAACCATATGAATTGACAACAAGTTACCTTAACATAAATGATGTTAAATAATTTTAGAGTTACCTGGAATAACTTCAATTTTATCAGTTCGTAGAATAGAATACAACTATCTCAAGTTCTATTGAATTGGTCACTTCATGTTACAATGAAACCAATTCATGTAATGCCCACCAACGAGTCACCTTCTCATTTTGGTCACATAAACTACTGACTGAACAACTCTTTAATCGATTTTCAGCGAGTAGTTAACGTTGATGAATGCAACGTGGTAAATGAGGGTTTGTGTGTGTATTTGTGGTTAGGAGTAGTGGAAATGTTTCAATGTAACTGATCAAATCTACTGTATCTACGTTCTTGGGTTGTAGTTGACAGCATTTGATCAGCATTTGTCAAAACACTTGCACAAATGTGATGTAGACTGAAACAATACAAAACACGATATTGAACATTCCACAGTGTTTGTGTAGACGATTGCCTATTCACAGTTACCAACTTCCAACTTACTTATATACATACAACATGGAATGTGTACTTTGAATTACAACAGTGTGATCTAATCAACTTGATAAGTTTTCAAGTAGTTCACCTACACGAAAACATCGATTGATTAAATATAATGAATCTATTGGAGTCGGTATATTTTAATCAAGTACTTCAAGTGTATCACACTAGCGTGTATCGTGAAACACAGTTCAAAGTTTAGGTCTGCTAAACGATTTTGATTCATCAATTCATACAAACTGTTACTGACATTATGTTTGGATTGAATGTTTGTTGGTATTATTAAGAAAATGTATTTCAGTAACGTTTTATTGCAACGTTACATTGATATGAGTGCACTTTTCTGCTGACGCTTAAATAAGGCGTCACTATGCTAATCGTTGTTCTGAACTAAGTTTCTTGCACTGATTGTGTGGTCTGATATTTAATTCCTGTTGTGGCATCAGACGAGGCATGATTCTACGTTCTCTGCATCACCTATAGATGTACAAATTACAACATCATTATTCATTCCATCAAACTAACTCTATTTAAGGCACACTACGTGTGGTGGTGATTTAGAAAACTAATCATGCATCTTACGATTTACTGCCAATGTAAATAGATTATATTCTTGTAATCGTATCTATTTGTCACTTTTGTAACCCTCTATTATCATGGTAGTTTCCCCCCTCCCCCACCATGGACACCATAGATGTACAACCATATGAATTGACAACAAGTTACCTTAACATAAATGATGTTAAATAATTTTAGAGTTACCTGGAATAACTTCAATTTTATCAGTTCGTAGAATAGAATACAACTATCTCAAGTTCTATTGAATTGGTCACTTCATGTTACAATGAAACCAATTCATGTAATGCCCACCAACGAGTCACCTTCTCATTTTGGTCACATAAACTACTGACTGAACAACTCTTTAATCGATTTTCAGCGAGTAGTTAACGTTGATGAATGCAACGTGGTAAATGAGGGTTTGTGTGTGTATTTGTGGTTAGGAGTAGTGGAAATGTTTCAATGTAACTGATCAAATCTACTGTATCTACGTTCTTGGGTTGTAGTTGACAGCATTTGATCAGCATTTGTCAAAACACTTGCACAAATGTGATGTAGACTGAAACAATACAACTGTATGTTATACAATTTAGATGTAACTTAGTTGTCATTGTATACTAAGTGGACATATATTGTATAGTTCAAGGACAATGATTTGTGTGCTTATAGAAAGTTATGAAATAGTTTTAATTTAATGATTTGCGGGAGGATATAGAGTGGATACACTTTTTGCCACTGTGATTGGTTCTAAACCAACTACAAGTGAAGGCATTAGCTTCATTATTGGTTCATGTGTGCTAAATGTTAGACTGTACCTTGCTGTTAAATATTGGGGAGTTGTGCAATATGTGATGTCGAATTCATGTGGTTTCAATTATATGTCTGTTACACCTTCTTTCCAAACTTTTTAGTCATCTGCCTACCCTACGATTGTCATGTTTGCATAGATTACTGTTATTGACATAGTTGAAAATGTTGATAGTATATACACATATAATTGTTGAAGTTAGCGAGGTTACTAATCTACCCACACAACGATGATGAGTTCACAACAAAGCAGTTAGTCGAGAAAAAGGACACTCATACCAGGTAGTCTGCACCTATTAACATGGCTCATCCTAACTGTCAATGACTTCATGGACTAGTGCCATGCTTTGGTTTGGCCACCCCTAGCTTTCTTCCAGCTTACTTCCACACCAGACAACATTGCTCGTCGAGGTAGACAGTGGTCAGGAATACGTAACACATGTCCTAACCACCTTAGCTGATGAAGATTTACTACTTTGTCAATAGACTTACCGTATCTATTTAGTACTCTATTCCTAACCCACGTATTGCCTAATCGGTGGTCCCAGAAGACGCGAGCAATGCTTCGAAGACATCTGTGATCGAACACTAGGAGCCTGTAAATATCCTCCATCCTTAATGGCCATGTTTCACATTCACAGAGTAAAACGGGTCGAACCGCTGCGCAGTAAACGTGTCCTTTGGTCAGTAATCGGATGTCTCGCCTACTCGACAAGTGACGCAAATTCCCAAAAGCTAGTCTTGCCTAACGTATACGAGCCGAGATTTCGGCAGACATCAGACCGTCTGGAGTGATGAGGCTCCCAAGATAAGTGACGCGATCAACATATTCAGTTGCTTCACTCCCTATCACTAACTTCGGTGTCGAATCAAGCCAATGCTGAAGCAACATTTCGCAAACATGATATTGTTTTCTTTGTTGACTGTCTGACACTATGATAATTGAATACATATTTCATATCTTATCGACTGTTAATATTTCAAATGAAATGCCTTAAAACAATTGATACATTCAAGGTTAATAAGATTTGTTCATGAATGAATAACTTTATTGTTTATGTTGCAGAGTTGTGAACTTTGAAGAAGTTGATTGAATTCTCCAGTAGGTAAATTCAAATAGTTTATACAGTAAATGACATTAAGTCAAATACTTTGTAGAGGATCAGATTATCCCTCTTCTCCTTGAGTATATCAACTTGTAAATTGAACATTGAAGTTATGATTTAACCCTTCACTTCCAGTCTGTTTGGATCGTAGTCGTATGTTTGATTATTTAGGTTGAAAAATACATTCTTACTGAATTCTTTATATTGACTTCTTTATTTACATGCACATATGGTTAATCGTATACATACATGAAATCAATCGAGGATTATATGTACATGTGATTTATATCTAGTTGGACCTAATACCACTACAATCCAACATCTGTATTTTTCATAGCAGATGGTGTATATGGTTTTTCAGTTGTTCCACGATGGTTACTTCCACAACTCCCTGTAGTTTTCAATGATACCCTAGAAACTTCTATCTGTAATGAATTCAATCAACTTTTCAGTATTCAATTGAGAAGATGATTAAATAAAGTTTGTTTGTTTAGTTAATTATTGATAAGACAAACAATAAATTCTCATCATTGGACTACACTAACCTGTTTTTCAAATGGTTCACCGTAATCATGCATTTACAGTCATAAATCCGTGAAAATTTCATTAATATGGTCAGTATAAGACATACAGTATAAGACAGACAGCTTTCGTGATAACAATCCTCAAATTAAATTGAAGTGGTTTGTAGAGACTGGTGTTAAGTGTTAGATGATTGAATTCGTCACAAATTGATGTTGGCAAGATATTATTAAGTACAGTGGAGCATTGGACAGCTTTTTTGTTCTATTATAGGACTGGAAAACAATAGGCACCGTCTACTCCGCGTCAACGGAATTATGTAGGCGGATGCATTACACTCTGTATCACAGGGCAAGCATTAAGCAAATCATTCTTCCATCAATTTGTGATATAGAAGGATGAGTAATCATTGTCATCTAATATGACTGTTTCACTCTCGACTAGCTCGAAGTCTACCGGTCACGACTTTTCGTTATAGCTTTAGGGATATCTTCAAGTTGGTCACAAGTGAGCTAATCCTTGTAAGTGAAGTATGACAATTAGTGTAGAAGTATACCTCTGGTAACCTAGTACTGTAAACGTCGTTATCGTTGGCTGTATTGCCTAATTAATATCTTTATATAGTGTGAATTCGGTAATAATGATTCTCTATCATACCCCTTTTAAAAACAAACCATATAATTCTGACCATACCTTTATGCTACAGTATGCCTTCATGTATAGAATATTATTTCAGAATAAAGCTATTAATAATGTTATTATTATAAATATAGAATCGACAGTTGTTTGGGTGAGTTGATACAGTGAGCAGTCGACGTGGAAGTTAACCATCCTTTTAACATTAAATGTTTAATCCTAACTAAATAATTCATGCCACCTAATTATGTGTGTACACCATATTTTGACTATGGTAACTATATTTTCATGGATTTGTAGCTGTAGATAGTGATGACAAACTTACTGAAGGCAGAGATTATTTGCTCAAAAATAACTTAATTTTAATTATTCCATGGAAGGAGATTATTAAACTAATGCAAATCTTTTAGGAATCATGGTGTTTTGTTGATATTCTTCGATGAATGTTTTGAAAATTTTACTGAAGATGTGTTAACAGTGAAAGACGTTGACATTTGCTCTACATTGCAATGTATCTGTATGGTGTTATTTCTGTTATATAAATTCCAGTGTTCTTCATTAAACGTGACTGTCGATCTGTTGTTCATCTGTTAACATGGTGTTTCATTTCAATATTGAACACTAAATTTACCAAGTAACAGCATCACAAATACACAGTGACTATCCGAATTGACAACACAAAAGTGTTTCACTTTGATCTTATTCAACATGAGTAAAATACTCAATAGAAGTAGTCAGTTTGTGTGTGGTGTTCGTCAAATTTGCCAAATTGTTTAACTCTTTGTCCCTGTAGTTCAATTTGAACATGAATGGATACATATTAGAATGATTCGAGAATTTCTTCTTTCTCTATGAGTTTAATCATACTTCGAGATTAGCAATATATAAAGTAGTAATTGAGGTTGAATTAACAAGGATCTGTAGACTACGAAAGAATTATTGACATGATATTAAGTTTCATGTCTCTTCGTCAATCCACGTTTCATGGAAAAAGTGAAAGATCATGTCAAGCCAAATGAAACCACCATCGGAGGCTTTAACACAACACATAATTCAGTATGAGTTATGTTAATTTATTGGTCACCATTTACATGTCAGCATTATGTGAAGTTGTTAGTTTGTATTAAGATTTTATTCGTCCAGCAGCTATCTCAGATTCTATTGAACATTCATTTTGACCACGTAATATTCGAAAATATCCCTTCTCACCCCAATCTTCATTCCATGTATTTGCAGCCAACCAATAAGGCGTACCGTTCTCAACACCCCATCCAATTAAGCGTACAGCATGTCCACTAATAAACTTTCCAGCAATGTATCTGTAGATTCCAGATTTATAATTGAGGAAGTCTTCGAAAATATCGAGAAATGCTTCGACTGGTCCATACATCATAATTTCTTTTCGAATATCTTCTTCGTTACCAATCACATTGTATGATGTTTTACCTAATTTATGATTAAAGACGTCACAAGTTAGTAGGTTTTGACAAGATTAATTCGACGGATTCAGTTGTATTCCATCCTACCATTCACAAACACTCACATTGATGCACATTTTCATAGCTCATGTGAACTTAATATGTATGAAATTCCTTTTTTAAATGAATTGATGTAAGTAATGACTTAATCAATTCGGTTTGTTATATGCCTACTTGGACTTATACGCCAACGTCTTTAGTAATATGCCGAAATGCTCATAATTTTCTAATTCTACTTAAAGTAATGTCAATGCAAAAAGAAGTTGATAAGTTGGGACGTCTTAAAAACATGCATACAGGATCCTATCATGGCTATTTACTTTACCTCTCCTCGGCAATATGGACAGCGTACATGTTACACCATTCGTTTATCTGGCCACTCAACAGACTGTCCTCTTGAGTTGGTGGGTGTATGCATGCATTTTGTTTTGGAGCAGGACAGGCATTAATTGAGTGCATCTCACTCGACAGTAGCCTAAATGCTATCCAGGTAAACAGGTCTGCAATAATTGGGAAGAATCATCAGTCATGTAAACTGCCTTGCTACCAATCACTATTAATGTATTTTGATAAATGACTCTATGTCTCTGTGGAGTGTGTTTAGATTCTGATTATGTTTTAGTACAAACATGCAGCTGATTGCATGTAGATGTTTGGAGATAAATTACAGTAGGGAGACCCATTAGCATTCAGTTCAGCATTGAGAAATTCATGAACAACTAACAGATCACCTTATGCAGTTATAAACATGCAACCCAGCCATATCGATTGTGCTGTATTAGATGCCCAAACGGCAGTGATATTTGTCAGTAACGTAAACCTAAAGGTTAACAAATCGTAGTGAAGCTCAGAAAAACCATTAAATTGGCGGATTTCAGTAAAATTATATCGTTAGGCTCCTAACATGACGAGGAGTAAAAACAAGTTAAATGTCAACTGGAAAGCGTCTATATGATGAGCAGTGGTGGGTAACAAAGTAAAAAGAAATATAAAACACAATAGCAAAAAGTAAATCTAGATAGCTTTTACACTAATCAAATAAACCGGGATTTAAAGTCAAGTGGCAGTGAGATAATCCTCGTAGAATCTGAAACAATAATTTGGTCTCAGCCTAGACATTTAAAACGATGGGTTAAACTCTTTAAATCGAATGTTACATGGTTGTTAGCTAAATTGGAACTACCAACAATTTCCAGACAGCCTGAATGTAACGTCAATATAAGTTTTCCACCTACTATGAAAAATCATTGGCTAATCTGAAGAGAAAGAACAGCGAGTCCAGGTCGGTTGACTCCAGAGGTCACTAAAGATGGTGGTCTAGCATCTGTAATTTGGTTGACCGATATTTTACCTAAAACGTCGGAAATAAGCATAATCTTACTTGACTTGTGTCGATCGTTGATCTTCCCAGTATGTAAAAATTGACCGAATTTGTCTTGAGATAACTATCAGTGAATTAGCTTGACTAATATGGTGTCTAAAATATTGGATTTAGTGATTATCAGACGCTTAACTACTATTACTAATGAACTACAAACTTGATATAACCGAATTGGTTTCAGATCCTGTAGTAGCTATGGTGGAGTCGATCAAATATTCACCATTTGTCAGGTTCTAAAACACTGACATACCTATCGATGTCGGATAGTAGTAGTTTTCTTTATAGTATCATCTGACTCCGTAAACAGAGAGGTTCTCTGGCAGTGTTAATCATTGATAAGCGTATACCTAAAGCAAATAAAACGTTATGCAGGCTTTTTGTTTAAACACCACTTGTAGATTCAGAGAGTATGACCAAATATTACCTGTACTTTAAACTCTAAGAGGTATTAGTCAAAACAACCTACTATCCCCATTTCTGTTAAATTTCTTAAAAAAATTCATGCTAGTAATAACTCTGTCATCGTCACAATTTGTAACAATTGTTCTCCTATAAGGAGGCTCACTAATCCACATAGAACATGTAAATAGCATAGTCCTATTTGGGTGGAGGTGGGAGAAAACTAGCAAATAAACAGCTTTTGATAGCATTCGGCAACAATGCAAGGATGTTCAGGATATGCTACTTCCCCTTCAGACGGTCACAAACTAAGCATTTTTCTACGGAAGTTCTTTACAAATTTACCTCTTATTATTTCACTATCATCATTATTATCGTTGAATAAACTACTACACCTACCAGTTTCGTATTAATCGTGTTGTGTTGCTAATGTGTGGAAACATGGACACATGCACACATGTACCATGGCATGTGTTATGCCTACATACATACACAACCACGATATAACTGAGACAGCAAACTTTTTCTAATGACAGTCGATACTCAACAAGAAGATGGAGAGTTGTGATGAAATGTTCAACTGATACAAATAATACTTACCATAATGCTTGTCACGTTTATAAGATGATTTGTATCCCTTCTGACATGTCTGATTACATTGAGGCGTGTCGTAAAGTTTCGTGCCACATGCACGATACTTTCCTTTGATAAAATGGTCACATTTCGAGAATGGGTATGGTCGACATCCAGTATGATTTTCTTTTGAACCTCCAGTGACTATTCCATGTGTTACCCAGTAATCCCATGATGGTCCAAGAAAACCGCCACCACAACCACTGCCACAATTTTCACAACAACTTATCAAATCAATAGCACTCAACTCCACTGATTGTTGACCACGCGACTGGATGCAAATTCTATCGGACATAGCTCCGACTGCACTAACTGCCTAAAACAACACGTGGATGCATTTATTGTTAATTGTAATGGAAGTAACTAATGGACGATAACCTATCTTTAAACATATTTTGCATTACAAACAGCAAGTATGCAGAGTGAACACAAATGGTCTAAAAACACATAAACTCGAATAGACACTAATACTCACCCAACTTGAACCACACTGAGATTGATCACGAATTTGTGAGATATTCTTACAACGAGGCCATTTCTTTCGTGCATCAAAGTGTGATGGTATTTCCACTTTCAAATCATGATGATCAACAGTGGGACGTCGTTTCCGTCGTAGATCTGGATCTTCTTTTCGCCCACCCAACAGAATACGTGAATCATCCAGTGAATGGAATCGATCACTCCTGTCAGCTTTCCATCCAGCATTTGGCTAACAATTGAAAAGAAAGAGGAAATAATTAATAGTTTTCTAAAGACAAACATCAACTTCACACAAACAACTACAATGCTTTGTAAAAATATGATAATTGCACTTCACCGTTAAATGAAGTTTCATGCGATTAACCGAAATGTGCCAAATCCAACTGGTGCCCAACATTCATGTGAATGTAGAGTATTCACACTCGCACTACTACTACCAGTGATGGAGTGCAATGTATTCAGTGTACAGTGATAATCGAATATCTTCCAACTCTACCCACTCCCCAATCGAATGTGGACAACTAACTTATGTCATCAATCAATAATAAGTCATCTCATGAATACACAGAACTTACATGTTGATTGATGAATGAAATCATTTCATCTGACAATGGTTCAATATGTTCATAGTTTCTTGTTGTGACATGTGCTTCGAGAAGAGAAAACAATGAAACAATACAAAACACGATATTGAACATTCCACAGTGTTTGTGTAGACGATTGCCTATTCACAGTTACCAACTTCCAACTTACTTATATACATACAACATGGAATGTGTACTTTGAATTACAACAGTGTGATCTAATCAACTTGATAAGTTTTCAAGTAGTTCACCTACACGAAAACATCGATTGATTAAATATAATGAATCTATTGTAGTCAGTACATTTTAATCAAGTACTTCAAGTGTATCACACTAGCGTGTATTATGTAACACAGTTCAAAGTTTAAAATGTACATTATGAAATGACAACAATAAATAATGTTAATTACTTCTAATATTTCATGAAATAACATGAAATTTCTTATTTCATATAATTTTTCTATTGAATTAACCATTTAATGGTGTTATTATACCAGTTCATCTATTTCGAGTAGTTAACGTTGATGAATGCCATGTGGGATATGAGGGTGTGGGTGTGTTTGTGTTTGTGGTTGTTGTTGTTGTTGTTGTGGTGGTGGTGGTGGATGTTTCAATGTTTCTTGTAAAGTCCCCTGTATATACTTGCTTCAGTTCTTATTAATAAGTTTTAACAAGCACTAATCAACACTTCATGTAGTCTAAATCAATACAACTGTATATTCAATAATTTCTGTGTATGTTAATTCTCATTATACACTAAGTTCACTGAAGTGGACACTACGTTGGCGTATATTCATTATTACGTCAGTATAATTGGTTTTCCATGTGTTTATTTAGTTTTCTTTGAAAATATTCTTTGTATCTTTGCATGAATATGTTAAAACTGCATGAAATATCTATCCAGCTCATCAGTGATGTTGATCATCTACATGTGAACTGATTTACTGTATTCATATCTCTACGTAAATTGTACAATGACAACTTAACAGAATCATTCAATCATGGTAGATTTGTATATGTGCTACAGCATTAATCATTAATCATCTATTTGAAATCATGTTAAGATAAGGAATAGTAATTGGGATAAGCTTGTATTTTCCCGTTGATTTTTAATAGACTGAAACTGGTCAGTCCTGGATTCCACTTGCCAGTCACAATCCAACTCAAATATTAAACTTGTGTAATAACGCTATATCGAAGCAATCCGCTCAGGATGCATATATGGCAACAGAGACTGACCAGTTTCAGTCCATTAAAGATCACCGGGAAAATACAATCTTATTTTAAATATATATATATATATATATATATATATATGCCCGTTCCACAAGTGGGACTATCTGGACACAGTAGCCTAGTGGCGTTTAGCACGAAGAGGACTGAGTTCGAATCCCAGCGTGAACATCAACATTGGGATGCAGGTACATCCAGCCGATGAGTCCCAAATAGGACGAAACGCGCGTCCTGGATTTCACTTGCCAGTCACAATCCAACTCAAATAATAAGGAATAGTATTGTGTTTATGATAAACAATAGGAAATTCAAATGTTCTTCCTATGAATACGTGAATGGATGTTAGCTAAGTTGATTTATGATACGTTTTTATAGTAACTAGAATATATTGGATGTTAGTTATGATTAGGTAAACCTAACGCAATTAATTTCATGTTTATCACTTTAACTTCATACACATGCACTAATGATGAGTGTCACCTAATTTAAGAACTAATTAAATCCAACAGGAATCAGAATTTTCTGGCAGACAGTATGAGAGGGATAAAGCGTTTTCATTGAAATTGATTACGTCATAATTCCAATATGTATACTACATATTAGCATACAATAAATAATAACATATTGACACTAGACAACTATTTAACTGTAGTATAGAACTATTCGTCATTGTACATCTACGACTCTACCATAAACTAGTAATGCTCAACCCTGTCGATTAAATGTCAGTTACCCATTAATGATTGAGGTCTGAGAAATATTTTGCAGAATGACTGAAATTAGTGAACTTTGTAGAGATGGCTCAGTGGTCCAATGAAAAGACGTTAGTCCCGAAGCCTGTCTGCCCTGATTCCAATCCCTGATTGGGGGGAGGGCGTCGGTGTACTCTGTCATGTGTTCACAATATCTAATGCAGACAAATTCATAAGATCAAATTAAGATAAACGTTTAGTTACTGTAGAGATAGGTATTTTGAAACATTAGAAGAACGAATTATGACGCCTATAATCAAAAACACATATGTTGAATAGCAGTTATATTTGGTGCAGCTGAATATACATTTTATTTGCTTATAATTCTCCTATATCAGCACATATACGATTGATCAGATGATAGTAAATGAAGAAGTCGATACGAATGTATTTTCAAACTAATATTATAGAAAAAACTATCAAGATTCATATCGTGCAAAATAGAACAGTATCCAATAACAGTTTAAACATATCCACACAATGAAGTGATATTGTGGTGGATACTATTGATAAGGTCACCCATAAGTAGTTGGTTGCGGTGCGTCGCAGGTAATTGAAAAGAATCAACAAACAGCATATTAGGCACGTTTCGAGGTGGCAAAGATTAAAGCTTGATTAAAATACATAGGAGATTAGTGGACAACCAAGGGAAGCAAGCCGATTAATGACAGCAACCACAGAATGCGAAAGATGTGCAAATTGTTGACTAGAAGTAATGTATGTAATATTTTATGATATTCTCTGTTAATTTCAATTTTGATATCACGAATTGATCTGAGTCAAATAATTATTAATCACCTGGAAGCACTGGACAGCTGTTTCGTCCTAGTATGGGACCCCTCAGCAATGCGTATCCACGACCTCATCGGAAATCGAACCCAGGACCATCTGGCCCCGAGGCGAACGCTTTGCCATTAGACCACTGAATCAGCTTCTAACGGTTGATAATCCCAATTCAGCCAATTCGTGATACATTGCTCGACCTCCTCTATGCCATTGGTGAGTTACTGCCTCACAGCCGACACTGTTGAACTCTACCGGTCACGTCTTCACACTAGAAATCCAGGAATTACCTCAAGGAGCTAGTCACTAGTGAGCTCATGTTAATTACATTTAGGAGAGTTTGTAGAGATATATAACTATTAATTTCAATTTTGATATCGCCGCGGAGCCAGAAGGTCCTGGGTTCTATCCCCGATGGGGTCGTGGATGCGCACTGCTGAGGAGTCCCATACTAGGACGAAACAGCTGTCCAGTGCTTCCAGGTGATTAATAATTATTTGACTCAGATCAATTCGTGATATCAATATTGAAATTAACAGTTACCTATCTCTACAAACTCCCCTAATTGATATTCTCTGTATTAACGAAATAATCCACGTACCTGTCACAGTAGTATTTCACAATGTGTCCAGGGGATTATCTATGCCTCGGTATTACTTATGAGTAGTGTGATCTATTACAACAAAACCCGAAATTATCCAATAGGTATGTGAAGATTTCAGTATGATCAACTAACAACTGAGTTTAGCATTATTTTCTATATTGTTTTACTTCACTTTACATTGAAAACTGTAAGAGAAACAAGAAGATTTCTTGAAACTTTGCATTCTGATCATCAAACTAAAATGTGCAACCAACTGGTTGCTTGACATGATAACTGAACATTCTTGTTGATTGATGAATAAATCAGAATGAATAGTTGATTAGTTGATGAACACTTTTCATGTTTATCCCCATGATGTGACAGTTTGATTAATTACTTGATTTAACTTCATAAACACCAAAACAATGAACAATGTTAATAAGTTTGTCTAATTATTACCCTTACCCCTGTCTTTTGTTGGTGAAACTAAACTTTGCCGACGAACTTGTGAAGGCCAATCAGAATTAAGGTATTTGTTTCAAAATCGTTCAATCATTCAAGTTCAAAATGCGTTCTTTAGATCATCTGTTTAGATTTTTCAATAATAACGTTATTATTCATAATCTACATACTCTCAGATTACTTCGTAGAAAGTTGATTTGTGATTGTGGGCTCAATATAGCTCAAGTACAATCCGCAGATAGTGGAGATGGAGTAATCTTTCGCTGTAATGGTTGTTGGCGAAAAAAATCAATAAGAATAGGCAGCTTTTTTAGCAAGTCTAGACTGACACTAAGGGAAACATGCATGTTAGTTGTATTACGGATTATACAGCTGCCTGTTACATTGGCATCGTCTCTTACAGATGGAAGCGAAGTATCAGCAGTCTTCAGAAATGCTCAGAAATCATGTTACGCTTAAATCTGTCGATGGGAGGTGTCGGAAGAATCGTTGAAATAAATGAAACAGCCATTAGAAAGCGAAAATATAATATAGGAAGATCTGTAAAAGCCGAATGGCTAAGTAATACCTGCTTAAAATATTACTGGTAGGTTCCTGGTATTTACGACCGAACATTAGGAAAGGGACATATCAAGTATGTCCCAAATCAATTGCAAGTGCATAATTCTTTTACCTACCAGTGCATTCTCATTGGCTAAAAGAAGCCTCAAGGTCGTCGGCAAAGTTTAGTTTCACCATTTTGTTTATTCATTTCCACGTTAGAATTGAAAGAACCTGACCATCTCATCAATCAATTAAAAAACTAGTATCAATACAAAATAAAACAATAATTGTGAAGTGAAGTAGTGTATGCACAACTACTAAGTAACTGTAGTTTATCAATCAACATACTAACAGTTAATGACAGACAGTTACAACGTAGAACTTGGTACATGCGTACATCAGTTCAAATTGCCATACCCAAATTAGCAGATTGAGATGAAATTGTCGAATCAAATCCCAGAGTAGGGGAGGTAGTAACAGAGTTAGTATTAATGGAAGGGAATAGAGACTTAAGAAAATATGATTCAGTAAAGAGAAAATCATGATAAGTTCAGAAGCTTAGAATTTGGAGGAAGACAAGGAATGGATGCACCTGCGCCATTGCCAACGATTTTGAGCCATATCACCCAAAGTCTCTAGCCATTTATTACGAGCGTCACGCGGACCTCAACCAGGTAGTCTGCACCTATTAACATGGTTCAGCCCAGCTGTCAATGACTTCATGGACTGGTGCCATGTTTTGATTTGGCCGCCCCTAGCTTTCTTCCAGCCTACTCCTACACCAGACAGCATAGCTCGTCGAGGTAGGCTGTGGTTAGGCATACAGTTAATGAGTTAAAGAGGAAGACTACTACAAGGAGAACGTAATAATAATCGGAATATAATGTTCATTATGCATAGAACTCAAATAAATGAAATAATGATCACCTACAGTACTAACAAATCACATCAAGAGGGAAGTAAATTAAAAGAAATCTGCAAAAGTATGACAGGACAACTGTCAACAACAACCGATCACATTCATGTTCATAATAATAAGTTGTTAGTCACTTGGGAAGTGATTTCCACAACTCACTTCTATCCGATGTTTACTGTAATGAATCTATCCAAACTGACGACAAAAACTCTGCATTTATACAACCTAGTCTAGGTAAATTGGCATAATCGAAACATTTAACGTGATTTCAATTCTTCTTTACCATCTTGTGATATTATTCCTGACAGCCTAACTTGTTGATGAAGCATTTAATGATTTAATCTACCAATTGTAGTGAATTACTGTAAATGAGTAACATCGATAAGCCTAATTTAAGTTGAACTATGGGCAACAAGCGTAATCCAGGAGGCGCGTTTCGTTCTAATTAATAATCGCCAGCTGTATGTGCCTGCACCCCAGTGTTGATGTTCACAGTGGGACTCTAACTCAGTTTGTCTTATGCCGAACACCCTTGTGTTGGCCACTAGGCTATTGAATTCAGACAGCCGCTCTTCAGCAACTGGTATACATATATCATTAAAAGGTATTTGCAAATACATTCAATTGATGAATCCGAAATCGGACGAAATGCAAGTTCTACATTTTGCTTTCCATCCAAAGTCCAATTTAAATCATACTTATTATTACGTGATGAACTTCGTCAGTACAGAAATCAGTAATATTCACTTAGTAACTTAGTGTTTAGTTTGTTACTTACAAAACTAAACAAACAATCAAACTGATGCATTCAGTGTAGAAGTTAATATCAGATTAGCATAAAAATATGCATTATATTCGATTATAATGAAGAAGTATGGAAATAAGAATCATGGTAATGCGAAGTAAATGGTGAGTTTATTCCTCGAATTTATTGATGTATTTGCTATATTACTTATTTATTTTATAGAAGTAAGCTAAACTCTTGTTTATTCTCATAATGAATGCCTAGTTATTACGTAATAGGTATTTCGTCTCATGACCTGATACAACTGGATTCGTTGTTCAATGGAAATGTAAATGCACATTACTGAAGACTTCCTAACAAGAACAAGACAGATGTTCAGTGCTGTTTCATTTTCAACAGCTAAAAAGAGCTAAAGTAAATTCATGATGTATAAACAAAAAGTCAATCATCATTAAAACTTGTGAATATAACTTTTTTAAGGAAGAAATCGATTATTACTATGAATTAGACTTGGCTACTTACAATTTAATTCAGTAGTATATAAAACCTCATTTGAAATATCTCATATAATTCTGCCTATTATATACCATAATGTTCTGTTAATCAGTAAGCTCCATTAAGTGAATAATTAATCTTCATCCTTTATGTAAACCTACTTGCGATGTTGCATGGAAACAGTATTTTAAGCCCATGATCTACGTCACAGATTCTACCAGCCTACTCTGTAAGATAAATGCCAGATTCAGGCGACTTGGTTGCGAAATTTTCCCGAGGTCTTGAGTACTAACAGTCACAACAAGCCACAGTAAATGAACCATCTAATCATTTAGAAGATCTGATAACTGTTATGGGTAAAACACGAAGGTGCCAGCGAAACATTGCTCGATACATCGAAATAAAATTATTAAACCTAATAGATAAGAAGAAAGATATTTAAGGAAGAATGACGACTCGGTCTGATTACTTTCAACTGTTAGGTGAAATGTCAACACTATAACACAGTTCAAAACTAGAAAGTTGGTACCAATAGATTGACATCATCGTGATTGCAAAATTCTTATTTGAGATCTTAAATTGTAGTATATTTCCCTTTAGTTTTGTGTAGAATTACCCTGAATAGTGATTACATAGTTCGACGGTGATGAATTTGACAACACCAATGAAACATGAAACGACTCAATATGGTCTTCATGACAATCTATTACAACTGTATATTAGTGGAGCATACTAACATAGATAATCGTATGAATTAAGTTGGTTTGTAGCTAGTAGGTGAAAGCCAGTTGGTACGTCTCGTTCTGCTTAAAACTCGTCAGTGGCATGTACCTGATCAATTTTAGTTTGTAACCAATCAACATGTAGTCTAGTTGTTTGATACATTGTAGATATGATTAATGACAAAAGTGGAATGTTTAAAACTAATCCTAATTATCATATTGTGATCTTCGGTTCGGCTTAAATTACCTACAGTTCCTAAGAAGTATTGAAAGTGGAACAGATACTCCATGTATTAATCAGGGCACGATCTAAGAAACTGATGAAGTAGTTTTCTGTTTGCATTCATCATTGATGCAACTCGGTGAAGTATCATTTAATGTAATGAATACAAACAACTTCTAAAAGCAACTGATCTATACAAAACCACCTCATATAGTGACCAACTTCAAGCTATCCTCATACGTTTAGTGATAAGTCATGATAGATGGAGTTCCAACATGCCATGATTGAGACATTTATCATAAGCGAAATAAAATGATTGTTGTGCTATGCCACAAATCAGTTGAACTGAAAATCCTACCATTGAATTTCGGTTGACCTAGCGGTGTTATCGATCATGAGATGTGTAGATTTTTAACTGGTTTCCTGAACACTGTAGAATAGCTGGAAATATCAACTGTTCAATGCTCTGTGGTTGACATTGATACCTGACGGAGTTCATTCACGATTAAATTCGATTGACAAAATTAATTACTGATTTGTATATGTTTGTCTCAATTCCTCATGTAGTAGTTCTCAGATGATAATCAAATTAACCGTCCATTAAATGGTCGAACATGAAGAAAATGAACACATCAGACTACTACAAGTAATCAACAGTCAATATTCACCTCATAAATAATTCACTATTTGCCATGGTATTCATAACGATATACACTTGTAAACTAGGAATTCACATATAATAAGGTTTAAAACGTAAGCACAATACTATTGATATAAGTATATATTAGTAATGTTCACACTACAACAACAATAGGACGATAAAATGGGCGCCATTGTGAACTTGTCCAGATTAAATCCATTATGAGACATATTCAGTCATATCGTTCAATATTAAACATAGACTTTCCCCCTAAATTAAACAAAAATGAAAATGAAAGTTATCAATTGACAATGAATATAATCAACTCTATAAAAACACCTCAGTTCCTTGATCAATGATCATCCAACCGGCGATCAACTTCAGGATGTTAAAAATGTTCAATTGAAATGTGGTGGTTAATAAAGTTCGTAATTATTGTCAATGAAACAGTTATCACCAGTCATAATGCGTGATCGTCAAGGTATATTACAAGTTGACTGGAGTGAAAATTCTACCTTTTGACGTCGTCCAAATGGTGGAGACAGTTACGCGATTCTCCATTAGATCTAAAGAACTTCGATTCAATTCTCCGACGAAATAAAACGGGTGAACACTACAAAGTCCTACATTAGCACAGAACAGCTGTCTAATACTTCTTAGTTTTCAAGGATTCTTAATCAACATCAATCTATGAAGAATATAAACAATTAAACTAAATGGCATTTCATGTTCTTCTATTTATGGTTTAAACAATGAAAATGACTTACATTCATATATATCATCTTTATCAACATCATCATGATCAGAGTTAGGCAACTCGATTGATTGTATCTTCTTCATTCTCAAAATGAATATTATGAAGCAAACTACAATGAATTTGAACAGTAGTATATTAAGTGAACGATTCAACTGCATATTGAATTGTGTGTTTAAGGTATTTCCAATACCTTTCAACTGTATTTATATGTTGATTCAATGGAATGCCAAAAGATCTATTCAATCAATAGTTGTGTTATTATCAGTCAATTACTTCATAGTTTAAGCATATTTATATAACAACTTGGTTATCTCCAAGTTGATATTACACTGGCCTACTTCAACTAATCAATATACTAGTTTGTTTACTTGAAAGACTGGTAAACATCTATTTAATTAGCTTGAATATGCTGATTAAATTATTAGAGAAGTAGAAGTGATATTTGTTATAATTAGGATGTATTTTGGTATTACCGTTGATTTGTCATGGACGAAAATCGATTAATCCCTGTTGTTCTGAGCGAAAAGTCTCGACATAACAATAATTCACAAGTAGTGTTTGGAAAGGAATCAATAGCCTAGTAATGAACGCTTTGATGTTTGCCATGAAGCAAACTGAGTTTAACTCTCACAGTAAACATCCATACTGGCTGGTATGCAGGCTGGCGAATTGTAAATAGGACAAAACTTGTGTCTTGAATTGTGCTTGCCACCCATAATCCAAATTATTAGAAAAACAACACTTCTTTTAGTTATTTGTAGAATAATGGTGAATGTGAATTAGGGACAGAAATGAGCTGTGAGAATAAAATAGTTAAAGTACATATGAAGAAACTAATCAGTTAATGAGAAACTGTCAACTGAGGCCATCGTTATGTAGAACCATCTAGGCATATTGATTCTTGCAAATTATTATAAACGTTTGTATAAGTACTAGATGTTTATTTGTATCACTTTGGAAGCATGTTTTAGCTACATTTTGTTAAAACGTACTAATGATGCAATTGTATCTTTGACGTTCATTTGTTTGGAAAGTGTTCAACAAGCAAAATAGTCACCAATTACAGGTCAGCATAGCAGTGACCTATTCTCTTTTATAAAAGTAGATCATTAAATGAATCTAGATGTTGCAATTGAAATTAAAAGTAGATAGAATACCATCATACTTCCAATTTAGTCAGAAAAATCTGTTATTTGTTGTATAAACTCCAATTTATGTACACAAAATGGAGCTCATGATTCATTGGTAATAACCATAGTAACTGAAATCTTGGCAACCCCCCCCCACCTCATTTGTATCTTTTCTTTTCCATAATCTTCCTTTGTCTTGTTCCGTCATATTTAACAATATGCGTTCTGCCTATTCTATTAATAGACTGTTAATTTTAACTAACATTATAACTATTACGTAATCGTAACAGAACAATTGATGTTTAGGTTAGTCTTATAATTTTTTTGTACACCATGGCAATTAACCTTCCTACTCCATAACTTCAATTATTACTTTTGCATTCTGTCTCGTTTACACAATCTTAAACTTGAATTTTCATCATCTTTGGTGATTTTAAGGATTAGTATCTATACATGTTACGTACTTTGGCATGCTGTTAAAATATCGGTTAGTCCAGTAATGTAAACAAGAGTAAGCATTGCTAAATTGGTCGATACTAAGAAGAAACTACTGTCTAATGTTATCATAACAACATTAGTCTGCGATAAACTTAATTAAATGAACCCGAATACCATTCTCCACAACATCACGATAATTCAGTCGGTACATATCTGTCAAATGGATTCACTTCATCTCACCATAATGTTAATTGATCACTCATTCTATTCCTGTTCTCCATTCAAGTTGGTTTATGCTTGACAAGTGAAATTTGAGACTACAGTTTTTGACCTATATGAATCTTGTCAACTTAATGTGCCTGCATCCTAGTGTTGATGTTGTTATACGGGAATTTAACACATACTTGTGATCTATGCAAGTATCGAAGTAATTCGCTTAGAATGCACATATTACCCATATATATGGGAAGATTTGAACACATTCAAATTGTGTCTAGTCAATTAATCACCATGGCAAATATTTTCTGAAAACATTTCTCAAAATGATAATTTATATAAGCCAAATTGTTTGTTAACATTCAATTATTTCATTTTAGAATAGTCCTTTCTAATTAAAACAATTACGTAACACGCTTATGATACTTTGAATACTTGAAATTTCTAAATGTCATTATGATGTAATCACTTTCTATGTTTTTCTATTCAAGTGATATCATGTGAAAAATGTCTATGTATATCCGATTGAATAGGCATTAGTAAATGATCCATTCAATGAAAAGAAAAGATGTTTCATTAACAAATTATACTACTTTATTTTCGCATTAACATAATTAACCTCCTCTACTACTTTAATCATTCAATGTTAATGAGTAATTTATTGAAGCTGGAACAAGAAACATCAAACAGACATGAACAATGGAGTTCAATCATATGAAATGTCAAGTCGTTGCCTACTGTTAGTAATAGACATCGTCATGCAAATCTACTATAAATTAACGGAATTAAAAGTTTCAATCATTGGGATTCGGTTCATTGATCTAGAGGTTAAGAGTTCATTTCAAAGCCTGGAAGTCATAAGTTCGCTTATTTCAATAGGTTATAGTACGTGACCAACTAAAATATCCAGTACTTAAACGAAACAGCTTATCGGTTACAATTTTTAACAGTTGGTTAACTCGGACTAATTCATGAAGTAAAAGTGAAAAATATAGATAGAAAATGGTTATCATTACATAAGTAAGAAGTAACTCATATCCTCCTAAGAATTTACAAATAATTTAATGGATGGTAATGATGGTGATTATGGAAATATCTAATACAATTAGTAAGTTACAAATTACATTGTATGTAGTAATTATATGAATACTGTCTTCTATTCTCACTTAAAACAGTGACTGATCAACTTCACTTCACAACAAATCAACCGGAAGATACACGTTCATCTTAGTACGTATGTGCCCGTCGCACAATTGTAACTGTATAGTCTCAGTAGTCAAGTGGTGAACACTGTGGCATACGACACGAAACTGACTGAGTTCCAATACTACCGTGAACATCAACATTAGAATGTAGGCATACTCAGCCGATGAATCTCATGTAAGACGAAATGTGCTTCCTGAATTCCATTTTCCAGTCACAAACCAACTTAAATAAAAGTCGTTTTTTTTAATTTATATTTAATTTACTACTAGTAAAGTTATATTAAGTAGTCATTTACATTATCAAAATGTTTTTCAATATAATTAATCGTTAGTTGCTTTTAATCTTTATCATCATCGTCATCATTGTCGTCGTCATATTTGTGCTTTTTATCATTTTTATTATCATCGTCATCATCATCATCATCATCACGATGATTGTCATCATCATCCAATGAATCATTGAATTCTTTAAATATAAAACCATTATTACATTCATGATATTCATTATTCATCAATTTTGAACAATTAATAAGTTGAAGTTTTGAATTATAACAAAAGATGACTTCATTCAATTGATAGAATTGTGTCTAAAATGAAGATAAACGAAAAAATGCATTTTCATGAATGTCTACATTTGTTATGTTGGACGACTAAGAAGAAGAAGAAGAAGAAGAAGAAGAAGAAGAGTAACAAACTTCTCGGAATACGTTTTAGAAGGCTACTTCAGTTGCATCTAAGGTAAATATTGTATTTGTATGATAGTTAAGTTCCTGTTACCCTATCCACTTACTGTTAGTCTTACTTACGAAGTATTGATTGAGCACGCATCGTCTCTATTCATTACCATCGTTTCTAATGTTATGCATCGATGCAAATCTACTGATTGCCTAGTTGCATAGTTTGGTTTGTGTAGATATAAAGGAATACTTGAAATGTAATACAATTTTGTCTGGTTGATTGATTGTTTTGTATTCTGCTTATACTGGCTTATGATTGAGTGAACATCGGACAGACACAGAGAGACCAGCTTGGTACTCATTAGCATTTGTTATTGTCATCTTGTGCCCGTGACGTCACATCAAACAACTGGTCATGACCTCATCAGTTCTATACGTCACTTTTGTCGTCATAACAGTATTGAAATGAATTGAATTGAAGTA
The DNA here is from genome assembly GCA_034768735.1 of Schistosoma mekongi. NCBI lineage: Eukaryota > Metazoa > Platyhelminthes > Trematoda > Strigeidida > Schistosomatidae > Schistosoma > Schistosoma mekongi. The sequence continues at coordinate 87,938,037 of CM068306.1, read as the reverse complement.
ATAATGCACTAAATGATTATGCTGAGACTTAAGAGTTACATAGATAATAAGTAGTGACAGATGAATTTTATTTGATAGTGTATGAAAACAATCTACAGTAAATGTTTATTAGTACGTCTAGGTATTCTTAGTCTTCGATTAGTTTAAAGGGGGATCCTTAGACGCCAAGCCACTAAATGCAGAACACTTGAATCATAAGCTAACCTGTTCAACAATATGGAATAACATTTACATATTAAATTAATTACTTTAATTAACTACAGTTTCCTGAATAGTTGTATTTGGAAGAGTAATATGGGTGAGTGGTGGGGGATGATTTCTTTCTACAACACGTGAACATGTTTATAAGTAGAATGTATTTAGATCTTCCCGTTGATCTGTCATGGATTGAAATTGATCCGTTTCCTTTGCTATATATGCATCCATATCGCATATTGATTGAACATATGTGGCTGTTTGAATTTAGTAGCCTCGTGCTGAACATAGTGCCGTTAGGCACAAAATGAAATGAGTTCGAATCCCGGTATGGAAATCAACACTAACATGTAGGTAAATCCAGCTGACGAGTCCAAAATAGGACGAAACGGTCGTCCTAAAATTCTGTTTTCCCGCCACAATTCAACTCAAACAGGAACATGTTGGAAACATTTCTTACATTTCTACATTTTTTACTTCACCGAGAGGTTGATACATTGAAGTCAATAACGTTTTGTGTGCTAACTTATGTAATGAATTGATACAATCCATTATTATTATTATTATTATTATTATTATTATTATTCAGTAACATTGTCTTGGAAAGGATTGCTCAGGACAGAGTTAAATGGAGAGCCCTGTTGAGCGGCCTATGCTCCTCAGCGAGGAGTAACGGGCATAAGTAAGTAAGTAAGTAAGTAAGTAAGTAAGTAAGTAACATTGTCATAATCACCTAAATCAGCTTAACACCTAAACCATACTAAACATCTATATCATTGTAATATTTCACTCTGCAAACATTGTACACTGTTGATGCTTTACATGGAATATATAACTTAGAACTTTTACATTACTCAATGAATATTTGATCATGAATACTAGTATCATAATAAGTAAATTACTTACTTGATTTCTTGTTATTTCAGAGAATATTTGAGTTTGAACATATTTATCTTTAGATGAAGTATATTCATAATCCGGTTTCTGTGTGTAGCGAGAACATAGGACACGTTACATATGTACAATGATTCAAGTTATTACGCCGTCACAGTACAACAGAATGAACGCACAATTAGTAGAAGTAGTAGTTACATCAAGCATAGTAAGAACAGAGTGTGTGAATATAAAGAACTAGTTCATGGAATAGTGGTAGACAGTTAAATGCTACCAACTTAAATGGAGTCAATAAATGAATACACCTACACACATGCACCTCAGTCATATCACTCGTAGTTACGAGTGATTGCTTAATGGCGATCTCGAGGACTGCAATCAAGTAGTTGTCATCTAACAACATGCCTAAGATCAGCAGTCAGTGACTTTATGGACTGATGCCACATTCTACTCCTAGCTGCTTTTCATTCTATTCCTGTATCAGTCAGCTCTACGAGTCCAGATAGGGGGGACGGATAGGTATATGTGTTTTGTATGACAGCCACCTCAGTCGGTGAAGGTTGAAAACTTCGTCAACAAATTTACCATCTTCCATCAATACCTGGCGACTAACATCATAATTACTTACCAGGTGATTCTAGCCAGTATTTTAGATGCTATATTATACGGGTAAATTCCCCTATAGTTAGCTCAATCCCACTTACATTCTTTCTTATATATTGAAACGATCAGGAATACTCATTCAGGTGGGATTACGTTCAGCTTCTAAGCATCAGCCAAAACATCAGTTAAGTTAACTGTTAACGCTCTACTACCCGAACTTACTGATCAACCTCGAATAAGATAAGCTATGGCTTTTTCTATTCCAATAAGAACTGGAGGGATCTAAGTCGACTTTCCGTTCAGGCGTTTTGGAAATGGTAGGTAATTGTAATGTAGCCGAAGGCCAGTTAAATTGTTCTTTAGAGTGTTTCACCTATTGTTCTAAGAGTCTACGCTGCGACCTGATAACTGTCCTATATTTGTAGTCGAGGTTTCCTTTACTAGTCAGGGTAGCTATCTAATGTTACCTACCAGTGACATATTTTCAAACTCTTTTGTTTTCGTTACCAACCACTGACGATAATCATTCAGCAGACAGTTTATCAACATGTATCTCATTTATTTTCGCTTCTCATCGTGTTCGGAGTCTGATAACATAAGTTTACAGTAGTCCATACATTTAAAAGACGTTGCTAAGATTTACTGAATTTTTGTAACCTTTAGGATTCAGGTCATTTGTAGATATCACCACTGATTTCGTAGCTGTTTGGATATCTTACCAAGTAACATCTAGGTGAGTCACGTTTGCTTATACTTTTTAAGTGAGTCTTCAACTACTTCTGGTACTTAGTCTTAGCTATCTTGTTGTTGAACTGAAATATAATGGATCTTAGTATAGCCATTTTTCTACTTCCAGTATGACTTTCTGTCTGACTGGTTAAAGTGTTCATACTTTCAACATTAAACTATCCTCTTCACAAATGATTAGCCTTCTAAAAATCAACTGACTAATCTGTCAATCATTAAATTCATTTATCTAATCTACTTACCTTTCCATTAAATGGTATGCATTTTAATAGTGTTCTAACGTTGTAGACTCTTCTGATAGTCTTCAAAAACTGTTTCTTCTGAAATTAGGTAATCAACACAAAACGATTGAGATAGTTTTCTGAGACTGATATTAAGTTTACTTAGCTGAATTCGTCACAGATTGATGTTGATAGGGTGCCACTGGAAACAAGGGAATATCGGACAGCTTTGTCATCCTATTAAAAAACTCCCCCCGCCAGAAGTGAGCGCTTTAGATTCCGCCTCAGGGGTTTCAGGTAAGCCTAAGTCTCTGCACCACTGGACCGGCATCCATTGGTAGAATTATCACTTCCATCAATTTGTGATATAGAGCGACAATCATTTATTGTCACTGATGATAACTGTCTCACTCTAATCAAGTCTGAACTTCACCAGGTGCTCCCAGGTTTCCAACGGCAACCTATCAGCATTAATCTGCGATGTATTCAATCAACTGGACATAAAACATATTCAGTTAGTGTAATCAACCTCATACATAGATGCACAGAAACAATAAATAAGTATTTTTATTCATAAATCCTCTAATATAAGTATTCAATTGTATATTGAGAATAATCATTTGATGATGAAATGAAATCAACTGTAGGATTTGCTAACGACAGTATGTTTATGATTAACTTGACTTAATCACTAGGAAGGTGGATGGTGATGTGTATGGTTTTGAATTTTTGAAATCTTTTCATTCAATTCACGCGTTATTAGACTACTTTCGCATTGATTAACGTATATAAGTAGTATTATACTCGGTTACAAATTATGTTTTTTAGCAACAGTAAAGAAGTCATCTCACGGATCCATTCATTGTGAAGACCGGTGTTAGACAAGGATGTTCACTCTCGCCAATCCTCCTTCTGTTAGTGAATGACTGCTTTAGGAAAACTACAATTTCAGAATACAGCAGATTACCTAGCTCTTTTATCACACACACAGAAAAAAATGCATGTGAAGATGGACAATGTAGTAGCAGCCTTAGTATCAGTTGGCCTCAACATACACAAGGAGGAAAGCAAGATTCTCAGGTACAAAATAATGGTTACGAACCCAACTACATTTGATGGAGAAAGTTTAAATGTCGGAACTTATAAATACCTGGAAATCATCAACGATAAACAAGTATGGTCCGATGCAAATGTGAAGAAGCAGATCGGCAAGGAAAACATAGCATTTATACAGTTGAAAACCATCTGGGGCTCAAATTAGATGTCATCCAGTATTAAAGTTAGGATTTTCATTATGAATGTGAAGATTGTTCCGTTGAAACCTGAACAGAGAACTATGGAAACTATTATTCAAAAGATACAAGTAATTATAAACAACTGTCTGCGCAACATACTTTGAATTCGTTGGGCAAATATCATCAGCAACAGTCTTTTATAGCAAAGAACACACCAACTTGTAGCCGAGGACAAAAAGACGCATGATATGGATAGAACACAAATTGACGAAGTCATCAAACTGCATCACAAGACAAGCTTTGAATTGAAATTCACAAGGACAGAATAAAAGAGGAAGACGAAAGAACACACTGCACTGAGAAATGGAAGTAGACATTAAACAAACGAACAGCACTTAGGCAGACCTGGAAATGACAGCCCAGGATATAATAAGTCGAAGAACTCTGGTTGACAGTGTGTACTGTACAGGCAACATGCATTACTGCTGCTGGTGATGATAGATTTTGTTCATTCTACACCAATTATGTATTATGTAATATCAATATGATATGTTTTATTCATATTGAATACATTACATTATAGATTTATGTTCAGTTGGGGAAACTAATCAAGTTATTTAAGTCTTCCAATGGTTACTTGAATGTATCATCTTGAAGAAGTGTAGCTTAAACAGTTAAATTCATTTCATTCTAGTTTATTAAATGGAATGAAGATGAGAGGGAATTCTAATCCAGTAAGTCAGTTAGTCAATCATTAACAAGGTAGAACTCAACAAGCATGCTCATAGGTTCAAGTTGTCATACTACAATGAGAACTACGAGATCAAATTTACAAACTGTTGTTAAAGATAAATGAAACTTTATCAAAATTTCATGATTAAACATCGTAGTAATCTGCTTCGTATATTGATTTACATGATGAACTTACCCTGACAAGTGTTTCAGAATCAGGTTCAATTCCATAGTCATCAAGTTTACTAAATAAGTTTAAAGCAAACGATATGATTATGTTCTTCTAATTGGCACATTGATTGATTGTCATGGTTGGATGATTTAATAACGGAGCATTCATCATTATTAAAGATGAATTCATTAGCGTAAAGTACTCGCAGAAGGGAGCTTTTTGATTTTATCTACAGTTAGCCGATCTTTTCATTTCTACTTACATAAACTTCAGTTAGTCGTCAAACAACATAACATTATCTTCTCTTAATATGTACTGCCATGTACGGTCATATGGTTGAGTAAGAATACATAGTGATTTTTAAAGAGAGTAAACACAAAAGAAGATCAAAGAGTTTTTAGAAGCTTGGCGTTCAATAAACATGTTGAAATTGATCCAATGTATCAATCAATTAAGAATTTAATAACCTACTACTATACTATGATGCCTTAGGTCTATACAGAGGGGAATCGAAAGAGATGAACAGAGAAGATGGAGCAAGTGCTAACAACAAGGTATTAGTCACCTGATAGATAAAAATATCCCTTAGTTCACTTTTATGCAAAGTTAGCGCCAACAAAGTTGTCTAGAATGATGATGACATTACCCAAATTAAATTATCCAACTCAAGGAATGTAGTGTAGTCAAAACGATTCTATTGAGCTACAAATCTTTTACAATAGCATATTCTTTAATTTTTGAATATACTACTCATTGTTATTAACATTATAAACATAAATTTATGTAGGAATATTTAAGTTGGATTGTGACTGGTAAGCAGAATCCAGGAGGCGCGTTTCGTCCTATTTAGGACTCATCAGCTGAATACACATGCATCCCATTGTTGATGTATACACTGAAATTACTTGTGTACTATCTCTATATCGAGGCGATCCGCTCAGGATGCACATATGACAACAGAGACTGACCAGTTCCCGTCCATTACAATTATGAAGAAATGTTTTAGTAAACGTCTATCATATGATGTACTATGAATGCTTAAAGCAATGGTTGGATTCTCTTGGTGACGCAACTAGGAATCAGTTATAGTTGCGTATGTACATTCCTTCTTTGATGTCCATTAAATAGTTGACTTAAATGTATTTTTTACGTATTCACAACTAATTCATTCACTTAGAATCATATCCTATATGTCTATTCTTTTATTATTATTATTATTATTATTAGTGAGGTAAAGACTACTGTTACTAATTTGGTGCTATACTTGATTTCCTACTACTGAGGTGTAGTAACTTAGACCGATGCATACAACGAACAAAATCTTTGTTTTAAATGCTTACATGAAGTACAGTTTAGTAATCCATCTATTATTTGTACAGATTCTAAGGCAAATTTTTCAAATCCTTACTGAAGTACCTCCTACTTCAACAAAATATCTAGATCATTTATCAATCCATAATCATTAATTTTTGTATGAAATGAGAGTAGAGTACATTCTAGGTGATTCTAGTTGATGGTTAATTATTATCACTAACATTTAAAGACTGTTCAATACAGTCAACTACTAAACCTTTTCTGTTTGGAGTATTCAAAGTATTACAATTCATTCCACAGTACTATTCCAGAGGTGCTGAGAATGAGACAGTTATCATCAACCGTTCATTGTTTGACCTGAAAATCTTGGGTTGGATTCTGGTGAAGGCATCATGAACGTGAATTGCTGAGTAGTGTTATGTTAGGACAAAAGAGCTATCAATTAACCTTTGATTTTCACTGGTATCTAACCAACATCAATCTTTGATGAATGCCAACTAAACATTATATAACAGTCACTATAAAAATTACTTAAAATAATAATACATACTCTAATAAATCTAAATTGTCTAACAACGAAAGAGCAGCTTTAAAATATCGATGTTGATTACGTGTAGAACGTGCTTGTACTGCACATCGTCCATGATGATTCCATTCAGATTCCCTTGAAATTCAAAGAAATAGATTGTATTCACTTTATGTTGTAAATAGTTTATCTCATTTAAGTTCTATGAATATCTTATGAACATATGCATGAAGTGAATGCAAAGCCTCCACATTCATTAGTGTATTCGTGTAATACTTTAAATAGGTAGATTATTCTTCATGTTTAAAACATCTATAAGAGAAAGTTAAATATAACTAAGTCAATCAATCATGAGAAACATAGAACTTGACACGTACACCGTTATAGGTCGAAGTTGTCATATCATATTAGTACGACTATATCACATTTACATTATTACCACTGATCATTTATCACGTAGACGTCAACCAGGTAGTCATTATCTGTCAACATATCTTAGACTAACAGTCTATAACTGCATGGACTAATGTTATGCTTTTATTTTATCATCCTCTACCTTTTTTTCACCCTATTTCTACCCCAGCGGACATCTAGTAACGTTACAGACGGTGCACGAGAATAGACAACATTCCTGATTGGTGGAAATTTTCAAGGTCTCTCAAGTCAGAGTTTTTTACTTCAATACGCATACATTATTGTATGCGAATGGCACGAAAACCCTGGCAATTTAACTGAAAGACAGCTTCTAAACATATCATTAGATTATTACATTATGTTAAGACGTGAGTAGTTGAATACTAGTCGATTAGATATTAGAAGAGCTTTAGAAATTAAAGAGGAAATTAAGGAAATATTAACTAAACGTCTTTAATCTAGAATAACTGTTGACCAAGTATTGATATACATAACATGATGTCATTTACTTAGAGTCGTTGACAGAATAGACCGGTGTTTATATCTATAACAATTGTCACCTGTTGAAGAAGAGAATCTTAGGTCTGTAAAAATGTTCCCTATTTAACCCAAAACTGTCAATTACTGAAAGTAAGAAGGAATCAATAGACGAAAACAGCGATATGTAGATTCCTATCAAGATCGATTATATTTAGGAATTGTTTAAAGGAAGACTTAAAGTGATCCAACGGTCATCGATAGTAAACAGTATACGTGCTAAAGAACTCTTTTTTAAAGAATACAATCAGGAAACCGGTAGTCTAAATACTATCACATCAATTCAGACTCATTCAGAGATTACAAGTATACATAACCAAGAAGTTCAACCTGAACAGTTTCACAGTATGTCAGAACAATTAAATAATTTAGATAGCATCTTAAATAAAATAATAATTCAGATAAGCCTTTCCAACTATTTGTAGATCCTAGATGAACCTATTACTACGAAGTAGTTAGATCATGTAAGTGATTCAAAATGAATTGACTTCTTCGTATTTTACTCAAAATTCAACAGGAAACCTTCATCATATAAGTCGACGATGGTTTACAACCTCTTTGTTTATGGAAATGCCATTAATAACAGATTTGTAACAGTTTAATTGAGAATCAAACTATACAACAGGAAACCTACCATAATCCTTCAGAATTTGTATAGTCTGTCAAATTGGGCCACTTCTTTTCTAACTTGGATTTAGCTCTCTGTAGAAATGGAAAACAATTCTTTATCTTGAACATTGATAGATGGCATTGATTTCAGCTTATAGTTTATACAATAATCAAATTATGTCACTACAATGAGTACTTGAAGGAATTGAAGTATGGAATTCTTAGTTGAATGTATCATTATCAATCAATCATTGAAATTCATTTCCTACGAAAAATCTATTGGTTACAGAAGAGTCTTGATTACAATTTAAGACTAGATTAGTGTTTATAATCATCTTAATGTAACAGAGAGAGAACTTCATACACTATGACGAATCAATCAGTTATGTACAACATAGAACCTGATATGAGATTACATTAACAAGATTATTATGACAACAGCTGGGGAGGAAAAGGAATTAAGCAAAGATCTATACTAAAGGATAATGGAACTTAAAATCTAGAAACACCTGTACTATAACCGATTGTCAGTGATGTTACCCAATGTTTTCAATAGCTGGTTATAAATATCACAAGAATCTTCATTAAGTAGTTTACATCTACCAATATGACTTAGACCTTCAGTCATAGATTTTATACACTAATGTCATACCTTGGCTTGTCTAAGTAACAAATGGACATATGAAATAGTTGTGAGATTCCAAATTTACACGTAATGAAACATTACACTTGATTACATTACACTAAGATTTTTGTGAAGATATGTATCAACTTTATTTACTTGTGCTCATGACAGACTGATGTTGGTCGAGTACAACGAAAAACGAGAAAATACTGGACAACTTCTTTGTTCTAGTATGGGACTTTTCAGAAGTACACATTCTAGATTTTAGTGCCTTATGGTTTTACATAACCATCTTCATCACGTCACATCCATCCAGTAATAGAATTCACACTTTTATCAATTTATGAACATTCGTTGTGATCAGGTTTTCCCCATCAACAAGTTTAAACTCCAGTACTTATGAAGTCTCTCTACAACTTTGGGAGCATTTCGGAGTTACTCACTAATAAAGTTATTATTAGTACTGAACATTGGGAGAACACTGATGAGGAGCCCCCACCTTTACTATGGAAAATCAACTGTCCAGGGCTTCATATTATACAATAACAATATAACCAACATTAATCAATAACGAATACATCTGTTATGTATTGCAAAATAACATACTGTGGCCTTAATAACTGCCAATCAGCATACGTACATGTCTGCCTCGTGGTTACCAGTCTCCAAAGACGGAATAGAGAAAACAACAACTTATGCGCCAATCAGACACAATTCAATCCAGTTTATAATTTCAGTCGTAATGTATGAAAGAATGAATTAGTTCTCTACAACACAGTTTTGGAAGTTTTTCACCCTTCTTTAGTGGTCCGACATAACAACAGCCAATTAACTTCATTCAGTATTTTGTTAATGAAAACTCCAATGAACAATATAAAATACATCAGAATTTACTCACCATTATATAACTCATATTAAATTGTTTGTCATTACTACAGTTAGTTTGTTGTATGTACGGACGAATTGTTGGCCTATAAAATTTCATCGATAATAGTTCGTTAGACATGAAGAAAAGAGAATATTTATGTCAAATGGTTCATCTTTATCTTCATACTTTTAGCATAATAAACAGTCTGTATACTCAGCCGTGAATCATGCAAAACATTTGAAATGTTATTTTATACTACTTATTATTATTATTAGTAGTAGTAGTAGGCAGAACTTACAAACAAGCATTTCAATGGTGGGCTAGAACTATTGATCAGACTGCAAAAACTGATTTTAATTTATTACTGGCTATTTGTATTGTAAAAGTATAAGTAATAAGTGTTATCTATTCAAAATAACCTTTTCTTTTTTGTTTGATTGGAATTCCTCGGCGTACTGTAGGACTGGGCAGAGTGAAATGTAATTCCCGAACTAGTATTTAATAAGCAGTATTTACAAATAGTTGCTGAAAATTGTTATTTTGAAATAGGTACATTCATCGTTAATGAGACAGTGCCTACAATATACTGGTCATCCTCCGTTTTATAAAAACCTTGAGTAAAATAATAAATACTATGGGAACTGCATAAACATATCTGTGGTTTCTTGTTGGAACCAGTCATTTGTTGTATATAAATCATTACATTTTAGCAAATATTTCCATGAAGGTGAATGGTTGGCATCATGGAATTTGTCTTCATTGAAACGTGACCTGATGTGATTTCACTTACATTGATGAGTTTCTTTAATGTCTTTTCTGTAACTTAACAACGGAAATGCCACTACAGAACTATGTTATATTTAAATTGCCTCTCCCTTCTAATATATTGATATACCAGACACCTAATGAAGATAGATTATCTTTGGGAACTGTGTTCTAGAACATTATTCTAATCATTATGACTGTGGATAGTGTTAACATTTCATTTCTGTGACTGTTACATTCCCTCTGCGTGGTTCTCTTGTTTAGTGTATTTACTCTTTGTATATTGTTTATTACTATGCACTACGGTTGCTTTATCGTGTACAGGTTCTCCCCATTCACTGCCACTATCTCTTTTGTTCTCTATAAATATTAGATTTATGATTGGTTTACCGTGTGGTCTGACTCTATGTATATATAAAGGCATGATTAAAATATAATACGTTCTCGGTTCTCAGTTCTCGCTCTCTCTGTCTTCCTGTTCTCAATTCTCATTGTCCTATTGTCGGTCTGGGGGGTGAGTGGACTTAGGTCAATCGCACATTCTCAACTAGGCACGTATCTTGTTGGTGTTCGCGTCCACCAACCAAATAATCTCCTTTACCTTCATTTCATCCATCCTCTCTTTCTTCGGCACGTCATAGGTTTATCTCCTAATAAACTATTCAACCATGAATACTATATTCTCATTGACTAAAAGTGGTTACTGAATCGAAACAATGAATGACCAATTCATCAATTATCGCATTTACTCATTCCTATACTGTACTCAAGTCAAATGTACCCTATCAAATGTACATTGTACTCGATGCTTCTGAAATCATCGGGAACCTTTGACAAAAACAGTGCTTATCAGAATATAATTTTTAAACATAATACTACTGTTTATTTGTAAGAAACATGAAATGTTCTAGTTATGTCATCGGTTTATAAAACATCATATACAGTTCATTGAGTGGTTATTTTACTTACCGAAATCCACCTATTATGAAATCATCCAATCCTGGATGTAGATTACACTACAGAATATTAATGAAAATGCCTATTGAATGAATATTCATATGATAGTAAGTGTACAATAACATTATATATAGTTTGGTAAATGTGAATATGTAATTCAACTAAAATGCTAAGATAGATTGATATACAGTTAAGTTGATTTCATTCATCATAGATTGATGTTGGTTGCCTAGGAAGTGAAAACTAAAGTGTACGGAATTGCTATTTTGTCTCAACTAAAATCAACATGTAACAAATACAAACAAATTAAATGAAACACTAATCTACACCAAAACCATCTCAAAATACACATTAGTAACTAACTTAAAGATGCCCCTGAAATCCAATTGAGAGGTCGTGGCTGCTGAAGTCTTGATTTGTCTGTAGTGTAACAATTTTTACCAACGATAGTGGATAATCGTCGCTCTATATTACAAACTGATGTATATGGAACTGCTGTGCACCGATGGTAATAGTTAAGCGTTCATTGTGAAACCTGAAGTTTATGAATTCGCTACCTTGGAGAGATCAACGATAAGCACATCAGTAAATTCTCATACTATAATGAAATAAATATACACTTCCTCCTAGTTTTAACCGTACTTAACTATCTGTGACGAAAATAATCATGTTAAGTTTAACTTTGATTATATATGTGTTTAATATTACTCATCAGTTATATAACGTACTGATTACATAATTTTACTTGATTACATAATTGTGTTGAGTTATAAGAATGTTAATTTGACAAACAGTTATAAGTTTATAGTCTGAATAAAAGATATTAGAATGAAGGTGTTAACAATTAAACTCTTAGATTATCAACCTACACCGTTACTATTATGTCATTATGTCTAACAACTAATGAGTTGATTCATAGATATTCTATTGCATCCGAAGTCAATTAATCTGTATTATTGATTAGATTGATTGCATGAAGTGAAACAGTTAGGTGTGTTGACAAATTCACTTATCTGTAAAGTTACATCAGCCCTGAAGAGTAGATGTCTAATGAAATCGAAGGAAGGTAGTAGGTGCCAAAATTTAACATCCATCAATCTATGAAGTATGTAATTGTTAACCATGTTAACAGATCTAAACTATCTGGTTAGAGTCGCTCACTGGTAATCATAATCAATGGCTGGCGACGCTGAGTTACATAACTCAGAATCTGTCACAGTAGTGCAAATCTTATACATCGTGAGTTTTACTAATGATATATGCATACGTTTGCTTTATTAATTCCTATTGGATTAAACTGATGTGCTAATTCTGGCAATTTAATCTCGTCATGCTAATGTGGTGTGGTAACTTAGACCTATGAGCATATACGCATTGAGTTATACGTAGTTCATGACTGACTGATTGATTAGGATCAATCTAAACTGAAGTATGGAATGTACAGAATGGTACATCGTATTGTGAAGTTGAATAAAACTCTAAATTGAGCATGATTGTATATTATAAAATCAACAAATAAACATTACCGGATTGTGAGTACAATATGATGGTGGCCACACCAAGACCAACTGAAGATAATCCCAGTTTCTAGTTTTATTAGTGTATCCAACATTTAAAATTGAAATAGATATCAGCGCAATTGAAATCGTTAAACTAAAACAAACAAAGAAATGGTATTTAGAATACACAAATATCTACGATAGAAGCTGATTATGAGGTTGTTCAGAATTATCAGTAACATATTAGGCAGAATCTTGGAAGCGCGTTTCGTCCTATTTAGTACTCATCAGCTGGATGTACCTTAACCCCAGTGTTGACGTTCATACAATAAAACTCAAATAATACTTCTGATCTGTTGCTATATCGAGGTAATGCTCTCAGGATGCACATATGGCAACAGAGATTGATCAAGATGAGTCCAAGACAAATCAACGGGAAGATTCATATATACTCTAATGTTTGTTCATTACGAAATCAATTACATGTAGTCGTCAAATCATCTTTATTTGAGATTCTGTCTTACATGAATCTGATGTCAACTGAATGTCGGCGACAATCTCCAGTCAAATTCGTTTCTGTCAGTATCTTCATGTGTCAATAATGTTGGTTATCGCATATACTACAGAGGTTGTATGCTGGCAACAAGTGATGTGAACTAAATAAAGTATAACGAGTTTATCTGATTCATTTGTATTTTGTTCAATTCAATAAAAAAGCATCGTTTGCATAAAATTGTATCACATTAGATTACAAGATATTGACTTCATCACAACTGGGATCTCTTTAGGATCTCTCTGAAATACAAAGTTTTCTTTTCATAATGAAACTGTTTGTATGTACGTACATTCGTTTAATTTACAGGCTGACAACTCTGATTTCGTCTTGGACATAACTTGTTAACTAAACATATTTGAAGTAGTTTATGTTTAATTGACTTATTTGTGCACAACTATTATGAATTCACTAATAAGTTAGGAGCAGTCAAACTGAACTATGATACCAATTCATGAACGTATTTAACAATTGAACTGAGCCATATTAATAGTTGAAGACTACTTAGTTAGGGTCTGCCTGATATTCGTAACCAGTGGTTAGAAACTTTAAATATCATAGTTCAAAATCGTTCACAATGGTGAAATTTCATCTATTCATTGTCTTTCCACCCCATTCCCTCTGCCCCCAGACCATGAAATTCTAAGTTTCTAAATTGATTGTAGTTTATTTCATTGATTCGTATTTTTTTCAATTTTTTCTCCGGTACCTAATTCTCTTCATTACTACTGATACTGTTACTACCTCCACTACTTTACGGATTTAGCTTTATGAAAGCATCTTTCATTGATAATTAGGTATGACAAATTGAATAAATGTACACACGTAACATGTTCTACTTTGTTCTACTGATTGACTCACTAGTAACTTATTTAAGCATACACTAAATGATCAAAAGAGTGATCTTGTAAGTATCATTATACATTTTACATTATGAAAGTAAATCGTAACAAATCACTACTCATAAATGAAACATTTCAGTAGTATACTAATAACACAATCAATTATTGTATTACAACATATTCTGGGTAAAATATTTCAAGACAACATTTCAGTTCCACAACCTCTAAACATCCCCCCCCTTCCTAACCTCAAGTTGATGTTCCTCATAAAATTGAATATACAAATTAAGCATAATAACTCACATTGAATGCATTATTAGTGTTTAGTGTATACTTCAATGAATAATTGATACATAGATCACTAAGAAGTGAAGTGATAGCATGAATATGAACGATGCATTTATATATGATTGTATATGTAATAAACAAAAACCCAGGTGTATCACGTATCCATACCAGGACATGCATAGATTATAGAAACTGACAAAATAAATGAATCATTCTTATTAATTGATGAGAGTAACTAGTGAAATGACACAACAACATGCATATACACATGATGTAATCATAAATCATTATGATGTGTTTTGTTTCTGGGTATAATTAAATGACGTAATCCAATCATGTATGATATAGACAATTATGTTAATTAAAAGTATTTTGTTATCAATAGTTATTACTAATGTTGATAAGATGATCAGTAACTAAGCATGATACCCCAGTTCAGATATAACTGTTCCATGAACTGAAAAGAATAATTAAGGAACATGGATAAGCTTGATCCTGTTGATTTGCTGTCAACTAATGTCTTTATACGTATTATTGTGTTGTGAAAGGTGACAGCTACTTGTAACCAACCGATTTGGTTTTGAAGTCATGTTGCAATCATGACAACCAACCAGATTCACAGTGTTAATCGGAGGAATTACAAATTGCAACATCGTTGTTAGCTTGTGTGCATGAAGTGCATCATTCACTGATCTTTCTACGATGATTTTCGATAATAATGTGAATCCTGTGAATTCGCTGCCTAATAATTACCTTATGTACAGGAAGTTCTTCATTTTGGCATTGTTTATTTCCCATAGGAACAGTCTTTTTCATTGTCTAACTCTAATAAACGTCAGAGATATATAAGTAAGTTTCAGTATTTCCAATTGATTGAATAATGAATAACGGTAGGTAAAGTGATTGTATAATACAATTAGAATGATGAATAATAGATAGATTTACAGGTTGACAATAAGCTTGATGATGAATGAATAGAGTGAGTGAATGTATGAACCCTTTTATTACAACGATTATGAATGCATCATCTATGTATCATTAATGGAAATACTACCTAAATGTAGTAGATTTCTATTGTCTATATGTAGATGATGTACAGAACGTCTTAGTTAAATTGAATAATGTCTATAAAACAGTTAACTTAACAATTGAAGCATTAAATGAAGTACAGTATATCATTCTTAGACGGCTTGTTAACAGGAAAATTAAACACAGCCATATAAACAGGGATCTATCGTCAACCGATATTACCAGGCTAGTTTACTCATTCCTCCAGTTTCGCACTATTACAATTTAAAGAAACTTAGTTAGATGACTAGTCCAGTGAGTTCAAACTATCTGCATTTAAGATGAAATCGACTAGGAACTTACAACTACCCATTAGCTTTTCAACTCAATGTGTGAGTGTAAACCTAATGTGAAACTAACTATAGTACAAAAGAAATCCCTATTTTCTAAAACTGCAGTTCACGTGGATATAACTAGTGAAGTAGTGATACACTGGTTCAACAATCCTTTTAAAAAATGTTTTAATGCCGCTAGATTAATCACTACAAATAAAGATAAGTTTGTTATATCTGCCATCTCAAGGTTCGTTTATTAGTTCAATTAGCAATGTGAAATCAGTTACACTGAACATACAACCAATCAAGTGAATCATTGCATTAACGATCATCAATCTTCTTGGTTTTTTTTTTAAAAACAACCAAAGACTCTAATAAGTTCAATCTATGAACAGTTAGTTGACACAGGACATTAAATTGACGTAAGCACCGCCTTCAAATTAATGTACACAATACCAACCAACTTATCTTTCCACTCCTACATATAGACTCCTACATATAGAAGAAGCCACAAGGATCTACATTTAAAGAATCATACTATCGTTGTCATAAAAGGGTTTATACATTCACTCACTCTATTCATTCATCATCAAGCTTATTGTCAACCTGTAAATCTATCTATTATTCATCATTCTAATTGTATTATACAATCACTTCTTACAGTCAACTGATCATTACTAACTAACTCATTACTTCTTTATGTCTTACAACATCAACTTGATTAATGAACTGATGTGAAAATCCAACTTCACTTATTTACACTTTATTGCTGCCTTATTACATAATCATTGAAAGTAATTAAATAAGTCTTTATAATCAATAGAGAATTGCATATCTTCTGTTGATTTTAGCAAATACCATCATTATGTAATCAATTTTAGTTGTCAACCGACTGTCCGTCCCATTTTACCACAATTACTATTATTATCACTAATAATAATAATAATAATAATACTATTATTATTATTATTATACAACCCGCCCTTATTTACTGGTATTCACTTTTATATAAATGTAAAACTGTGTATCTATGTTGAAATTTGACGGAGAACTAATTAAAATGAAGTGTATTTCATCGCTTAAGCTGTTGTTTTTTGAATATGCAATTGTTTCTTACTGATATAGCAATTGATAGTCTATGAACTGACTGGTAGGCAAGCTTTGGTATGTGTTGTTTGTCGTTACTGAATTCTCTGAATTGGATGGTTTAATTGTAGAGATTTGATCGTTACTTTAATTAATCTCTGATAGAAGTGAACTAAGCAATTTTCAACACAACTGATTAACAACTAGTACGTTCAATCTTGAATTTCGACTGATTGTAGTTGATACTAGTTCTGTCATCTATTGTATAATCATTTTGATTCCATTTCTTTAGACCTGTTTCACAGTATTCTGGTTGTTACCATGTTAACTCAACTGAATCGTGCCGACGAAATTTCTATGAAAATATTAGACAAAACAGTAATTTGACTACAGGAGAAAAATCCATGGATGATTGCGCTTCATGATCTCTTTTATTACTTTTAAGTCATACAGTTGAACTTCTAGATTGACGAAAGACTTCGTATGAATATTAAGTTAAACCTTAATAAATATTCACTATGTCTAATTGTTTTGTATATCGTTAGTGATAACAAGCATCTATGTTTGTTTATCACAGATGATGATATCCAACACATTTGATATTTTCCTTGTACAAGCGACGTGTTATCAGTGTTAAATATAATTTAGAAATACACTTACTGTTGACTTTATTTTAGTCTTACGCATGTATGTTGCTAGGCAGTATGATGGATTAGTATTCGTCAACCTGAAACTACTCTGACAAAATTAAGAGTACTGACTGTCGAGGAGTCCCACACAAGGATGAAACAGCAGTCCACTGTTCTCTGGCATTCAGCTTTGTTAGAAAAAACATTTAAAGCGATCATTATACAAAACAACCTTCTATATCTTGATACTAACAGTTATTTCAGACATCAGTCACGTTATGATTAATAAAATGCTCCATAGTTAGATACAGAGAAATTTTACTTCCTATAGTAATTCAAAATAAAATATAACGATTACATCAAGTAAACGAGCCAACATAGCTATTTGAGAAGAAACCAACGACAAACAACAAAATTATATACCAGTCAGCATAAAACCATTTTAAATCATCTGTAATACTCAGCATATTAGTTACCAACTTCAAGATACACGTCTAGTTCTAAAAAGATGTAGGGATTGGTTCCAGTGAATGAGACAGTCATTACCAATGACTATGGATGATCATCATTATATATCATAAATTGTTGTAAGTAAAAATTCTACCACTAGGTACAGACCCAGTAGTGTAGAGTTGAGCGTTGACCAATCTACGGGCCTTGGGTTCAATTCCTAATGGAATCTAGGATTCATACTCTTTATGGGTCCAATAGTAGGACTAAGAATGTCTCCTGTGCTTCTTGGTTCTCAGTTTCATTCTACCAAAATTTGTCTGTGGTGAGAAAAAACAACTAAACTTATGAAATAATTGTCTAGTTCAAGAATACGAGGGCAAGAACACATAAGTGAATGTGTTCCTTCTTGATACAAACTCCAATGATGACGAATCTATGTAGTTCATCAAGGCAGCTTACTTTTTTGCACCATCACAAACCAACGTCCTGATAAAAAGGGAAACAACGACTTGAGCATTATCGAGTGTTTGTTTGACAGCTTTTGGAAGTCTATTCTTTAGAATTCCGGCATACGTGTCTCGATTAAATTGATCAAGCTGAAGTAGATGGCTGTTAGTAACATTTATCCTTCAAGGTTCACCGATAGCAACCTGAAGCCAAAACTAGATCATGGAAAAACTCCGAAGGTTTTAAAGAAATATTTTTTACATAAATAGTGACAAAGATGTGACAATCCTAAAGAATAGACTTTTAAAGCTGACTGAAAAATGATCTAGAATGCTCGGCTACGTATTGTTCTTTTGCAGTAGAGGTAAAGTCCAAGCCTCAATCAGAGGTAAGCAGGTATTATGAAACCCGTTAATGTACTCATACAAGTTTACTTGCTGTTTTAAAGCAAGTTCCCACAAAAACGTATCTCTGAACAGTACACTACCTAGATGTTCATAAGAATATCCATATTAGTCAACAGCTCAATTTACAAACAACCTGTTACTTGCAGTCATGTTAGCTATTCAGAATCTTCCTACCAAATTCAAAAAAATGGAATCAAAATCTGTCCGGATCAAAAGCTTACCGACACACGAAGATTTTAACATCCATTAATTCAGATCTATGCCTTATATCCAAAAGAAACATTTCAACATCCATTATTACGTAAATTATTTAAGCTTTCCTATCATATTCAAGACGATTACGTAACTCATAACTGATACTTAAAGCTTTTGATTCCCTCTAAAGTGATTTTATTAACGTGTTTTCTTGATGTAATCCATCTAATTTATCATAAATTTCTATTATGTATGCAATTCCTCGATAAGAAAATTTTCTTCCTTAGAACTTACGAATGTCTGTTGCTATATGTATCTCCTGAACGGATGACCTCTATGTAACAGTCATTCACATGTATAACTTCCATTACATTGTGATTAACAAGTATTACCTAGAATAGGTGTTTTTCGTCCTATTAATGACTCTTCAGCAAGATATACCTGTATTTCATTGTTGATATTCATTCAGGGACTCGAACTGAGCTTGATCATTTATAACAATACAACATTCAGTAACTTTACTATTGTTTTAATTACATAGAAATACAGTAACGCACAATATCAATCATACAGTTAATGCACTGAATTAACAGTTTGTATTTTTCGGTTGAATAAAAAATATCAATTAAGTTATTAGGATGAACTTGTATATTCCCGTTGATTTGTTATAGACTGAAATTGGTCAGTCACTGTTGTTATATGTGCATCCTGAGCGGATTGCCTTGATATAGCGAATTATTCAAATATATTACATAAGTTGGATTGTGACTGGCAAGTAGAATCCAGGACTCTAGGTTCGTCCTATTTGGGACTCGTAGGATTGATGTACCTGCATTCTAATATTAATGTTTATAGTGGGATTCGAACTCAGTCTGTATACTGTCGAACTCCACCGCGTTCACCACTAGACTACTGCGTTCAGACAGTCACACCAATGCGCCCGTGTGACTATCTGGACTCAGTAGTCTAGTAGTGAATGTGGTGGCATTTGACACGGAACGAACTGAGTTTAAATCTTTGTGTGAACATCAACATTGTGATGAAGGTATATCCAGCCGAGGAATCACAAATAGGACGAAATGTGCGTCCTGGATTCCACTTGGCAGTCACAATCCAACTTATAATAATATTTAGAAGATTGTATTATTGTTAAATTGATTAACTTCATAGTAGAATTAACGAATAGACAGGTTTTCTTTGTAAATTAAAGACCCTCTATCTTTAAAGGAAAACATTTTAATAAAATGAAAATATTATACTATGAAATTTACTTTAGCTGATCACTATGTAGTAACCGACTTAATGTTTATCAACTCTACTATAGTGATGAATGTATACTGTAGACTGAACTGTAATATAGCCCTTAAATCGATAGAATTCGACTATCACAGTAAAGAACTTGATTAATGATTACATAATAGTAAACCAATGTGTACGTCTCAGTTCTACAAAGAGTCAGTTAACAAACGAATAGATCAGTGGCAACGGTAGTAAATTGTGGAGCTGAGTGATCTGGGATTGGATCCGCATTGGAGTATAAGATCCTTCAAACACTGAAGGTACCTATTACTGACGAGTGTCAAATGGTACGAAACCTAGACCCGGGGTTTCATCTTGGCTGTCATTCCTCCCAAATCACCTTTCGCGCTATTAAATATTCATTCAGTATTATAAAAACACCATGTTGACTCGTAGGCATACAGTCACTATACAGTCACATTATAATAGATTAAATTTGTTTTCCCGTTAAAAGGGAGCGTATTTATAAATCTTATAAATTAACTTTATCATGCAGATGATTGACACTAATCGTCGATTTTATATCGGTAATGATTACATTTTCAACCCATTAGGTAGTCAATTTCTCTTTGAGATTCATGTTCCAAAGTTCTGTTGTCAAAGTGTATGATTAATTTCAAACAAAGGTTTTTCATCATAAAAACTATGTGATTAAGTGTGACCTTTAGGTTCTGGGTTTGATTGTCTAAAGGGATCGAAGATTAACCCTACTAACCAGTCACATAGTAGAACGAAACAGCTAACCACTGTTATCTAGTTTTCAGTGTTATACAACACAGATCAATCTGTGATGAATAATAGACAGTGATAACTGTCTATATGAATAACAACTTTGTTCTACAGAACAGTAGACTATGCATGCATACAATCACCTTTCTATGAAAGATATTACATTAAGTTAAACCTTGACAAAATAATGCCCCTGAATCATTACAGATTATTTCAAAGCATAAAGAGAAGCTATTTATTCAGATTACATATATTAACCTCATCCCTCCCCCCCCCGCCTTATTTAGATGGAAATAGTTGCCAAGTATCTGGCCGAAAACAAAAAAGTAATTAAATGTTCTAAACGAATAGGGTATAAGCTATAACATAGGGAATTTATTCCATGAATAGATAGTTTAGTGTTACTGTGTATTATCACTTTCTAGCTAGAGTCCATTAGAAGATTTTGGTGAATTAGTGAATCAACACTTATGACACATGTTTTGACATTGGTAATGATGCAGTCATATTCATATATCCCATATCTTTAATCATATATCCAATGAATAAGAAAAATAACCTTGATACATAATATGGGCGCCAATGATAATAAACTGAAGTGACATACAAATAATCAGTTAACTATTATCTATAAATCACATACAAAGAGTAAATGATTCGAACCGGACAATAAAGTGATATCTTTTCATGTTTCTATGTCTTTGAATATACAGTTACTTAGATGTTGATGATTGATTTAGTTCAAATTTGTTTATATTTAGTTTATTCACATATGATTCTACTAAATAGCTAGTTTTAGGTATTTTTTAAATTTGAAGTCAATTACTACGATGACGAGGTAAACAGACGTTAACATGATTTGGAATAAGTTAAGCGTACATGTGAATAGAACATGTGAACTGAATTCCATGTTAATGCCTTCATGATTATTACTGTTGGTCAATACGAACAGAAGTAATTTTTTCAGTAATGAAATGAACCCACATACTCTTAATTTCTGATTGGACAAGATGAGACACAGGGAAAGTGTTATGACGTGAAAATGAAAGAGAATGGATGAGGATGATTTGGTTGGTGGACGCGAACACCAATAAGATGCGTGCCTAGTTGAGAATGTGCAACTGACATAAGCCCATTCACCCCCCCAGGCCGAAAATAGGACAACCAGAACTGAGAACAGTAAGACGGAGAGAGCGAGAACTGAGAACCGAGAACGTATTATATTTTAATCATGCCTTTATATATACATAGAGTCAGACCACACGGTAAACCAATCATAAATCTAACATTGATACAGAACAAAGGGAAGAGTGTCAGTGAATGTTACAACTTGTACACAATTAAGTAAGCGTAGTTCATAGTAAATAAACAATGCACCAGGAATAAATATACAAACGAGAGAACCGGGCAAGAGGAACATAACAGTCATAGAAATGAAATATTTAAACTGTCCACAGTTATAATAATCAAAATGATGTTCAAAAGCACAGTTCTCGAAGATAGACAATCTTCGTTAGGTGCCCGGCATATGAGGAAGGTATGCAAGAAAAATTGGGGAGTGTGTGTAGGAGGGGGCGGGAGGTTGGAAAAATAGTGTTTATTCATATCAATAACTTGTTGTGTACTGAAAGATTTCAAAATGTTAAAAATTCTCATAATTTAAATTACAATAATACATGTAAACGAACAGTAGTGTTTCGTCAATTAGATCTTCATCAGGCTTTACTCATTTATTATGTATAGTAATATCTAAAAAAGGGTTAAACTAATCAAAGTAATTTATGAATCAAATTGTGACAATAAAGTAGACCGATTACTTAACTATTGTCAATCATAATCAGTAGAGAAAGTAAATTTATAATAATAGGAAAGGTATACTCATATTAGTTTTGATAAGAATAACTTGACGAAGGAAGAAACAGTAGTGTAGTAAACTTTTTCTAAAAACATAAACTGGTGTTGTTGGTTCGAATTCATAAAGTATCTGTTATGTGTAACAAATGAATACGAAAACTTCGGTAGTATATTGTAGATTATTTTAAATGAATTCAACGTCACTACTTGATGACTGCTATCTACTAAATGTATACTGATAGATGTTCATTTATTTGTTGGATAAGTTGCCTGGTTGTCAGTCTTATGTGGCTTACTCTACAGAGGCCACTGAATTTATATATCCAGAAGAATTAGGCAAAATTAGTTGATTTGTCTTTCGCTTGAATGAGCACTACTGATCGACTAGTTTATTAGATTCATGAATTAGAGTCTAATAGCAATGACATTTCTAATTTAAACTTATTTCAAATAAGGTGGTTATGTTTGTAAACATTGGTTATTTATTTGATTGAATATGTCACAGATTGATGTTGGCAGGGTATCATTGAAAAACAGGGAGAACTGGTCAGCTGTTTCATTCTAGTGTGGAACTGTTCAGCATTGTGCTCCCCAGATTCCGCACCAAAGGCTTCACGTTGACAGCGAATACCTAACCATCTGCACCAGTAGTTCAGCATCCAATGGTAGTATTCTCACTTCCATCAATTTGTGATATATAGCGCGACAATCATCCATTGTCACTGGTGATCACTGTCTCACTTCCCAACAATCTGAACTCTACCAGTCACGACTTAAACTATAATAATATAGAATTCGTCACCAATGTATACATTCAAAATTTCACTGTGGGATTAAGCAGAGGGCTTTCAGATCTTAGGGCAAACGCTTATCTTTTAGACTACAAAGCCTGTTGATATTTTCAACTTCACTCAATTCATGACATATTACAGAACTGCATTTATCGTATTCGGTGGATAAATGCTTTAAAATCTGAAATAGATGTAATTCTCCAATCATATCTTTTCATTAATTATCATGGAATTAATTCCAACTTTCCATCGCTGGAGTTATCGTCGTGGACTACTGATCATTTCCATACTAAGACGAACAGTTGTCTACTGCCTTCCCTTCCCCTCCTTCTTAGTTTTCATTCATTGTATAAGTCAGGTCAAATTTTGTCGATTATTATAATGAAGTCATTTGATATCACTTCGCTTTTGTATAATTTCAGTGTAAATTACCGCCTCAATTATCACGTTTCACTATTCGTGGATTTTGGTAAGATGATTTTTCTGCATTCCATGTTGTGTATGATACTGTATTCTCTATGGTGATTTAATCTCCATGCTTCAACTCACATATATAACAACATTATTCTACATGGATATACAGATGCGTATATAACAACAGTATACCTAGATATGCTATATAGGCTAGTACAGGATAAATTTGATGAAAACCTAGCTACTTTCGAAGTGGTCACCGACTGTTTGTAGTTGTAGACTACATGGTTGTAGTTAATTTGAAGATGATAATTAAATAATAAAGACTATGAGTAACATTAGATAAAATTTTATGATGAACTTGTATCTTTCAGTTGATTTGTCATGGACTGAAGCTGATCAGTCTCTGTTGCACAAGTGTGACTGTCTGGACTCATTAGAGTAATATTGGACATGGTGGCATTTGGCAGGGAATGGACTGAGTTTAATTCTATGTGTGAACATTAACACTGGCTGTTGGTGCATCCAACCGACGAGTCGTAAATAGGATGAATCACGTGTCGTGGATTGTTCTTCCCAGTCACAATCTAACTTAAACAATAATGGCCTTGGTTCATCCACTATTAATCTACGTCACGACATCTTATTAGAGCATCAGGAATATTCTGGAGTTAGTCATTAGTGGTCTTATTATTATAGTTCAATCAGAATGACTGAATATGTCACAGACTGATGTTAGTAGAATACCATTGAAAATTAGGAAGCACTGGACAGCTGTTTCATTCTAGTGTGGTACTCCTTAGCATTATGCACCCCAAATTTCACACCAAATGCTACAAATTGACATTGAACTTATTTATTCATTCACTTGAATATAATTCATTAAATATTAACTTGTAACTATACAAAGTGATAAGAACCCATTTGTTTTTATCATTTCAAATTATTTTATTTCAATACAATTACAATGGTATACTTAAGATTTCAATGATTTTATATAACTTCTCAGTGTTAATCTATTTCATTAACATTGTTCATTATCTATTCATCTACTTCTTGGCATAATTATTGAAAATGAATACATCTGGACATTTATTACTTAATTGTGATTCATTTAATGGACATGAAATAATGGAAAGATTTACATTGAAACAAAAAATAACTTCATCCAATTGATAAAATAACTAGAATGAAATTAAAACAAACAAACAAAAAAAAATACAATTAGGGGGTTTGTGGAGATAGTTAATATTCAATTTCGATATCACAAATTGATGTGAATCAGTCAACCATTGATCACCTGGAAGGACTGGACAGCTGTTTCGTCCTATATTTCCAATTCAGTCAATTCGTGATATTGTAATTAATATCAGCTCACTAGTGACTAGCTCCTCGAGGTAATTCCTGGAGTTCTAGTGTGAAGACTTATGAAAACCTAGCTACTTTCGAAGTGGTCACCGACTGTTTGTAGTTGTAGACTACATGGTTGTAGTTAATTTGAAGATGATAATTAAATAATAAAGACTATGAGTAACATTAGATAAAATTTTATGATGAACTTGTATCTTTCAGTTGATTTGTCATGGACTGAAGCTGATCAGTCTCTGTTGCACAAGTGTGACTGTCTGGACTCATTAGAGTAATATTGGACATGGTGGCATTTGGCAGGGAATGGACTGAGTTTAATTCTATGTGTGAACATTAACACTGGCTGTTGGTGCATCCAACCGACGAGTCGTAAATAGGATGAATCACGTGTCGTGGATTGTTCTTCCCAGTCACAATCTAACTTAAACAATAATGGCCTTGGTTCATCCACTATTAATCTACGTCACGACATCTTATTAGAGCATCAGGAATATTCTGGAGTTAGTCATTAGTGGTCTTATTATTATAGTTCAATCAGAATGACTGAATATGTCACAGACTCTAGTGTGAAGACGTGACCGGTGGAGTTCAACTATGTCGGGTGTGGGATAGTAACTTACCGATGGCATGGAGGAGGTCGCGCAATGTATCACGAATTGACTGAATTGGAAATATCAACCGTTAGAAGCCGACTCAGTGGTCCAATGGTAAAGCGTTCGTCGCGGAGCCAGAGGGTCCTGGGTTCGATCCTCGATGGGGTCGTGGATGTGCACTGCTGAGGAGTCCCGTATTAGGACGAAACAGCTGTCCAGTGCTTCCAGGTGATCAATGGTTGTCTGATTCACATCAATTCGTAATGTTGAAATTAAACAAAAAATAAACATTAAAATTAAAATCAATACAATTACATCATCATTTGTTATTAGGATGAAACAAAATGAACTGAGTTCGAATCCCACTATGAACATCAACATTCGGATACAAGTACATCTAACCGATGAGTCCCAAATAGGACGAAACACGCGTCTTGGATTTCACTTGCCAGTCACAATCCAACTTATATAATTATTTGTTATATTTGAAATATATTTGTAATCAACTACAATATGTGGAAGTTATAGTGTGACCTTGATAATTACTTATCAGTACCAATATATATCTACTCTGTAACTACCAGTCCCTAAATCTGAAATGAAGAAAACATGATCAATGGAGCAATCGGATAGAATTAGAGTCAGAGTTGTGTTGTATTTGAAACATTTCTTTAAATGTACACAAATTCAGACCACATAGCGAACCTATTAGGGATTTCACACTAATACGAAACAAAAGAGATTGTGATAGAGAGTACGGATAATTTGTTGTTATGTATTACGAAAAATACACAGTGCTCGTGATAATTGCAAATCGGCATACGGACACATTTCCACGGGACTATCAGTCCCCCCCCCAAGCCGGGAAAGAGAAAACAACGATTAACGAGCTAAACAGACACAGTGCAATCCAATTCAATTCAGTCGTATTGTATTTCAATCATGTGTTTATATACACACAAATTCAGACCACACAGTCAGCCAATTAGGGATTTTACACTATGACGAAACAGAAGAGATTGTGGCAGTGAATGGATAAAACTTGTGCACAACTAATTAACTATAGTTCATATTAAGAGACAATATAATAACATCAAATATACTAAACTGGAGAATAGGGGTAAGAGGAGCGTAACAATAATAGAAATGAAATGTCCACATTATCCACAGTTGAAATAATTGGCATAATGTTCTGAAACACAGTTCTAAGAGTTCATTACTCTTCTTTAGTCTCCCAATGTAACGATAAACTCAATCAAACAATTTGTAACTCAAATGGATGATTCAGATTAGATTGTGATAAACAAATCGGATTGTCTAATTGAAAAGATGTGATTGTCATTCTAGGCAACTTCATTAGTGTACTCTTTGCATACAAGTGGAATCATACGATATGCTTCACAAATAACTAACAAATTGTTTTATCAAATTTCATTTTGATTGGTTCTTCTTGACACTTGTTCAGTTATCGTTTACTCATTTATTTTGACTTGTTTCCATCTTGACCTGATTCGTCACTGTATTACAGGTACTTATTAATTGTAGGAAATTAGTTGATCGATTGCATTTATCTCAGTGTGTTTATTGATTACTGACTGACCTCAACGATAAGCTTCTAAAAATTCTTTTATTTCTTTATGAGTGTTATCTCTGTCTAAATTCATCACGTTATCGCAGTTCAATATATGTCCATAATTCTCTATATACAGTGATATAAGTGAAGACGGGTGCCAGATAAAGCCGCTTACTCTTGCACTACCCCCCCACTTACTTCTGTTTACTGGATTACTGGATTATGAAAACCTAAACAACTCAGAAAAAGCACGGAATTTAGTGGACAAATTGGATGCACATGAACGACTTGGACTTCATAGATGATTGACTTAATTCTACTATCTCACAAATAGTAACAAATGCAGGTAAAGACGGTGAGTGTAACAGCAGCCTTAGTATCAGTAGACCTCATCATGCACAAAGAAAAATGTAGGATCCTCAAATATGACATAGCAACCGCTAACCAAATCGGTCTTGGTTTAACGATGAAGTTCTGGAAGATGTAATAATAATTAAATACCTGAGTAGCATCATTGACAAACATGGAGAATCTAATGCAGATGTGAAGACGCTCACTGGCGAGCCCTAAATTAGAATCCTTAAGGCCAATGTATACACTGAGCTGGGAATTAAATGTAAACATGAAACGAATGTATAGCACTTGGGAATAACTGGAAAGAAGTGTCCGACAATGAGTTTGTTGGGGAACCTGTTAGGCAGCCTATGCTTCACGAAAGGCAGAGAATATACATCGTAGTTTTTGACGGTTCATTGATGTCCATATAGACAGAGTTGAAGAGGCTGGTTACCTAGTCCGATGTAATATTTGTCTGAGGTAGCGCAGCTTATCTATGTTTACCTTTCCTTCCTTATCTTATACTTTGATTTGCACAAAATGTAATAAATGTGTTGGCTTGTGTGTAACATTTGTTTCTTGCGGCCTCAATATTCTGATTGTAATTTCTGATATGTCCTTAATATATGATAAAATAATTCATTTGCTGGTTCTGACCTTTGGTACTCTGTTTGTCTATTACCTTGAGAGACGTTTCTTGATGAATTTGCATGGATAGTTGTTCTTCCGATTGACAATCAATGGAGTTATTACATTTTCTCGTGGAGTAAGCGTTGTATAATGTTTTTGCCCTTTAGAATGAAGTTGCATACAGGTGATTTTGTGGGTTTTTAAATTAACCCTACTGTAATTTGTGTGAGTTGGCTTTAGCTACACTTGAGTTTCCAGTTTTTACTTTGGACAAAGTAACGGACCTCTTCATCTCTATCTATCAATTAGTCGTCAAAAGACGTGACTTATCTCCTCTAATCTAAATACATACGGACATTTATATACTGGATACATCTGCATTTGAATGTTGATGTTCACACCGGGATTTGAACTTAATTCGCCGTCACGTTCACCACTGAACTACTGAATCTCGATATGAACACTAACATTGAAATTCAGGTATGTTCAGTCGATGAGTGCCCTGTAGGAAGAAACGCGCGTTCTGGATTACACTTGCCATTCACAAATCAACTTAAGTAGTACTAGGTTAAATTATTTACTGATGTTAACGCATACCTGAATAAAAAAGCAAAAAGTTGAATCTATTATGTACGTGTAATCATCAAGCTTCATTAACATAACTGAATGCTTCTTTAAAGAATTCTGGTTGTCATAGATAGATTTTAAAAAATACAGTGAAAAAGTAACGAAATAAAAGAAATGACCTTTCAACCCCCCCTATTCCTATAATATATCCTAGTGTCATTCCCCCCCCGCAGTTGGGCAACATCAACACTAATAATTGGATCTCCAATAAACAAGTGAACTTCTGAGATTTGATTAACCTAGAGAAGGAAGTCTTTCTGAATGTGCCTGAAGTTCTCTTTTTTCACGTTCTCTTTCATAATGGTCAAATTACATTTCCAGTCATTTTCCGGTTGGTAGTCAAATTCTTGTTGAAATAGTCTGTGGATTTTCTAATGTCTTTCCAGAACACTGAACAGATGACCATTTGTTTCTAATAAACAAACAGATACTAAATAAACTAATAAACTCCTCCTCTAATATCAATTCAAAAATTAATAAATATTGATCCTATTGTCAGCAAAACATCTCGTGAGAATACCCGAAGTAGATTCCTTCTAATATTTAAGTTGGATTGTAACTGGCAAGCGGAATCCAGGACGTGCGTTTCGTCCTATTTGGGACTCATCGGCTGGATGTACCTGCATTCCAATGTTGATGTTCACAGTGGGATTCGAACTCAGTCCGCTTCGTGCCATCACCATCAGTTTCAGTCCATTACAAATCAACAGGAAAATGCAAGCTTGTTCTAATTACATATATATCTGTTGCACAAGTGTGACTATCTGGGCTCAGTAGTCTAGTGGTGAATGCGGTGGCGTTTGACACAAAGCGGACTGTTTGAATCACATTGTGCACATCAACATTGGGGTGTAGGTACATCCAACCGATGAGTCCCAAATAGGACGAAAAGCGTATCCTGGATTCCGCTTGTCAGTCACAATCCAACTTAAACATTACTTGTGTACTATAGCTATATCGAGGCAATCCGCTCAGGATGCACATATAGCAACAGAGACTGACCAGTTTCAGTTCTTATAAATCAGCAGGAAATTACAAGCTTATTCTAATTAGACTCCACCTATATTAATTATGCATATGTACCAACAATGTACGTTATTCTATTTTACTGTGAAGTATTGTCAGTTGGTCACTTTTCGGTGCTAATGAAGCAATCTAAAGAATTCAAATACAACGGTTTATTTTCTCCATTATTACTTCAATGTCGTTATTCTTTTAGTGACAACTTGGTTCAAATGAGATGACATCTGATTATGTAATCTCAATCCATAATCTATAGTATGATGGATTTTATAAGTTCATGAATAAAAGTGACTGATTAGTACATATCAGAGCCTTAAAAATAAGCATACAGGATAAAGAGCTTTATAAAATCTTACTAAAATGTACTAATAAATGTGTTATTCCTAGCAACAATAACCGCTTACTTTTTCTTGATAATCTCTATTGATTGCTGTTAAGTTAAACTTGTCTCCATTCAGAATATATTCATATTTAGGTCTCTATGAAACATGTAGAATAAAAGAAAAGTTACTTTAACAATACATCATTCTGTTTAGTTCGGTGTATTCATCATGCGTTTGATGTTAATTAGGGTATCTCTAAATATCAGGGAGCACTAAACAACCATTTCGTCGTAATGAGGAACTCTTCAGCAAAGAGTGTGTTGGGGATGTTAGATCCCCAGAATTCTCTTAGTAACCTGTTATTTTTGTGATTTATTTGTGTAAATTTAAATTTCTTATTTTCGCGCCAGAAATTCCCCTTTTCACCTTCAGTTCGTGTTACCCACTTAGTGAGACGCTAAATCTTATTGGTTCGTTGTTTATTTTAGTACGCTATTTGTAACATTTCAAGGACGCTCTCTTTTTTTTGTATATATACGCATGAGATGTGTGAATGTTCTGTTCGTTGCCGGCTGCCTGTGGAATTAAACGTTTTCTTGCTGACCTTTGGACTTCTCTCTCTAGTTAGCTGGGCTGGGGCGCTGCAAATAGCTTAGCTTCCAGGTTGCTGTGTTGCTGGTTATACGTTCGTTAGCAGAAACCCAACAAGTGGCGACGGGGCTGGTGTTAAAATGGATCCATCAAAAATAGACTTATTATGGGAGCAGCAGCTAAAGCTGATTCAAATGCTTGCGGACGCGAAAATTTCATCTACTTCCTCACCTAGCACATCCACTACCACTGCACCTTCAGTCGATGGCGTTGCAAGCAGCATTGCTGAGTTTCACTATGATCCTGATTCAAACATTACTTTTGATATGTGGTTTCGGCGCTATGAAGATCTGTTTAAATTTGATTTTGCAACGCAAGATGATGCTTGGAAAGTCCGGCTGCTACTTCGCAAGTTGGGTCCAAGTGAGTTAGACAAATACTGCAATTTGATCCTACCGCAGAACCCACGTGACCGCTCGTTTGCTGAAACTGTCCAGTCACTGAGTCAGCAGTTTGGAGACAATTCCTCCCTATTCAATACTCGTTACCGATGCCTCAAGTTAATTATGAACGAAGATAGTGACTTCCTTACTCACGTTGGCATCGTAAATCGCGAATGTGAACGTTTTCGTCTTAAATCTCTTACAGAAGATCAGTTCAAAGCCCTTATTCTTATTTGCAGTCTACAATCGCAGAAGTTTAGCGATATTAGAACACGGCTGCTATGTCGACTTGATCAAGATCCTAAATTAACGCTGTCTGACATCGCTAATGAATATCAACGTTTGATCAACATCCAGCGTGATACTTCTATGGTCCAGTCTGGTGGTAAATACAACTCTGAAGTCCACACGGTACGTCAGTCTTCTAATAATAGCACGCCTTCAGTTGTTGCATCCAGCTCATCACATTCTAACTTAGCTCTGTCATCGAAAACGAAGCCCCCAACGCCATGCTGGCATTGTGGAGCATGGCATTTTGTTAGATTCTGCCCGTACAAGCTCCATCGTTGCAGAACCTGTAACTCCATCGGTCATAAGGATGGGTATTGCAAACGCCAGAAGCTGCAGCAGCCTTCACATCGGTACAAAAACGTTAAGAAGCCTGCTTCACGACCTAGCAAAAATTCACTGAGTTTGCTTGCATCGTGTCATAGCTCTACCCCAGGTAAGAGGAAATTTATTACTCTAAATATTAATGGGTATATGTTTAGATTGCAAGTAGACACTGCTTCAGATATTACGATTATATCCCATAAATCTTGGATTAGAATGGGCAGGCCATGCATGGAGCCAACTACACAGAGGGCGCGTACAGCATGTGGTAATTATTTGCGCATGTTGGGACAGTTGAAGTGTGTTATATCCTTTCAGGATATAACGTTCACTGGGGTATGTTATGTTACGACAACTGATTTAAATTTGCTGGGATTAGATTGGTTTGACCAACTGCGCTTAGCCGACGTTCCATTAAGCACTGTATGCCAACTGGTACATCAAACCCTAGAGCCAGAGAACTACACGTCGAAGATATTGGCAGAGTTTCCATCTATTTTTCAACCTGGTCTGGGTTGCTGCTCTACAATGAAAGCTACTCTACGACTACAGCAAGGGGCTAAACCTGTTTTTCGTCCTAAGCGACCAGTGCCGTATGCAGCATTACCCAAAGTCGATGAAGAGCTCAATCGCCTACAGCAGCAAGGGGTTATCACGCCTGTTTCCTACTCTGCCTGGGCGGCACCGATTGTGGTTATCAAGAAGGCGAACGGCACAATACGCATATGCGCAGATTTTTCCACAGGCCTTAACGCAGCCCTTGAACAACATCATTATCCACTACCAGTTCCTGCAGACTTATTTACTATGCTAAACGGCGGAAAATTTTTCGCAAAGTTAGACCTTGCCGATGCTTATCTACAAGTGGAAGTGGCGGACGAGTGCAGAGAGCTACTGACAATTAATACTCATCGTGGGATGTTTCAATACAACCGTTTGCCATTTGGCGTCAAGACAGCGCCCTCCATCTTTCAGCAACTAATGGATACTATTTTAGCTGGCATCTCGGGGGTTGCTGCTTATCTCGATGATATCTTGATTGTCGCTACTTCGCCAGAAGAGCTTCATGAGCGTACGATAACAGTGCTACAACGCATCTGTGAGAATGGGTTCAGGCTCCGCCGTGAAAAATGTCAATTTTTCCTGAGGTCAGTAAAATACTTAGGATTCATTTTTGATGAAAGAGGACGCCGACCAGACCCAGAAAACATTCGTACTATTCAACAAATGCCAGCACCTACAGATGTCCCTTCACTCAGATCCTTCCTTGGAATGATCAATTACTACTCAGTTTTTGTTCCATCATTACATCAGATACGTCACCCACTAAACCATCTGCTTGGGAAGAACACACCTTGGATTTGGACCAAGGAATGCGATTTAGCCTTTCATAACCTGAAGTCTGTACTGAGCTCTAACATGCTGCTGACGCACTACGATCCAAAATTACCAATCATCGTAGCGGCCGACGCTTCAAGTCACGGGATAGGCGCAGTTATATCCCACGTATTTCCAAATGGAGGGGAAAAAGCAATAATGCATGCTGCCCGTGCACTAACTCAAGCGGAAAGGAAATATAGTCAGATAGAAAAGGAAGCGCTCGCCCTCGTTTTTGCTGTAAGGCGTTTCCACAAATTTTTGTATGGACGGCGATTTACACTGCTGACGGATCACAAGCCTCTGCTCACAATTTTCGGTCCGAAGTCCGGTATCCCACTTCATTCAGCAAATCGTCTGCAACGCTGGGCCCTAATCTTGTTGGGCTATGATTTTGATATTCAGCACAGGCGCACTCAGAATTTCGGTCAAGCAGACGCCTTGTCTCGACTAATCAGCGAGAACTCTATTGTGGAAGACGACACAGTCATTGCCTCACTATCCAAAGAAGACTACGCAGCATCCTACTTGACGAACGCAGTCCGTGCGTTGCCAGTATCGGTGTCAGACATTCAAATGGCCTCCAAGAACGATGCACTGATCAGAAAAGCTATGAAATATGTCATGAAAGGGTGGCCGCACATCGGTTTCGAGGGTGATATGAAGCAGCTTTACCACCGGCGAGATTCATTATGCATCGTGGATGATTGTCTAATGTTTGGAGAAAGGGTAGTTGTGCCAAAGTCCCTACGATCGAGAGTCCTAAAACAGTTTCATACTGATCACCCTGGAACAAGACGAATGAAGTCCATAGCCCGCAGTTTTGCATACTGGCCGCTGATGGACCAACACATTGTCGACTTGGTGGGCAGGTGCACACAATGTCAGCAGGCAGCAAAGT
Source organism: Schistosoma mekongi (assembly GCA_034768735.1). Lineage (NCBI taxonomy): Eukaryota > Metazoa > Platyhelminthes > Trematoda > Strigeidida > Schistosomatidae > Schistosoma > Schistosoma mekongi. Next base: position 87,903,397 of record CM068306.1, on the reverse strand, counting down.
TCAACTCTAGAGCACCACCATTAGCCTGGCCACAGCCTGAGTACCCGTGGTCACGAATACATATCGACTTTGCCGGCCCAGTCAACGGAGTTACCTACTTGGTCGCGGTGGATGCTTTCTCAAAATGGCCGGAGATTTTCCCCGTAGTGCCACCGACTGTTACGAAGACGCTACAGATCCTCATTGAGATTTTCTCCAGAAACGGCCTGCCAGATGTGATCGTTTCAGACAACGGGTCCCAGTTTACTTCAACCCAGTTTCAGGATTTCTGCCGACGGCTGGCCATCACACACTACCGTTCACCACCTTATCACCCGCAGTCCAATGGCCAGGCGGAGAGATTCGTGGATACCTTCAAGAGGGCGCTAATTAAGTCGAAAGGGGAGGAGACGCCCATCGAAGCATTACAAAACTTCTTATTCGTCTATCGAACGACTCCAAATGATGCATTGCCAGAGAAGAAGTCTCCAGCGGAAGCCCTTATGGGTAGGAAACTTAAGACAGTCCACAATCTGATGCTACCAAGCAGGACCGCATGCACAGAGACCAAGAAGTTGCCGATGTATGAGGTTGGGTGTCCGGTGTACGCTCGTGATTATAGACCCAACCACAGACCCTGGACGGAGGCCCGTGTGGTAGAAAGACGGGGTCATGTTATGTACGAAGTAGAGGTGAAGGGGGAGAGATGGACTAGACACTGGAATCAGCTGCGCGTTCGAATAACTGCAGATCGACCCAGTTCAAATCAAAATCTCCCGCTGGAAGTCCTTCTGGATACTTTCAATCTACCCCCATCTCAAGTAGATGAAGCGGACCAAGAGCCAATCAACATAGGTGTCAGAAGACGGTCACTCAGACAGCGGCGACCAACAGTCAAATTGCAAGTGAACCCCAAGAACGTTCGCTATTAAAACGGGGGAGGTGTTGGGGATGTTAGATCCCCAGAATTCTCTTAGTAACCTGTTATTTTTGTGATTTATTTGTGTAAATTTAAATTTCTTATTTTCGCGCCAGAAATTCCCCTTTTCACCTTCAGTTCGTGTTACCCACTTAGTGAGACGCTAAATCTTATTGGTTCGTTGTTTATTTTAGTACGCTATTTGTAACATTTCAAGGACGCTCTCTTTTTTTTGTATATATACGCATGAGATGTGTGAATGTTCTGTTCGTTGCCGGCTGCCTGTGGAATTAAACGTTTTCTTGCTGACCTTTGGACTTCTCTCTCTAGTTAGCTGGGCTGGGGCGCTGCAAATAGCTTAGCTTCCAGGTTGCTGTGTTGCTGGTTATACGTTCGTTAGCAGAAACCCAACAGAGTGCTTACTTTTAGATTATAATAATTTAACTCATTAGTAACTAATTGGAAGATGTTTCAGAAGTTCTAATAAGAAGTTGTGAGTAGTAAAGTTCATTGAAATATTTATCATCAATGATAACGGATACTTATCCCACTATATCAAAAATTGAAGATGAATGAAGATAAATTCTACTACCAAACGGTGGCATATTGGTAAAGACAATTAAGCATTCAACTTGGTATCTAAAGACACTAGCTTTGATTCTCTGGTGTAGTTATGGATGCGTACTCTTTATAATTTTTTATAAGGACGAAGAAGTTATTTAGTGTTTAATGGTTGTCAGGGATACTTATCCAACATGAATCTGAGACAAACACAACTATTTAAACTTAATGCGTTATGAGAACATTTCACATTTACAACAAGTATTAACCCGTACCTATAATCATATATAGATTGATCCTTCAGTAATGTATTGATATTATAGGAGAAATCTCAATATTTTTCAGAACTATACACTTTTACTTCCTAAAGGTTTTTTAATATTAATGTTCATTACCATTCAATAACCGAAAGAGATAAGTTATAGTTCTAAAATATTGTTCACTGTAGATCAGTTACCATGAGAACTTGAAAATGTTTCATTTAGTTCATATAGTAGCGACTAATATTTGAATATCACTGTGGAGTAATGTATTTCAGTACAATATTTGTTTTTATTCAATGATGCTACGATAAAATATCAAAATGTGTACATTTGTGATCATCTATGGAATCAAGGACATGCATTTTCATCCTATTTTGGACTATACATTTGGATGTACTTGCATCCCAGTGTTGATATTTACACTAGATCTCGAACGAAATTCGTTTTGCGTCAATCGTCACTTTGTTGACCACTAAACTACTGATTCCAATTGTCAGTCACAATCCAACTCAAATAATACTTGTGAACTACCAATGTGTCGAGGCTTTCACCTCAGAGTGCATATATAACAACAAAGACGGATCAGTTTTAATCCATGATAAAATGAACTGAAAGATTCAAATACATTCTAATTATATACATCAATGAGAGTTGGTCATTCTAATTAGTGTGTAAATGAATAGAAGTAAAAAATCTAATCATTTAATGGAGATGTCATCAATATCAAGAACTTCGTAGATGAAAACTTCGGGCTTTTACTAAGCAATCATTACTGTAAAAGGTTACTATACATCTGTTTAAATAGCAAAAAGTAACCACCATTACTTGAATACACTTTACCTATTAATTATACTTTAATTTCATATTAACCAATTATATTCAATGAGTTCCCTTTATGAATGTAAATAAATCAAGGATACCAACTGTCATAAGTTGATATAAATTCATACCTGTTTCATTCGTTCTCATCAACTGCATTACAATCGTCATCTTCATTCCTGGATCATAACATCATCGTCATAATAGGTAATCATATGTATTCGAAATGGCAAACGAATGGAAATAAAGTGATATAGGATATCTTGACTTTCTTCCCTTAACAATCAGTCAATTCAAACAAGTTTTACCCATCTATCAAAAGTGTAGCTAAGCAGTTTCTACCCACTGAATTACGAAGTGAAGATGATTCTAATCGGTTTTTGAATGGATGTATACCAGTAAACACCAAGAAGTACTGGACAGTTATTTTTCACTGTGTTGAACTTTTCAGCAGTAGACATTATGGATTCTGATAGAAAGTCATATTCAATGCATTCAGGTCTCATCTTGAGCGCTTAAACACCAACACTACTGGACCAGTGTCAAAGAGCATAATTTTATTTTCATCACTTCGTGATATAGCACAATGATCATCTATTGTTACTGTGATAACTATCTGACTTATATGATTGATAGAGTTCAGGCTTACATAATTATGTCTATTGAACAGATATCTTCCGTCACTTCATTAACTTAGTTTGTCATTTATAATACACATGATTGCCTATTATGACATTGATGTTTGAATTCAATGAAGATAATCCAATCAAAATAACGGTTGTAATACGGTTGATGAGAACGAACGAAATAGATATGAATTCACATTATTCTGTGTCAATTGTTATTCATGCTGTAATACGATTGAGCTTACTTACGATGAATAGCTGACGACTAAAAGACGTGAAACATCATTCGTATTTTATAATCAGATCTACAAGTTTTGCCAGAAGCTCTAAATATTTCTAGGATACTTTGAATATAAAACATTACTGTTTGTCACAGTATTATCATACAAGGCAAACAGCTGATCACCTGAATTATCAGCACTCAAATAGTTACCACTTAAAGAAACATTGCGTAAGAACGTAATTTAGCATTCATAATTTACATATTTAAGAAGATAATTCAAATAGACCACATGTCAATATACTGTATGATTTATTGAATACATTCTAGTAATAAACTTACAGCTTCCTTGAAAGGTCTACACTTCAATGCAACAGGCATACCATAAGCACTTTGTAAAATGTACATAAATTGTGCTTTCTACATAAGAAAATAAAAGAAAACAACAGTTCAGTTAGATGATTTATTATCTATCAAGTTGGTTAGGACAAGTATCACTAATGCGAAACTAATGACAACCTTGATCCGATTGGTCTACAATGGAAGTAAACAAACTTTGGCAAACTAAAACGTGATACAAACCCATCAGACTAATAACCATTACTTTGAACTATTTGGATAGGTAGAACCTCCAACAATCAATCAATCAATGCCTATTACCCCATGTAAAGCATAGACCTCCGACCACCACTCTCCAACCAACTCCGTCCTAGGACTTCTGTTCCAGTCCTTCTCAAGTGCTATTCATTCTCTTCGTGTCTCACTCCATTTTCAGGTGTAATGTGTTCTTAGATCTTCCTATTTTCCTTTGACACTAAGGATTTCATATTAGTGTTTGTCTTGTCACAATTTGATAGTTTCCTCAATGTGCGTGCTATCCACGCAGCCTCAGCTCCTTTCTTAATTTCTTCTCGGTTGAAAATTGATTTGTTCTCTACCACAACAGGTTGTCGTTGAAAGTATTCGGCCAACGGATCCGAAGTATCCTACGCAGATAGTTGTTTATACATACTTGTATCTTTTGAAGGCTGCAACCTTGATCCGATTGGTCTACAATGGAAGTAAACAAACTTTGGCAAACTAAAACGTGATACAAACCCATCAGACTAATAACCATTACTTTGAACTATTTGGATAGGTAGAACCTCCAACAATCAATCAATCAATGCCTATTACCCCATGTAAAGCATAGACCTCCGACCACCACTCTCCAACCAACTCCGTCCTAGGACTTCTGTTCCAGTCCTTCTCAAGTGCTATTCATTCTCTTCGTGTCTCACTCCATTTTCAGGTGTAATGTGTTCTTAGATCTTCCTATTTTCCTTTGACACTAAGGATTTCATATTAGTGTTTGTCTTGTCACAATTTGATAGTTTCCTCAATGTGCGTGCTATCCACGCAGCCTCAGCTCCTTTCTTAATTTCTTCCTCAACTGGAATACAATCCGTTGATGATAAACAATCAATCAATCAATGCCTATTACCCCATGTAAAGCATAGACCTCCGACCACCACTCTCCAACCAACTCCGTTTATGATTAGTGGTAAATTTCATTTTTGGTAATCAGGACTTCTATCTTCCTTTAATATTACAAAATAGTTGAAGTTAGACAATCATAGAAAACCAGGCACTGACATTGGACAGCTGTCTTATGTTATTATATTACTGTTTAGCAGCGTACATGCATGAACATTAAACTTTACAGCAAACGCTCAACCGTTAGACTACAGAGCTGGCCAGCATCTAACGGTTAATACGTATAAATCAATTAGATCACGAGGTATTTGGTCTAACTAATTGATTCCCATCAGTGAGTAACTGACACTCACACTCAACATATTTGAATTCCATTAATCGTATCTTAAAGGTGTAAAGCCGTTACACACTGATAACAATGGATGAGGTTAAATAAATCTATATTAACTGTTGAAAGCCTAGTGACTTAATGATCTAATGGTTGATAACTTATCTAGATTCCTACATTTCGTTGTCTCAACTTCCTGGAGGATTTTTAGATGGGTACTACTGAAGAGACTTATGCTGTAACGAGATTATACCATTGCGTTGTCTCAACTTCCGGCGGATTAGTATGGGTACTACTGAAGAGACTTATGCTGTAACGAAACACCTGTCTTGTTCTAGTTCTTGGTTTTCAGCAGTTGTCTAACTCAAACCAATTCATAATATTAAATTGGCATTCACTCAATCTCTACAATACTTGTATCTTCTACGAGAAAATGTTTACTGTACATCTATCTTCTTGTATATCAGTTAAATGTAAACTTTACATAAAAGTCAGAAATAATACATCAAAATTAAAAATAAGAAGCATCATCATTTTGATAAATTCATAATCTTGTTAGTAGTATTTACCAAATCTATTGACTACTTTATACAATATAAGTAAGTAGTATATAGATTGAATGAATGAAAATGAAATCTAATCTTCATTATCAATGCCTGTTACTCCAAGTTGCGCATAACCAGCTACCAGGCAATTTCTTCTAACAACTCTGTACTCAGCTTTCCTTTCTAGCTCTTCCTAAGTGCTGTTCATTCTCTTCATGTCTGTTTCCAATTCACGACGCAATATGTTCTTGGGTCTTCCTCTGTTTCTTTGGCCTTTAGGATTCCAAGTTACTGCTTGTCTTGTGATACAGTTTGATGGTTTTCTCAGTGTGTGTCCAATCCATCTCTAGCGTCTTTTCCTAATTTCTTCCTCAACTGGAATACAATCCGTTGATGATAAACAATCAAATCAAAGATAAGAATTCCTAACAAGTTAAATGGGAAGATTTATTTGTTCAATTATTATTTGATAAATAACCATCATCATTATTAGTAATAAACAATTAAGTAGTACATCAATTAACTTACACCGATTAATGCAGTTGATTGTGGGATTATACCATAACTCTTCAGTTTACTAATAATCATTCAATATAAGTAGTAATATCAAAATATTCATGTAAATAAAATGAAAACACTAAATAAAAGTAAACTAATTCATTAAAACTAATCGAAAAAAAAACATTGAGCTTCTTTTAGTGGAATCTAGAATGAGCATTTCAGTGGAGTTCAATACCAGGAGGAAACAGCTATCGATTACTTCCTGGTTTTGTATAGTATCCTGACAACATCAATCCGTGATACATTCAATCAATCTTCCAAAACCATCTCAATTCAAACAACTGAACAGTTAAAATATGTCACAAGATTCCTCTTAAATTGTTTAAGTAACTTGTTGAAGTCACCTCTTTATAGACGCTTGAAAATCTATTCTCTAATTACACTAAGTCTACTTTAGTGACAGTATCATTTGTACAGTTTGCTTAGTATCTAATTGATTCACTTAACCTTTATCCATATTTTAACAAGTTAGTTTGTTCACAGTGTTTTATGTCATTATATCGTATAGTTCTAATAGACTTTGTCTTCTTATCATAGTACCAAAATGTATTGGTTGCTTTACCAACTAAACTTCACATGTTCTAAACAACATGTGGTATTTATATTGAGGCTAGTAATTAATTATACTGTTTATATTCTTCGTAAACTAATCTATATTGGGAACTAATGAAATCCAGGTAACACTGATTAGTTGTCTTGTCTTAATATAGGTATCCTTGGATGTGGATTAGCCCGGTTCAGTTAGAGACTCGAACTCGGTGTTTTTAGGTCTCATGAAGAACATGTATCTATCTCCCCTACTGGTCTGAAATCAATGGTTTAATTTCAACTTCCACAAATTTGTGGCATAGTACGATGATCACCGATTATCACTAGTAATAACTGTTTCCCTTGTGACAACTTTAAACTCCATTTATCACGACTCCTCGCTGGAATTTCGGGAGCATGTTAAAGTTAGTTACTGGTATACTGATTATTTTAAGTGACTTAGGGTGATATCACGAAGATCGGTATTTAATTTTGTTGTCTATATTAGTCACACACACACACACACACAAACACTAATCCCATTCGGGATACAACATCTGTACAGTGGTCTCTGCTTTTTACTAATATTTCAATCAGTATTAGTCTGTGACTAGTACAAACAACATAATATATTGAATGAATTTTTGATTTGTTTTGCGAGTTAAGAGTTTCGCATCTATTCAAATGAGTCACATCATCAAATGAACACATAAAAGTAGGTATACATTAAAGTAATTATTGGTTTATTATTCTACTATTCACTAATCACGCATCATGGAACAATCAAATCTATTAGCCACATCAATAGTAGTGACTGTATTTTCACATGGTTTCGTATGAATCGATCATGTACCGACTAATCGCGACTCTGTGGTACATTGTTGAACAATAAATTGAATAGAATTCAACATATTACGTAAATTTTCTTGACCATGAGAAAGCATCTGACAGTGTGAATAGGAAAATATTATAGAAATTTCTTCAACATTATGGCGTATCCGAAGAAATAATCATTATCATACGAAATTCTTACGATAGACTACATTACAATATCGTGCATGGAGTTCATCCAATGGATTCATTCAATGTGAAGACTATTCCCACATAAGGCTGCTTTCTCTCACCCTTCCTCTTTCTGCTGGTGGTTGACTGGATCATAAAAGCTGGAACATCTCAAGGCCATCTCGGAATACTGTGGACAACATGGATACAACCGAATGATCTGGACTTTGCAAGGGACTTAGCTTTTCTCTCACACAAACAGCAACAAATGGAGGTGAAGATGGACAGTGTAGCAGCAGCCTTAGTGTATGAGTAGGCCTCAAAATACACAAATGAAAAAAAACGATCTTTCGATACAAAACAACAAATACTAACCAAATTACTCTTCACAGGGAATCTCTGAAGGATATGAAAACTTTAACATACATGGAAATTATCATCGATAAACAAGGAGGGTCTGATGCAAATGCACTTAGAAAGAGCTTGAAAGAAAATTGCAGGACAGAGCTGGTTGAAAACTGCTTGTAGGCAGCCTATGTTCTATTTGGTATAACAGTCATTGATTTACATAAACTTAATTATGAAATTCATTTTAACTAATTAGTTATTACATAATCATTACATACTCTAATAGATTTATTCTATTCTTCAAAGAAATAGAATAATTAAAGTAACCAAGTTGATGGAAAATTGCACGATCATCAACTGCACATTGTCCATGAAGTCGCCATTCATTTGCCCTATTCAAATGAAAGTAAGAAGTACATTTTTTTTACGTGGAAGTATACCCATTAAATTCTAAGATGAAATGTATTCAGTGAGGCGATCTCATTTCAATGAAATCATTGTTATGATGGTAATTCATGAGAATTTAATTAGTTGTCATGTGAAATTATTTCGACTATCTCATGTTTTAAATAATCAATTCGTAATTGAAGTAAGAAATGGGGGAAGGTGGGGGATGGATTTTGTGAAATATGAAAATTGTGCAATCAATAGAATAGAGATACAGTAAAATTGTGATTATCAATAGATTAAAGTGAAAATATGTAAGAAAATCTGGATGGAGATAAAGGTAAAAATGAGATGTGAAGTAACGGAGACGTAGAAATAATTAAATGAAGGAGACAAAGTAAGCTCTAAGTTAAGACAATTGTAAAGAAAATGAAATCATAAATTGAGTTTGCGTGAACAAGACTGGTCTCAAATAATAAGTGGCTAAATCTTCTGGAATGAAAAGTAGGCTGAAATATGGGTCATATAGTCTATTTGACTGAATTTTATAGATCATACTAAATGAAGAATCTAAAACTAAATGCTCTGAATCATTTATTTGTTGTAGAATAGAAAACGTGATTGATTTGGATTATTTTTCGGTCAGATATGCCAGAGGATACTCTCGCATACAGCAAGAAAAAAGACTGATCAGTTGTCCAGTTTTACCTTTAGCTAGAGACACATAAATTGGCAGCTCATGAACGTCATACGAATAATTACTGAGGGATATGTCTTTATTATGTGTCTGCCCGAACGGATTTAAGCTATTCATATTCCAATATCACTCTTAAGTTCAAACCTTTGTCTTTGAGGTCTGGTTCTCCTTCATATTCATTTTGACAAAGTATATAGGCTAACCGATTTTTTGGAAGATGAATTTCAGAAAGACTAGCTTTTTATCTATGCAACCTGCAGAACAAATTCTGCAGTACTATAGACGACATGAGTTGACTCGATTGCTTCTTCTCAACATCGGGACTCAATTTTGAAAGTTTGTCATCTGTTCTACTCAAGTTTCCATGAGTTGATCTCTGCGGAGATCCATCGTTTCTTTTAGTAAGTGGGGCACCAAGGAACTTTAGTTATGGTCCAGATATTAGGTATGTATCATTGGCGCACTTTCTACACAATGCTACTTTGTTAATCGCCATCTCTAGAGTATTAGTTTTGACGCTGGTCATGAATAAATCGACCAGGCGGCCCATAACAGAACATAATTTAGAGCCAGCGTTGTGCACATAAAAAGCAATTTATGAGTTTCCTGTCTGTACAATTAGTCTTACTTTAAAGTTCACCTTAACTCTTGTTTTTCATTTAATTATGCTTCACTGCTTTTTCACATCTCGTCTTATCTCTGTCTCCATTCAGACTTTCTAACACATTTTCAGTTTAATCTATTGATAATCACAATTTTACTGTATTCCCATCTAATTGATTGCATAATCTTCATGTTTCACAAATCCATCCCCCCATCTACCTCCCCTTTCTTACTTTAATTACGAATTGATTATTTAAAACACAAGGTAGTCAGAATAATTTTGCATGACAACTAATTAAATTTATACGACTGTACGTCTTGACAATAAATTCATTGAAATAAAATTCAATCTAAAGCTCCTGGGGCGGAATCTAGGCAGTGCATTACTGAGGAGTTCCACATTAGAACTAGGCGGTTGTCCAGTGATTCCTGATTTTAAATGGTATCCTACCAACATGAATCTGTGAAGTATTCAGTTAAACAGAAATGAAATTCATTCACTGAATACATTTTCTTGTATTCTTACAATTAGTGTGCATTATAATTGAATTCAATTGTTACTTTCATAGCTTTGTCAATGTTTATTATAACTTGTTCACATAATGTATGCACTAAATAAGGTACTGCTATGTTATAAGTACTTTCTGGGTGTACAAATATATTGCACAGTTCAATGTTTCTATAAGAGCCATTAAGATATTCATCAACACAACAACTACGAAAATGTTAATCACTACAGAAATAACAACTGTTGAACTTGTAGAGTCTTCGTTATGAATTCCCTGGATATCTATTCAATTGTCTTAATTGATTCATATTTTAATCTAGTAATAGTTTCACACTTCGTTTTTAAATATACACTACTGCTGAAAACATGTTGCACAACCTTGTAATATTTTACAATCGTATATATTACATAACCAAGTTTTTACATTACATTATCGTAATTATTAATTGTTTATAGTATAGCTTGATTGAATATGTTACAGACTAATGTTGGCAGGGTACTATTGAAAACCAAGGAGCACTGGATAGTTGTTTCATTCTAGTGTGGAACTCCTCAGCATCGTTCACTCCAGATTCCACACCAGGGACTTCAAGTTGACGGAAGTGAAAATTTTACTATTAGATGCCGACCCAATGATACAGAGAATTAAGCGTTCCCCAACCTGAAGCCCCTGGCGTTGAATCTGCGGTGAGAACTGTTGAAGAGTTCAATATTAGTACAAAACAGTTATCCAGTCCTCCCTAGTTTTCAATGGTACTCTCCCAATATGAATCTGTGATATATTTAATCAACTTAAAATACCAGTAGCCACAAAAGTAACTATCTCAACTAAACGGAGTTCAATAGATAACATTCATCAAAGATTGTGTCAATAGTTGTGAATAAATCATAATTTACCCATGTGATATTGCATGCATAGTAAGTACACTTTAATTTCAAGCATTAAAACACTTACCACATTGGTTTTGAATTCTTGTAATCTGTTAAATTAGGCCATGCATAATCCATTTCAGTTCTTATAGCCTAATATGAAAACAGTACAATTTGTATTATTACATGGTAATCATAAAATGCGTGAAATGCTTAGTATTGAGATGAACTTGTATGTTTCCGTTGATTTGTTATAGACTGAAACTGGTCAGTCTTTGTTGCTATATGTGCATCCTGAGTAGATTGCCTTGATATAGCGATTATTCACAAGTTCATGAGTCCCAAATAGGACGAAATCTGCCTCCCAGATATCACTTACCAGTTACAATCTAACTTAAATGTTTAGCATGTTTGACAATCATATCAATTAATTTGATTAAATAGACTTCTTTATTAGATAACAAATTAAAACAATTTAATGAACTACTTAAATTGTATCATTTAAAAATAGACTGTTTCATTTTGTTGTGAAAGTCAATAAGTCACATGGAGACTAATGTTACTTTGATACCACTGAAAAACAAGGAATTGAAGCGAGGGTGAATGTTTGAATCTCTGCGCTCCCTCCCTATGGAACCAGAGTCTTGTTGTAGAATTCCCACTTCTCGAGTCGACGGTGCCGAATTCCGTTAAGAAGTCACGTACTAAAAAGAAACAGTTATTCAATACGCACCAATTTTTACTGGTACTCAACCAAAATCAACTAGACATGCTACCTCTCTCCACTAAACTACGTTAATAGAAAAATCATATTGATTTGGCTTTGAAAGATTTTTAAGTTTTATGTGTATGCGTAGATACTACTTTTAGCATGAAGTACAATAGAGGTTCTAATGTGTTTTGCTTCTTTCATCTTACATAATGCAAATTTTCCACATTAATTAACCAATCTTGGTTTAGATTGATCAATGATGCTCTAAAATTGTGCCTATCAACGTTGGTATTCATATACTTGTAGGTAATAACTTCTAAACATTAAGAAGTAGGCTTGTTGGATCAGATTGCACAATCAATCAACCTATCAATGTCTATTACTCCGCGTCGAGCACAGGTTGTCGACCAGACTTCTCCAATTAACTTTATTCTGGGTTCTCCCTCCCGGTTCCTCCCAAGTTCCATTTCCAATGTAGTGTTCTTTGATCTTTTTTTCTTTGGCTTTTAAATATCCAAGCTAGTGCTTGACTCGTTATACGACTGCCGGTTTTCACAATATGTTTCCAACTCACCATTTCCAATTATTTTATTTTAAACTCTTCCTCAGCTAAAAGTTGGTTGGTTGGTTCTCTGCTACAGAAGGTTGTTGCTCATTGTGTTTAACCAACGGATCCAAAGTATCTTACTCAAGCAACTTTTTATAGATACTTGTATCTTTTGGATGATACTTTTCGTAGTTCACCAAACAAGTTTTATCTTCATACACTTGAATTGTCTTCACATTTGTTTTGGAAATTTTGACTTTTGCGTTGATTGATATCTGGTTTGGATTCCAGATATTTGTAAAAGCGATACCCTTACCTTGCCAATCCATGTCTTCGAATTTGTATCAAATTCCTCATGATTATCAATTATGCAGCTAACTAAGTGTGCTAAACTCTTATTATCATTCAGAACTTCTCTGTCAAAAGTAGTTTGGTTAGTGCTCATTGTTTTGCATCTAAGGTTTTTGGTTTTCACTAGTGTTTATCGAGGACTACACATACTAATGCTGCTGCTACACTGTCTATCTTCACCTTCATTTGTTGCTGTGTGTGGGATAAAAGAGCTAAGTCATCTGTAAAGTTCGAATCATCTAGTTGTATCCATGTTGTTTACTGTATTCCATGCTTCCTCTGAGATTTTCTACTTTGCATGACTCAATCAACCACTAGCAGAAAGTGGAAAGGCTAGATTAAGTTACTTTGTTTGACACCGGTCTTCACTTCAAATAAATCTGTAAGCTGACCTCCATGCACAATTTTTCAATGTAGTCTGCGATAACAATTCCTTGAGATATTGACAATCATTTCAGGTTAATTCAATTTCAAATCTACTGAACACTGTCAAATGTTGTCAAGAGCGGATTGCCTTGATACAAAGGCAGTTCACATAGCTATGAATTAGGTTGAATTGTGGGAGGCAAGTGATATCTATGACATTCTTTTCGCCATCCGCACTTTGATGCAGGTACATCGATCTGACGAGTATCAAATAAAACATAACGCGTATTCTGGAATCCATGTGTCAACTAAAATCTAAACTAATTTATATCTGAAAAAACGTCTATGTCAAATAGAATTACAAGACAATCCAAGTTTAATACGGTATTATTATTCTCAGTGGTGTAGTACGAATCATAATTTTATTAATGCCATCTAGATCTTTGACTAGTTCATCTACACTGCACTCAGAATTTACACCTCTGAATAATAGGATAACAAATCAATAGTCTATATATTAAGCGCCCAGCACTCAACGGAATAATCATGGCAATCACTTATGGCGAGTCAGGCTTCTGATATATCCCAGCAAAAATTTATGACCCACCATATGTTTCAAGAAATTTAACAAGCAAAATTTTTATTAATGCGGTAATTGAAGCATAAAAAACAATAAATCCAACTCACCATTAAACTTAATATATCGAACTCTCCATGGTAACTGCAATTTGTTTGAGGTTTATAAGGCCAAACTGTAGGCCTAATAATTATTAACAAGAAATGAATACATGTCAATCAAGTGTTCGTATTCATCATAGATTAGTGTTAACCAGATACAACTGAAAAACGGAAGACACTTGACAGTTATTTCATCCTACTATTCGACTCCGAAGCAGAACGTACCCTCGATTCAATCATAGAATGAACCCTAGGCCGTTATGTTTTATTCGTCAGACAATTCATTCTAGTTATTTATTTTCGTTCGAACTTATCGAAAGTGACAGAGCTATCATTAATAGCAATGGATGATCACCACGCTACATAGTAAACTGATAGAAGTGAAAATTCTACCAATAAACTCTATCCCAGTGATGCAGAGGGTCGGTCGTTTGTTAACCTGAAGGCCCTGAATTTGACTTCTGGTGGAATAGAGAGTATACACTCCTAAAAAGCTTTATACTAGGATAAGACGTCTGTGTAGTGCTCACTAGTTTTCACTAGTACACATGCAGTATCAATTTGTGATGATTGCAAACAACTAAAATTAACACCAATCACTTCAATTCAGTAGCATGTCATTTAAGTTAAGTAGTAAAGTATACTTAGTTTAACAAACTAGTCAATCTTCATACTCCTATATTTCTTAATGTCTTCAAATTACATTTGGTAAGGATAAGATGAATTTTATGGCAAAGATGTCTAACTCAACTTTTACTCCATGCTTTCATGATATTAATCGATATGTACAACTCGTGAAGATGTCGATGCTATTGCCATAATTAAAATAATATTTTAACCTCACGTTAATAGTGAAACAGTACGACTAATGTTCACTACATTAAAATGTGCACTTTCATATTATCAGTCAAACTGCCAGGTTATACAAAGCATAGCATCAACAGAGGTACTTATTAGATCATTTTGCTAAACTATAAATGAAGCTTGAAAATCAAATTAGCTAGAAGTCTAAATGAGACAGTGGTAATGATAGAGATATGCTAAACATGGACAACACAGTTAGAGAAAACATTCGAAAAATCTATGTTTGAGTGGATATGATATTCAACATTTAGACATACATTAATAGTGGATGAACCAAGGCCATTATTGTTTAAGTTAGATTGTGACTGAGAAGAACAACACAAGACACACGATTCATCCTATTTAGGAATCGTCGGTTGGATGCACCAACATCCAGTGTTAATGTTCACACAAAGATTTAAACTCAGTCCATTCCCTGCAAAATACCACCATGTCCAATATTACTCTAATGAGTCCAGACAGTCACACTTGTGCAACAGAGACTGATCAGCTTCAGTCCATGACAAATCAACTGAAACATACATGTTCATCCTAAAATTCTAGGCTAGATAGAATAATTTTATCTAATATTACTGATAGTCTTTATTATTTAATTATCATCTTTAAATTAACTACAACCATGTAGTCTACAACTACAAACAGTCGATGACCACTTCGATAGTAGCTAGGTTTTCATCAAATTTATCCTGTACCAGCCTATATAGCATATCTAGGTATACTGTTGTTATATACGCATCTGTATATCCATGTAGAATAATGTTGTTATATATGTGAGTTGAAGCATGGAGATTAAATCACCATAGAGAATACAGTATCATACACAACATAGAATGCAGAAAAATCATCTTACCAAAATCCACGAATAGTGAAACGTGATAATTGAGGCGGTAATTTACACTGAAATTATACAAAAGCGAAGTGATATCAAATGACTTCATTATAATAATCGACAAAATTTGACCTGACTTATACAATGAATGAAAACTAAGAAGGGGGGGAAGGGAAGGCAGTAGACAACTGTTCGTCTTAGTATGGAAATGATCAGTAGTCCACGACGATAACTCCAGCGATGGGAAGTTGGAATTAATTCCATGATAATTAATGAAAAGATATGATTGGAGAATTACATCTATTTCAGATTTTAAAGCATTTATCCACCGAATACGATAAATGCAGTTCTGTAATATGTCATGAATTGAGTGAAGTTGAAAATATCAACAGGCTCTGTAGTCTAAATGATAAGCGTCCACCTAAATATCTGAAAGCCCTCTGCTTAATCCCACAGTGAACTTTTGAATGTGAGGAATGTGAGGAATGGTGAGGAATTCTATATTAGTATGAAATAGCTGTCATCAATCACTAACTTAATTTACTCTCAACTTAGAATTACAAGGGATATCAAGGTATTCTCTTATTGATACACCTTGTAGATGTAATGTAAAAACTCGTTGTTGAATGAATCGATTTATTTTGGAACGATAAATATCAAGTGTAAACTATGGCTTAGAAAATATAACTTTTGAACAACAAGTTCATTCAACCTCATTTTATGTCAGTGAAATCAATGTGCTACTCCAAATCTTGAATACTTGACAAACAAACTATCGCTGTTGACTATTCTTGAACAATTCTCATCGATCAAATAGATTTTCTCAATCAAAATGATTCAAAGAATCGCACATTCTAGGAAAGGAGATCAATGAACGCTGAAGTCAGCTCATAATTATAATGATATTTTCTTCCATTTATTGCTCACTTAAATATACTACTATTTAACTACTTGTTAAATTCAGAACCTTAGATTAATGTTGACTGAAGTGTATAGTAGTGATTGAACTAACTGACTTGGTTTTTGTTAACCAAAGATTCATAAGTTAAGCAAGTGCATTTAATAAGAAAGAATGAAGTAAGGTGGTTATGTGGAGATGAGTATTAAGTTTTGTTGATAAAATCCGTCTCAGATCAATGTTGGTAAATAACTGTTGAGAACCACAGAGCACTGGACATCTGTTTCGTCCTCGTATGGGACTTCTCATTAGTGCTCATCTGAGATTGCTCCTAAGGGGCTTTAGGTCAGTGGACACTTAACCCTCTGCACTACTGAGCCAGCATCCAATGGCGGAATTCCCACATTTATCAAAATGCCATATAGCACAACGATCACCGATTGTCATTGGCGATAAGTGTCTCACTCACGATAAAAGAAATGACAGCTGAAACTAAACATGCTTCTAACAACCAATACAATAACAATCAATTTAGATTAAACAAGTAAACAATACTGGGAATTCACTACAATAAGATGGTGGCCAAGCCAATTTGAGTTGTAGATAATCCCAATTAAGAGATATTTTATCGTATCTCCCATGTGAAATTCCAATCAATGCAAACACAATCAAATATAATGATCTACAAATAACAAATAAACAGTTATGCTACATGAATTCTTATAAATCTAAGAGAAATGAACGAATTGAAACTTATTGCTGTTATTTTGTTTACTACTAACTGGTTATCAGTGGCTGTATAACTTATGTCCCCGACTACATCTCAGATATACCGTCAAATGTTTGATTAATAATGCATGAATCAAACGTTTACCGCAGAGCCT
The DNA here is from genome assembly GCA_034768735.1 of Schistosoma mekongi. Taxonomy (NCBI): domain Eukaryota; kingdom Metazoa; phylum Platyhelminthes; class Trematoda; order Strigeidida; family Schistosomatidae; genus Schistosoma; species Schistosoma mekongi. The sequence continues at coordinate 87,886,028 of CM068306.1, read as the reverse complement.
AAACTTCCTGATGATGACCAGCAGCTGCATCACTAAATAGTCATATACAAAGAAGAAATGACTGTCAAGTGCTACTCCTATGTGTTAGTTCTCTAACAAAGATCCATTCGTGATATCGAATTCAACAGTCTTTACAACACCCCTTCGTTAACAAATTTGAAAGTATTTTTTCGTTGATTTGTTATGGGCCCAAATTGACCAGTCTTTGTTGTCGAATATGTATCCTGAATTGGTTATCTCAATACAGAAGTAGTGCACAGGTATGATTTGGACAGCAGTTGGCAAATGAAATCCAGGACGCATGTTTTGTTTTGTTCAAAGCTTTTCAAGTAGATGAATGTGCATCAAAATGTTGGTGTTCACTTCGACACCTATTCACTTTAGTATCATACTCGAACCTAAGTGATGTTTGTAAACTCCTACTGTATTTAGGCAACCAGCTCAGAATGCATAAACAGCAACACAGACCTATCAATTTCAATACATAATAAATCAACTGGAGGACATAAAATCTTTTAATTTCAAATGTTTCCATACAAAAGCATTTTTCAAGTATGATTGTGAAGGCTCTGTAAGTTGGTGACGAATGTGGTAGTGTCTATCACGAATATATATATATATATTTTAGTCTCAATGTGAATACCAGCATTAGGATGCAAGTACACACTAGTGGTTCATCCCATAATTAATCTACTTGACACCAGTCTTCCTGGTTGGGGTTCACGTGACGATAGTAACCAGCGCCTAGAAACTTTGAGTAATATAGCTCAGAATCGTTCACAATGACGCAGGTACATTCATTCCTTGTCCTTCTTCAAATTCTAAGATGCTGAATTCACTACTCTGAGATCTGCCTAGACAATTTCATCATTATTTGCTAATTATAGCATGTCAACTACAACTAATGCAAACACTTATCAAGTTCTACGTTATAACTGACTGACCACTAGATAGTCATAATCCAACTGAACTCGTTTATTATCCTTTAAACGTAATAAAATCATGAATATAAATTGTAACCAAGCATGAATCCTGTTAAATAAAGCTGAACAATTTTGTTTCATCACATTTAAGTAGTATAAATGATAGTAGTATACAACAGAATAAAAACTTACATTCTTTGCATATGAATAATTTCTAAATGATAAATGAATACATTACAATCAATTTTAAATTGTATGTTTATATACAGTTCACATTTGTATTTGAACTTGTTCACTTGATCACTTAACTAGAACCATTCTAACCATCTCAATGTACATCATATGATCATTTCAGTTCATAAAAAACTAATTAATTTAAAGTGTATCTTTAATAAATTCATTCTACTCTGTTTCTATGCTTCATCATTATAATAAACAAAAAAAAAGATAAATAACTATATTTGAATTTGATTTCAACTGACAAGTGAAATTCAAGAAGTATATTTGGTCCTATTTTGGACTGGTCAGTAGGGTGTACTTGCATTGTAGTGTTGATGCTAACATTGGGACTCGAACTCAGTTTGTTTCATGCTGAACGCTACCGCGCTAACAACTGAGCTACACTGAGTTCAGACAGTCAAACATGTGCAACGAGTATTCATTTATAATCAGAGTGTATTTCGATCTTTCAGTTGATTTATCATGTCTCTATTGCCATATGAGCATCCTGAGTGGATTGACATCATTGAAATAAATACACGTCAAATATTTCTTATGAATAACTATGATTTACAGTTGGCAACTATTTAGTGATTGTTGATTAGTCGTCATTAGTTATAACAATTCAATTGATTGGATCTATACAGGTTATGGTTTAAATTGGGCTGTGTTAAAACAGGGCAAAGAATCGAAATTGCAATCTGTTAAGACTATTCATCATAACATCGACACTCCCAATTCTACACAACATTTAATAACTATGTTACTTGTATTGTTTAAATTGTAAGCTAATCATAGAATCATCAACTGTTATGTCTAGTTGATTGAATTTGTCACAGATGTTGGCAGGATACCATTAGAAACTCATAAGCACTGGAAAGTTGTTTTGTCCTGGTATGGAACTCCTCAGTTGTGCGCATACTAAATCTCACTCCAGGAGCTTCAGGTTGGGAAACGCCTAACCCTCTGCACTAGTGGGCTGAAATCCAATAGTGGAGCTCCCACTTCTATCAGATTGCGATATGGCGCAACGATCATTCATCTATCTCACTCTCTCGAAATGTTTGAACTTTACCAGTCACGACTTCTCACTAGAGCGTTAGGAACATCCTGAATTTAGTTACTAGTAAGTTGATTATTTTAATTCAGTCGAGGTGGCTTGTAGAGAATAATATTAAGTTTGGGTGATTGAATTTATCACAGATTGAAGTTGGCACTGTTAAGAAGTATCATACTAGGACGAAACTGTTTTCCAGTAACCAATAGTTTTCAATCGTACCTTGCCAACTTCAGTCTGTTGCTAACTTATTCAGATCAATATCTGCCAAATACCTTGATTTGGTTACCCTATTTGTTTACCTTCGCTGGTCGTCGCAATCTCCTTATGAACTCCCTACTGCAATTTCTGTAGGCAACTCCCCTGGTTTAATTTTTAATGTATTGTACATTTTCTGTTACTGTGTAATACAGTATATGATATATTTAAACAATTTTGTTTTTATTTAATAAACAACTTGAATCTAGCTCCCATTCATTGGTGTTTGTTAGCTTCATCCAAACATCTAAAGTAGACTTTGGTCTCACAGGCATCATGCCAACCAATCACTATTCTCTAGTGCTAGGGTTTCGCAAATTAAAGAAAACGCCTAGATACCTGCTGGCGAACGTATGACCATCGACACAACAACAGGTAAGTTATTCACAACGCCCCAGCTTAGCTAACTGCAGTTAGAAGTCCTACGTCAGCAAGAAGCGTTTAATTCTACAGGTAGCCCAGCAAACGGAATGACAATCACACATCTCATGCGTATATATACAAAAATAGACTGCGTCTTTGGAATGTCACAAATAGCGTACTAAAGTAAACAGCTAAGCAATAAGATTTAGCATCTCACACAAAATGAAGGTGATAAAGGAACATTTTGGGGCGAAAACGAGAAATTTAAATTTATACAAATACATCACAAAATTAACAAGAGAATTCTGGGGATCTGACATCCTCAATATCAAGTCTACCAGATCATCGCCATAATACACGTTCCATCTACTAGCCTGCTCCAGGTAATTACTAGGATGGTCATTACAGATTGAAGTTAGCAAGTGAAGTCCAGGGCTTGCACTTTGCCTTGTTTGAAACTTGTCAGTTGAATATGCCTGTATTTCAGTGTTAACGTTTTCACCTGAACCAGAACTTTCTTTGTTTCTTTTCAAATGCGAATGTGTTCACAACTAGGCTAATGACTTCACACAACCGCATTTGTACAACAGGTATGAATATGTAGTTCGAATCTTTTCGTTGATTTGATTTAGTCTGAAATTGATTAGTCTCAACCACAATGCAACTTAAATCACACTTGTAAACTATCACTGTATCTAGACAGTCTGTTCAAGATATACAAATAACAACAGGGACTGATCAATTTTGATCAACATCACAATCAACGGGAGGACACAAACAGACTACATCGTTAATCATCTATCAATTTATCCGTTCAAATAGAACGTTTAATCACATTTCAGTTGTAATGCACTCCATTAAAATGAAAACAAATTGAACATTCTTGATTGAACAAGTGTTATGACGCGATGAAAGAAAGGAGGAGGAGATGATTTCGGTTGGTTGATGCGAACACCAATGAGATGCGTGCCTAGTTGAGAATGTACGATTGACCTAAGCCCATTCACCTCCCTAGGCCGACTATAGGACAACCAGAATTGAGAACAGGAAGACTGAGAGAGCGAGAACCAAGAACCGGAGAGCGTATTATATTCTAATCATGCCTTTATATATACATAGAGTCAGACCACACAGTAAACCAATCAAGAATCTAACATTTGTACAGAACAAAAGAAATAGTGGTAGTGAATGGGGAGAACTTGTACACAATAAAGTAGACGTAGTTCGTAATAATCAACAGTAAACAAAGAATCAATACACTAAACGAGAGAATCGGGCAAGGGGAACGTAACAGTCATAGAAATAAAATAATTACATCATTCATGAATAAAATAACGAGAATAGCCCTCCAAAACACAGTTCTGAAAGTTCGTTACTTCGCTTTAATCGCTCGGCATAACATTAAGGTTGTACAGACTACTATGTATCAACATTTATATAATGAAGCCAGTATGCTAAAAGCAAAATCAATAAAACCGTGTTCAATTCGCTTAGGGTGAGAACTTCATAATTTTATAAGAATTTAATATTTCATGTTATCATACTTAGCTAGTTACTTTATTTAGTTGTTTGTACTTTCAGAGATTGACACCATGACTAGTGGGATTGAAACTTGTAGCGAGTGATACAACTGTAGATCATCGTTGCTCTATGTCACAAACTGATGAAAGTGGGAATTCTATCACTGGGACACCTGTCTAGTGATGTTGATGATTAAACGTTTGTCTAAACAAAACCTAAAGGCCGTTGATCCGACTTTCTAGACAGATCGTGGGTGTTCATTCGTAAGGAATCGCACACTTGGACGAAACAGCTATTAAGTGATTCTTGGTATTTCGTGGTAGCCGACTAACATCAAACTGTGACAGATGCGGACAACCAGACTGAACACTCGTTTCTATATAATTACCTCAATTCATTTAGTTTATTTATTATCTTCAGATTGATTTTCAAGAAACATTGATACCTCTCAAATTTGCATTCCTTTCAAAAGATTAACAAATACAATCAACAAGCAAGTTAGACCGGTGGGATAAGTCCGCTTATTATAGAACGCATGATCTTCAGTTTAGTTATACACGGTAGAATAAATAATACATACGACCATCCTTCGATGTTACATTCATATACGTTAAATAATTAGAATGAAACCTATTTAAAGTAACACGGTATAAGGAGTTCTTTAGACAAAATTCCTTAGAAACTACTTATAGTTCAACTTTAACTTCCTTCACTTTTTAAATTACCATGTCAACAATGTTTGCTGATGTATTCTTCTACAAATACGATTGGTATCTAAATGTCACATTTTTGTTGATAACACATCGATAGTGAAGAATAATGGATGGGGGGGTGTGTGTGTGAACAATGGCTTATCAACAAATTAATCTTCAGTTTGTACATTTATAAATTCACACATCGTTTTTGCAATTAGAATATTTAACAGAATAAGCAATATGATTGAATGTGTCAAAAATCGTGGATTGAAATTAGCTAGTTACATTTCGAATCGATCATTAAATACTTCAAAATGACCTCAGATAAATACGAAATGTCGTGTAACAATCCACCGGGAAGATCGTCTAATATCAGTAAGATTGTGTGTGCAATGTTAAAAGACGATGATGGTAATCATATTTAATCAATGAGATCAAAGTGGTAAGACTCATCGGCTGGATGTACCTGCATCCTAACGTTTATATTCACAGTGGGATTCGAACTCAGTCCATTTTGTGTCGAACGCCACCGAGTTCACCTGAAGACTGCTTAGTTAGGTACGTCGCACTTGTTCAACGGGCGCATTGGTATTAGGATGAACTTGTATATTCCCGTTGATTTGTTATAGTCTAAAGCTGGTTAGTCCGATGAGTTCCAGATAGGACGAAACGCGCGTCGTGGATTCTACTTACCAGCCACAACTCGACTTATGTAACAACTGAGTGATAAAAAAATTGTGTTGACATCTCGTGAAGAGAATGGTAAGGCAGAAAAGGAAAGAAAAACAAAGAGAAGCAATCGGAAGAATTCTTACAAATATGTCACTGTTGTGGGCCAAAGTAAATAAAGAGGTTAAATATCTCTCTTCTGTATACATATAAATTTAGTTTTATTCAAACTGATGTTTAATGCTCCCATCATATATAAAAGAAGTACTCTAAAATCATTAGGTAAATTATTAGGTACTTTGTGTGCAATCGAAAGGCTTGATCAATGTTGATTTTATGGTTATAGTTCATACGGTGGCAAAGAATCGAAGTGGGACAAGATTTCGTTAGATAACCAAGCTGAAAAATGTTTGCGTGGTCTCATGAAAAAGGATCCATGAATGCCGCTTATGTAACTGGCTCCGAAGGAGTAAATTAATTCATAAATGTATATAGATAAAGCGATTGTTGGTATTTTATCCGCGATATGCTGCGTTAGTTGTGGCTTAGTGAATATGATGACATATAACTTGGCAGTGTTAAATGTATTTTTAATAGATCTGATTAATCTTCTTGTTAGGATGTCATTTGCCGTGTCTCCATTATGGTTTAGTCGTAGATAGGGTGTGCTGTCGCTCTACTGTGTTCCATCCATTCTTAGTTCCCCATATTACTACATACTTCTGAATGAATCTATCTCGGTATTCGTTTTGTTAATGTTGTTTTAGTATGACTATTTCTTCTTCTATGCTGTCGTCCGAGTAAATACATCGGAATCGATGAGTTAAGCATTTTGCGAGATTTGTTTAATGTTGCTTAGGTAAGAAGCTATGAAAGTGTATCTATTGTGTAGTCCACACCTGTTTTCTAAATACAACCATCCGTTTCGACTGGTCTGTTACTTTAGAGAGTAAAACGTCTGAAGGCACTACACGATTATTTCATGCTTCTTCATATGTAAACTGAATCAAAGGGTGTATGTTATTGAATGTGTTTAGTATATTTCCATGGTTGATCAATACTTCACATACGTCAAACGTATTATCTGGTCATTAACAATAGTAATGTAGCTTACTCAATGTGTCTTTTAGTGATTATGAGTAGGAAGATGTTTGAGAGTTTCAGACTTAAGGGTGGCCTCAAAGCTACCCCACCTACTTGTTTACAAGGTTCATCGCTAGAAATAAAAATGTTTGTTTAAACAGGAGTACCTTCATTTCTGCTTATATCGGTATCCGAGCGGATATTTTTTTTCACTTTTAGCTATTCTAACATACAATCGATAGTTTCAATGACTGGAATATTGACAAATAGCGAAGTTGCATAATTTAGTTCGCTGGATTCACCTCTTTTATGACATATACAAATTCGAATACATATTTCACGCTGTGTTTAAATACGTCTGCGTGTAATGGTTCTAACAGATTAACTAGTTATTGTGCCACTGCATAAGAAGGAAAGTTAGAGGTGTCCAGGATAGGAAATAAAGGTACTTTCGACTTATAAACCTTTGTGAAAGCAGGAAGACTTAGTATATACGTTCCCGATGGTTTCAGTTAGACTAATATAGACGAATATTTGTGCTGTTATGGTTTTAGGTGTTTAAATGTCATAGTCAGTTACTATTAGGTCATTTCCGCCAATCGTAGTCATAGAATAAATCCTATTGGCTCGTTTTTCCTCAGCCACAAGAACATATTCGATCATACAGAGAATGAGTTATTATATAAATAAATTCGACTCAGGTAAATAGCTATCTAGAGTTATAATGTATTATAATGTAGTGAGACATCCAGTTTCACGAATGATAGTCCATAATGAAGAAGTCCATATACACATCGACATAGTAAGTGAAAGTTACCAAGTATACATTTCTAAATTGTAGAGAGGAATGAAATAGTCCATATTCATTGTTGTATGTCTGAAAGGAGATATAATGACTGATACAGTGGGATTGTTTAAAAGTAGCAACGTGGTTTTTACAAAGTTGACCTTGTTCAAAGAAATAAGGAGAGTGGATTTAAGAGAAGCGACTCATAGTGGATTATGAGTTCCAGTACAGTTCTATTGCCAGTTACATGTTTAGAGAATACGAGAAGCAGACTAAATAGAATGGATACTGGGGTTAAATGATAACAAATTAGGGTGAATTAACTATAAAAATGTGAAATAACTTTTCAGTTAAACTATTATTAGAAGACATTTCATACCTATAGGTCACTAAACAAACAACAAACTTGAAATAAACTTGTTACAAATTGGAATAGACTCGAACTAGAGGAGTTTGGGCGAAAGTAATATAGCGAATAGAAACCAAAAGTGCGATATCAGGAAATATAGTTGGTTTAATGTACGAAATGCCTATTCGATATGTTATGAAACATAAGTTATAAGCATTCATACCATGTGTATTATAGTCTTTGTATGAATATCTGAGGCAGCCTCCTCAGACACGCACCATCAGATTTACAGCTATATACAAGAGCAACTGGTAAATCCGGGTATAATCGGTATCAGCTACTTGGTACTTCATTTACAAGCAAATTATGAAAAACCTAATGAACTACAGTTACAGTTCCTGGTCAGAAGATGTGAAATATATTGTATGATCTCAGTGTATTTACAACTTAATAATAAATTAAATAGAGATGGTTTGTGAAGATTATTATTTTAGTTGATAGAATACGTCACAGATTGATGTTGGTAGGATGCGATTGAGAACCAGGTAGTACTGGACAGCCATTTCGTCCTAGTATGGGACTCCTCAGCAGTGAGCATCCCAGATTCTGCTCTCTAGTTTTCAGTGATACCCTGGCAACATTCAGTCACCTAAAATAATTTAAATAGTTTCATAATGAGTAGCAATGTTATATTGGTTGATGTAAACTACTACACGAGAACATTAATAAGTGCAGTAACCATACTTGTGGTTGATATCTCGTACCGGTCTCAGTTAAACAAACACTGGAAACCAGGATGCATTGAATAGATGCTTTTTCCTAGCTCGAGACACTTCACAACCTTCTGGTTTTTCAGCAAAGTTAATCGATTATATTGTTGATCTGCCTTTCAAAAATTAGTATTTCTAACCCCAACCATGTCGGATGTGAGACAGCTATCCACCAATGGCAATGGACGAGATCGAGTACAGATATCACAGATTAATTTAGAAATATCAAACGTTGGATACGGAGTCAATGGTGTAGCAGTTAATCAATCGCCGCGTCTCAGCTGGCATGTTGTCTCGCCCTGGTGAATTGTTACTCTTAATTTATCGGAAAGTTGTTTTGATTTCTTCGATTGCTAGTGGGTCAACGTTTATAGGAAGATTTGTAGAAGCTGCTTTAATGATCAGTGGGTTCAGTGGGGCTAGTTTATTTACTAAGAATTCTTCAAATTGTTCGTTATTCTAGGAACTTAGTTATTGGTTTTCCATCATTGTTCTTGACCTATCGTACAGATGTACTAATGAATAGGAATATAATCATCATGAACAAGCAATATTATTGAATGATGCTGTTACTCAATAGAATATCGACAAGAATAACAAAACGTGTATACGAGATGAAATCAGATCATGTGAAAAAAGTTGGATTAGTAGAGAACAACTTATTGTAGACAAAAATTACAATGATTACAGTACAAACTAACAAAGTATTTTCTGGTTTAATAGTTTCATTCATATTTGATTACGTAATTTCACAGTATCATATTTCATTGAATATGATTATGACTTGAAATGATTAATTTCAATCGGATTAGTGAATTAAAGAAGATTTAAAGTTGGTTGTGTATTAATCACATTGTGAGTTCACAAGGTATTAACTAAGTATCCTGTATTAACTATACATCATATAATAACAATGATCATGATCTTTAATCTGTTTGATTAAATAATGTTTTAAGAATAAGCACTTACATTTGTATGTAGGTGTTTATTTCTGTTCTAATCCAGTGAACTATTGAGTATAGATAGTTAGGCATATGTAGTACACAAATGTTTATGTTACACGAGTGTATTTGTATTATCCTGATGATTCTATGCATTCAACTGATGAATCGTAAATAGTACAAAATATCTGTATTACATTCTGGTTATCAGCTATAAAGCAACACTAATTATACTTTTGAATTAACTCTGTTCGTGAAGTGAGTTGTTGTGAGTGCAAATATGGCAATAGAAACCGAACAAATTCAATCATTAACAACATTAACAGATAGATACAAATGTATTCTTATCATATACCCAACCGTGTTTCACAAGTTTGAATAGTACAGAGGTGTATTAAAAAGAATAGACTGACTTTAACTTCTAAAGTTAACATTAATAATGAAATGCAGGAAGACATGTACGTCATGAATTTTATATATTCAACTTACAATTGATCACCTTCTAGGTCAGTTATCTCCGACGTTATACACGTAAACAGGATGGGTATACTGTTGACATGAATATACAGTAAAACATTATTGACTTCTATTCTGCATTCATTTGATCTGTTTCACTAATCTGTTAACTATGAAACTCTGTAATCACCACTTTACAATGATTGTAATATAGATTGATATTATTCAGTCAGTAGTCTGTGAAAGTATCAAATCAGAAACAGTATAATATAGTGCACATTGTGATTAAGTATTGAAGAGATTGTTAAATTTCAATTTGATTTGGTTATCTAACTGAAACTAACTTGCGATTCGAAATTAAAATTCGACAATTTCCACAGCATCTAATTACTGTCAATACCAGCTCACTAATGATTAGATTCTGGTGGTAATTCCTGGAGTTCTATTGAGAATACATGACTGGTAGAGTTAAATCATGTCAAGTAAAAGGCAATTACTTAATGATGGCAATGGCTGAGGCTGAGCATATCTGTCATGAATTAACTGAGTTAGGAATATCAACCGTTGGTTACCATATGACTCAGTGATATAACAGTTAGGCGTTCGTCGTAAAGTCAGAATGCTCTATGCTCTACTCCTTGGTGTAGTCACAGATAAACACTACTGAATAGTCCCATACTATAACATAATAGCTGCCCAGTACCAGTTTCTGGTTTTTAATAGTTGCTTAACTCGAAACAATTTGTGATATAAAATTAAACTAAGCGAATTGTTTGGCATATCGTGTGTAGTAAAAGTGCTTTCTATGTATGTTAGGGTTCTCGTGAATAAATTACACCTCGATACCTGCTAGCGAACGTATGACCAGTGACACAATAACCAGTATGCTAAGCTATTCGCAGCGCCCCAGCCCAGCTAACTAGAGAGAGAAGTCCAAAGTCAGAAGAAGCTTCTAATTTCACAGGCAGCCCAGAAAACGGAAACGACAATCACACATCTCATGCGTATATATACAAAAGAGAGAGCGTCCTTGAAATGTTACAAATAGCGTACTAAAATAAACAACGAACTAATAAGATTTAGCATCTCACTAAGTGGGAAAGGCAAACTGAAAATGAAAAAGGAACATTTGGGGGCGAAAACGAGAAATTTAAATTTACACAAATAAATCACAAAAATAACAGGTTTACTAACAGAATTCTGGGGATCTGACATCCCCAACAACGTATTTACCTAAAAATGATAGTTCAACATCTAGATGAACTAACCATAATCTCAAACAAAATAGATCAGCGATAATTGTCTGCTAAGAACACTTCCATTTTCAACGAATTTGAAGGTATTAAACTGTTGTCCACAGATTAAGATCAGCTCCAAAACTGTTAATAGTGTCTTTTATAGGAGTCAGAATATCACACAAGGAAACTGAATGACGTTAACTAACAACTATTTATGGTGAAACAAATCTCGGCTAATAAAAATATTCAATACTCCAATTTAAACTACAAATAATGTTCTCTTCCAATGAAGTAAGTAGACCAGTTAGTTGGCCGTCCAGTCTCTTCTTGAAAGTGATTACCGATGGTGCTTACACCACTTCATCTCGTAGTGTTTCAGTTGTTAATCGCTAAATTTGAAAAACAGATCTTAGTTGTTGAACCTTTTTCTTATACTGTCTGAGTTCATTAGAATGAAAAGAGATAAAACATATTAATATCCACATCGTTATTTATGATTGGCAATCCCAATATAAAGTCATTTCGTGATCTATTACATGATAAAAGAAAAAGATTCAATCAATTTAATCACGGTTTAAAAAACCTGTTACGAACTTGATACATACTCCCTGAAATCGTCCAAATGCGTTAACTTCTTTTGTATAAGACAACGACTTACCCCTTTGAATACAAGCACTCATGATATGGTCTCACGTATGTACGATACAAAATCCGGAAAATATCATCATTAGAACATTTGAATTCACTGAGAAGTTGTCATAACACTTGTAACTCTGTTGCAGTATGCAATGGTTTGCAAGTCGTAACTTATAATTACTGTTAAACATTTATACTCTTTAACTTATAGAAGTGGTAGATTGTCATTAATCGCTATTTTCATAGGATTCATTCAACTTACTTTTAATCTCATTTGATACGTACTACATAATTCTTTGTTCATAGTATAATTTACTTAAATATGATAAACAATCTATTGAGTTTATTAGGATAAACTCGTATATTCCCGTTGATTTGTTATAGACTGAAGCTGGTCAGTAATTGTTGCTATATGTGCACCCCATAACGGACTGAGTTCGAATCCCAGTGTGAACATCAACACTGGGATACAGGTACATCCAGCCGATGAGTCCCAAATAGGACGAAACGCGCGTCCTGAATTCCACTTGCCAGTCACAATCCAACTTATATAATATTGAGTTTATGCTCAACTTACACTTAATGAAGATAAACAACTACAAATATGTTTATTTTGTGATCATTTAATTGATTAAAAAAGTATCATTCGATTTTATATGTTTGTAAAACAACTTGATCTATGTACACAGTCATGACTATCAATGAGTTGTACTATATATAGGCATAGTTACAATCTATAATTATATCGAATAATCAGGTACAGCTCTTTAGTACTAAGTTACTATGCGTACATTGTAAGTTGAAATGTTAACTTTGTAATTGAACTTATATAAGAATTAATCTCTTGTGGTATAAAATGTGGCTTATTTATATAATAGATGCAGCTAGACGACTTGACTAACTGAAGTAGATCTATTCCACACATAGTAACTAATGAATGTGAAGACAGATGGCGTAGACACAGTTACTGTAACAGTCAGCCTCACCATACACAAGAAGAAAGGCATGGTCCTCAGACATAAAACAATGAGCACAGACCTAAAACAACATGACGGAAAAACTCTGTACGACGTAGAAACGCTTACCTTAGCAGCATCATCACTGATAAACAAGGAGGATATGATTCTGATGTGAATACATAGATTGGAAAGGAAAGGGGAACATTATTGTAACTAACAAAGAATATCCGGAACTAAAACCAACTGTCAGACAACACCACAGTCACAATTTTCAATACAAACGTGAAAGCGGTTCTATTTTATGGAGATGAAACGTGTTTGGAAAACTACTAGAAGCATCATCAGAAAGAGACAGGTAATTATCTACAGTTGTTTGAACAAGATACTTGGGATCCATTGGTTAGACTCCAAGGAAAACAACCTACTGAGGCAGAGAACCAACCAACTAACACATTGTGAAATCCAGCAAATTGCATGACAGGACAACCCTAACTTAAAGTCCTTAAGGCTAAAGGAAAAAAGAAAATCACAAAATACATTTCATTAGGATATGTGTGGATCTTTTGTTGACATATTATGGTTTGAAATTGATCAATCTCCGTATGCATACGTGCACCTAAGAAGATCGTCTCTATATACCAATAGATTATAAGTATTGTTTGGATTGGATTGTGACTGGCAAGTTGAATCCAGAATGAGCGTTTCGTCCTAATTGCGACTCCTCTAATGGATGTACCTACATCTCAATGTAAGTGTTCACGTCAGGATTCGAAACCAGCTCGTTTCGTGCCAAACGACATCGCACTAACTACTAGGTACCTGAGATGAACTGAGTTCAATCCCGGATGTGAGCATCATCAATGAGATGCAAGTATATCCATCTGATGAGTCCAAAATACGACGAAACGTGCATAGTAGATTCCGCTTCTCAGTGAAAAACTAAATTAAACAATTATAAAGACATTACATGGGGAATCGGAGATAGATATGAAAAGGATGAAAAATACTTAAATAGAAGGCCAGGCGAAGAATGGAGTTGATTGTTAAGTGCTGGTCGGTGGTAGATGTATAATTGATATACTATTGGTAACTACTTAGTTTCATAATCACCGACTACATCACTGAAATATTTCAATCATTATAATAGTACCTAGAAATAATTCAATTGATGTAACTTTCATATTCATTGATTATTCTTTGTAGATGGATACAATTATTGATACTTATGATGATTACAATTGTACACATAATCAATAGTCAAAAATACGGTGATTGGAATTATTTCGTATTCACATTGACATGGCCTCCAACATTTTGCAGCAACAAGAAAGTAATGCATATCTTAGCAAAAAATAATTACACTTTAACTAACTTATCTTAATTTATGATACATTTATATCATCATCGTCATCATCATCATCATCATCATCATCATCATCATCATATCATCATCATCAGCAGCAGCAGCAGCAGCAGCAGCAACGTAGAACCGGGCGCAAACGCCTGTAGTAAACGCCTATAAGTAAAGATGTCCAGATAATAACAATAGAATTCAAGATCTAGATGAGGTTAAGGAGTGAATACACTTGCGCCCCTGTGACCGATTCTGAGCCATATCATAGATTAATGCTGATAATTAAAAATCAACGAGCACTGAGAAATTGTTTTATCTTAATAATGACACAATTCAATTCTAGCGTATACACTGGATTATACCAGAGAATTAAACCACATGTAATCAAGTCAGTGAACAATTAACACTTTGTGCCATTGTAGAATTGTCACTTCTATTCATTTGTGATACAACTTGACAATTAATTATTGTCATTTTGTAATAAGTGTTTTATTCATATTGTACTTGATATGTTAGGAGGAAGATATGTGATTGGCCAATATTGTGTTACAGATATATCACAAAGACTAAGTCTTATATACATATACCTTGTGTATAATACATGCGTGTGACGAACTAGTTGACTTCTAAATAATCAGTTGGATCTTTGTACTTGTGTAATAGATTAAAGCAAGGCTAGGTGTTAGCTGTAAGACAATAGCTCGGCGGATAACAAAATCAATAATATCAGTCATCCCTGCTTCAAATACAATAGTACTAATATAAAATAGCAACTTGGATTCCTGGATATACATCTTAGGTTCTAAATTGTCTAGGCATATATAAATATTTCCTAGATCAAAAACTATTCTGATTGTGAAATTTTCTAACTTCATTCATCCACATCTATGACTTTATGAATACTATTATATATATATATATATATATATATATATATATATATATATATATCAATGCCTGTTATTTCAGGTGGAGCATAGACAGCCAACCAGCATTCTCCAACCAACTCTGTCCTCGGCTTTCTTTTATAGCTCTTCCTAAGTGCTGTTTATTCTCTTCCTGTCTGTTTCCAATTCCCGATGCAGTGTTCCTGGGTCTTCTTCTGTTTCTTTGGCCTTTAGAATTCCAAGTTAGTGCTTATCTTGTGACACAGTTTGATGGTTTCCTCAATGTATGTCCAAATCATCTCCAGCGTCTTTTCCTAATTTCTTCCTCGGCTGGAAGTTGATTAGCTCTCTACCACAAAAGGTTGTTGTTGATGATATAATATGTAAATATATAGTTGTATTTAATATCATTGTGTATTAACATTTTTTTAATGTTACCTATTTAGTGTAAGCTACCTCCAGGATTAAATGATTTCACAATTCATGGATTATGGTAAGTTGATTCATTATTACATCATATAGACATAATATCCATTTGTCTATTTTTGTCTGAAACCAATCAAATCATATTGACTTATCATTATTATATAAACAGTTTAATGTAAATCAATACTGTACAGATATGCTTCCTACTATTGCAAAAGTAATACAGTAGACAGGATTGCGAAGTAGACAATAATTTTATGAAGATTTCAATAAGAAACCTGAGTAGACTCACTACTGGTACCGCTGATCTGAGGATAATGCTTAGTAGATCCCTGTGTTTGACCAGTGTTTTCTAAGTAGAATTGTTAATATTCAGTGGTAACATGATGTTCGAAAGAGAGGAGGCAGTGATAACAGTTTATTTGATGTTACCATCTTGAATCATCGATTTCCATGTCTTGATAATGATTTACCAATATCGTACATTATTTGCCGACTCTGAAACCGGCGGAAAAAAGCTCCAAGGCTCTCAGCTAAGGATATAGCTCTGTTAATTGAAATAAACCTGTCTGAAAATATAATATGAATATATTTGATTTCTCGTTGATTTGTCATGGTCTGAAATTCACCAGTCTTTGTTGTTGTATGTGAATCCTAAGAGAATTGTCTACATACAGCGATAGTTCACATTAGTGTTTTGATCTGAATTGTAACTGCCAAGTGAAACATTAGGTGTGTGTGTTCTTTCTATTTAGATCTTCTCAGCTGCATATACCTGCATCCAAGTGTTGATATTTGCATCTAAATTGTATACTTACATATTTACACATTACATATAAGTGTGACTGTTTGTACTTAATAACCTAGTGGTGAACGCGGTGGCGTTAAGCATGTAACTAACTGAGTTCAAGACACTGTATACGTATAACATATATAACTTCATCGTGACTTCGTTGTTTAGAGCTCATTAGATGACTCAAATCAATGTCTTAAAATTCATATTAAATAAAGTATAAAACGGCATTCAGTGGTTATCTTACTACAATTTCCAACTGAAATCTTCATAAAATGTAGATATTTTTGATACAAAATCTTAACAAGTTTCAATTAAATAGTATCAATTAAATTTAAGTAGTATAATTTACCCATAATTGAATATCAAGGAGCATCAGATAGCGGTGAAACTAAACTCTGTTAATGAAGTTGCATAACTACCAATGACTTTCAGGTACTTTTTAATCAATGAAAATGCACTGATAGATAAAATCATTATTTATTTTTAAAAAAAAAACGACGAAATTTCAACAAACATTTACACATGATACACTGTTTTTACATGATTTCTGAACAATAGGAGGTAGGAGACAGGTTCATTGAGTTTAAATTCAAAATATGAGCGATATAGGAACTCGTCCATATGGCTCCGAATCATGTTGTTTCTTGAAACGTGACCAGTATCCATCGATGTTTTGTGTGTGAACACCAGTACTTGGGTCTACAAAATGTCTTTGGTGGACTACGACACAGTGAATATATCCAAGTCTACGAAAAGGCCGATAAGCTCTCCAGTCATCAGTATAAATAGTGGATCCTGGTTGAACGTACATCTGGATTATTGGAATCAGAGTGCTTGCAGTTCCACTTGGGACATACTGGAAATGTCCCATCCCCAAGCTCCTGTTGTAAATACCAAGAACCTACCAGCAAGATAAAAGCAGTTATTACTTACCGATTCGGTTTTTACAGACCTTCCTCTATTATATTTTCGCTTTCTAATGGCTGTTTCATCTGTTTTCGCGATTCTTTCTACGCCTCTAGCGACAGATTTAAACGTAACATCATTTCTGAGCATATGTCTCTACAGTGCTGATACCATTGCACTGCTGATACTTTGCTTACACTTGTAAGAGACGATGCCAGCGTAACAGGCAACTGCATAACCCATAATACAACCAACATGCAAGTTTGCCTCAGTGTCAGTTTAGATTTGCTAAAAATCAGCCTGTTCTTATTGATTTCTTTCGCCAGCAACCATTACAACGAAAGATTACTCCATCTCGACTATCCTTGGATTGTACTTGAGCCATATTGAGCCCACAATCACAAATCAACTGTGTTCGAAGTAGTCCGAGAGCTTGTAGATTAGTGATAATAACGTCTGCATTGAAAACTGCAATAAGCTGATCTAAAGTAAGAATTTTGAACTTGAATGAGCGCTCAACCTTGAAACAAATACCTTGATTCCCCTTGCTCTTCTCAACTTCGTTGGCATAGTTTAGTTTCACTACGGACAGCTGTTTCGTTCTAGTGTGAAACATTACAACACCAAAATAAAACAACTGTCCAGTGCTCCTCGATTTTCAATAGCATCCTCCCAATATCAATCTGTGACGCATTTAACCAATTAAAAATACCAATATTCACAAAAATAACCATCTCAGTTAATCAATAATTGAATAATTGTCATTGTTATGTAATAGGCCTTCAATTTGGCCCGGAAAACAACCAACTAATTGTAGTGCACATTCACGCTTTGACATTCATCGTCTACAGGTGAGTTCAATGTATTTATTTAAATGCTAAACAATGAACATAGATAATTCTGAATGCTACAAATAAGCTATAAGGATCTATGTATCAATTTAAGACTTCCATTTAATGAATAGAAGAAGTAGGCGAGTATCAGACAACAAACATGCTCACTCAAGGTATCTGAAACTATCAATATATGTTTTATGCAATTATATTTTAAGTAATTGGATTCTATAACTCAATCATACGATATCTATGATCGTTAGTTCTTATTAGAATTAACTAGACTAGACATGACATAACTCATAAATCAGTCAATCTACAGTTACCATGGGTTAATTTCATAATTTGACATAAAAAATGCATAGGATTGTATCGTTCACAAAATGAAATCCATTTGTATTCAGTTTACGATGTTTTACATATATGGTTTCAAAGCAGGCAAGCAGTTGTCATGAAAGTATCGTACAAGTTAGTGTTGGTCAATAGAGTATTCTTGAAATATTGAAACAATAGACAATCGATAAAGGATTTAAACCAGCATCAAGTGGCTTCATAGAATAAAAAGTTACCAGTGAGCTATTCATTACTCTGTTTGAAATCTCCTTAGGGTTACTGTCGGTCAAAAGACTGAATAAAAGTGGAGGGTTGGTGTTGTGACGCGTGGTTTAGATCTTTTATCGACCGCAAAGATCTTCGTCGTAAATTGTTATCGTGTCTAGGTTGACCGCACGCTTCGACTCCTAAGCTATGATTCGACCCCCAGGTTGAAACTACTCGCGAACAGGAACACGAGAGAGAAGACAGGTAATACTGCAAAAACACTTTACTGCAAGAGTTCAATTATGCACAGAAAATTAGGATATATATATTATTATAAATGTCCTTCAGGCTTCCAGAGAATTCTGTAACCTTCTAAACACAGTAGTGCTAAGATAATTGACCAATCACAGACATAGCGCGTGACTTCTCTCTGTCTAGAAGCTTCGGATACAAATAACTATCTGAGTTCTGATTAGACACAATATTCCCCATTAATTTCTAAGCCCTATTGAGCTTGTTTCGAGGGGTTTTCTGAGCCTACCCAACAGTTGGGCATAGGTTTATCTCTCCGACCCCACCCAATTCCATAAAATACAACCCTGCCTAAAGAACACTAACCAAATTGATTAACTGGGATATTTATATTCACCGTTTTGTTGAAAACTACCTAATGATATGTTCATCATTATTAACCACTTTATAAAATTTAAACGTATAAAAAGTCACGATTTTGTATGTTTTATATTAATGATTAAAGTAACTTCTTCAATCGTCATCAGCAACGTACAACAGGACACATACACCCATAGGCTGAAATTACCATACTACATTAGGACTACGAGATTACAGAGATAACGTATAAACAGAATACAAGAGGGAGTAGTAAAGTAAAGGTGTACAGTAAACAATAATAGAATTCAAGATCTATATAAGGTTAAAGAGTGAATAAACTTGCCCCACTGTGACCGATTCTGAGCCATATCGTCTAGTGTCTCCAGCCGTTTATTGCGACTATCACTCGGATCCCAACCAGGTAATCTACAACTACCATCATGGCTTAGACCAACAGTCAAGAATTTCATGGATTGATGCCATGTTCTGGTTTGGCCGCCTCTACTCTTCTTCCATCCTACTTCAACCCTAGCCAACATCGCGCGACGAGGTAGGCGGTGGTCGAGCATGCGCAATACATGTCGAAACCATAAAACTCGGTGAAGGTTGATGACCTAATTAACCATATTTTTCAAGAATCTTTTGTCTAACCTCCATATTACTTATTTGACGAGCTATGTTACGAAGATTCCTATGGTCAAATAGCAGGAGTCGACGCATATCTTTGGTTTACATGGCCCACGTTTCGCAGCCATACGTTAAAATGGCGCCCACTATTGCGCAGTACACCGAAGCTTTTGTTGCTAGACAGATAACTCGCCTGCGCCATAAGTGACTTTTCTAAGAGTTAATATTAACTACATCAATTTACTACAAGTAAGAATAGTACAGATAAACAAATGAAATATTCCAAACACCCATTAAAATTAGGGAGGTTTGTGGGGATATTTAACTGTCAATTTTGATATGCCGAATTGATCTGAATCAGATGACTATTGATCACCTGAAAGTACTGGATAGCTGTTTCGTCCTAGTATGGTACTTGTACTTATAGGTCCAAGTTACCACACCATGACCAGATTAAATTTACATGAACAACACAACAATAAAATATAAGAAATGGGAGTGGAAAAGTATGTGTGGAACAATCATGGAACTGGTAAACTAGAAGAAGAATATAAGAGACGAAAACACTTGCACTATTGAAACTGATTCTGAATAGTGCGACTTACTGTCTGCAACTGTTGATTGTGATTAACAGATGGATCGCAACCAAGTAAACTGAAACTAACAAAAATACTCAGAGTAATACCCAAAGACTTCATTAAGTGGTGTTATATTTCAGTTTGTTCACCGCTAGCTTTCTTTCACCTTGTTAGTACACCTGCCAGCCACATTGCATAAGATAAATAGTGGTTGGGTATGCGTAGTATATATTTCGACCACTTCTTTCGTTAAAAGTTCACAATCTATTTGACAAATTTATGCTATTTGCCCCCCCTTCCCTCCCTCAGTACTCTGTTTTAACATCGTTCTAAAATCTTTCTGTTATTCTAAAGTATATACTTATGTGACGAGCTATGTACGAAGATTCCTATGGTCAAATAGCAGGAGTCGGACGCATATCTTTGGTTTACATGGCCCACGTTTCGCAGCCATACGTTAAAATGGCGCCCACTATTGCGCAGTACACCGAAGCTTTTGTTGCTAGACAGATAACTCGCCTGCGCCATAAGTGACTTTTCTAAGAGTTAATATTAACTACATCAATTTACTACAAGTAAGAATAGTACAGATAAACAAATGAAATATTCCAAACACCCATTAAAATTAGGGAGGTTTGTGGGGATATTTAACTGTCAATTTTGATATGCCGAATTGATCTGAATCAGATGACTATTGATCACCTGAAAGTACTGGATAGCTGTTTCGTCCTAGTATGGTACTTGTACTTATAGGTCCAAGTTACCACACCATGACCAGATTAAATTTACATGAACAACACAACAATAAAATATAAGAAATGGGAGTGGAAAAGTATGTGTGGAACAATCATGGAACTGGTAAACTAGAAGAAGAATATAAGAGACGAAAACACTTGCACTATTGAAACTGATTCTGAATAGTGCGACTTACTGTCTGCAACTGTTGATTGTGATTAACAGATGGATCGCAACCAAGTAAACTGAAACTAACAAAAATACTCAGAGTAATACCCAAAGACTTCATTAAGTGGTGTTATATTTCAGTTTGTTCACCGCTAGCTTTCTTTCACCTTGTTAGTACACCTGCCAGCCACATTGCATAAGATAAATAGTGGTTGGGTATGCGTAGTATATATTTCGACCACTTCTTTCGTTAAAAGTTCACAATCTATTTGACAAATTTATGCTATTTGCCCCCCCTTCCCTCCCTCAGTACTCTGTTTTTAACATCGTTCTAAAATCTTTCTGTTATTCTAAAGTATATACTTTGCCTGGAATTGTGTGAATTGATATATGTAGTTGGAGGGGGGTGATAGGAATAGACGACTTTTTAAATTTGTTTGAGTGAAAGAACAGTTCGCCTCATTTCAAGCTTTAACGCTAAATAAGTGCAGTTTATTGTGGAAATTACTTCGTGATTAATGAGTACCATATTTTCATCACCATTGAATGCATGACACATGAAACATGCTTTCGTTTCAACTGAATCGTACATGATACTTTCAATCAGTCGTTTGGAATGTATCATTGTAAACCGTTTTGAGTACGCATTTTGATATAGATAGTTTATAGTGTCATCAAATAGTGCTTCTTTTAGACTTTCGTATCAGCATACTATGAGTCCTTTTCAAAAATGAATAGTGTAATCTTTAATTAGAATAAACTGGCACACCCAGCTGATGAGTCCCAGTTAGAACGAAACGATCGTTTTGGATTTCACATGCCAGTCACAATCCAACTTAAACATTCATAAAGAAAATTAATTGGATGAAATAATTTTATGAGTTCAAACCATAGGATTATGTGGGACAATTGATGATGTTGTTCTATCACACAATTTGTATATCATTATCAATGACTTTCAATTATCAATCATACTAAAATAATTGACATTATAATTTGTTGAATATCCTGTATTATGGGTTGATATTTACTAATTACAGTGAAAATGATATGACCAGTGACATACATTTACCTGGTTAATATGTTGTGATATGATACCTTAATACATTAATGAAGTTGCTAAGAATCTAGGTTATTAGGATACTACTAGCTTTTCTTCAACACCCAAACTCCAAATTCTCTTGGTTTTATCCCACATGTGATCCATTCTGCTAACTCAGCCGGTTTTTGGAATCGTAACGCATCGGTCAAGAAGCGCGCGTTTCTATTTAGTATATGCTCCATGTCACAATACATATATTAAATGTCTTAGCATTGTAAACATTGTTGCAGTTGGTTTGGTTTTCAATTCAGCTGTTTGTGTGTTATGAATGTCCTTACAGTGACACTCGAAATATCTGTACGAACTTAAACTCATATCATTCTGATCATGCCTGTAAACTGGCATGCTCTCATGTACACAATAAGAATAAATGCTATTTATTTTTATTTATTTACTTAATCAAACGATCTTGAAATAGTTAATAACATACGGTTACTTATTAGTTACGATCTCTAACCCAACTAGTTGCATTGAGTATTCACCTTTCTATTGTGGCAGATTGAAAAAAAGTTAATCATACTAAAAGTGGAAGAGCATACGTTTCATCCAAATATATGAAAAAAAATCTTTCTATCGAGACACAGATACTGATCATAATACATACTGAATGAAGCCACATTTAAGCGAACACTATGGATCTCATTATTACGTAGCTATAACATACGCATTATTAGAGACTCACCAAGCAACATTAATTGATGTAAGGTGGTTCTTCTAAAGATTAATAGTTAATTTGTTGTTTGTATTTATAGCAGATTGAGTTTGGCTAGATAGCCCTGTCAAAAAGCACATGACAGGTTTTTGTCCATGTATGGGACGCCATAGTGAAATCACTCACTATAGATTCTGATAAGCAGTGAGAGTTATCAACAATCATAATGAATAATCGCCGCACCATGTCATGAATTAATCGAAATGGGAATTCTACCAGTGAATACCACTTTGTAGTGAAATCATTTAGAAATTATCCAAACTAAATTCCTCGAGTTTGGTCTCTTGATGCAATAGAGGGTGCATACTGCTGAGGAGAAAGAAACACCTAACCAGTATTCCATTGTTTTCAATGTTGTGTGTATGTATGTGCAATCAACATAGAACCTGGCACATGTGTGCATCGGTTCAAGTTGCCATACCACCATGGCACCGCGAGATTAACACCACCACCATTTGTAGAAGTTACTTCAATAAAATTAAATAATAATAGTAACAAGAAGTGTGAACATATAGAATATGGATCAGGAAGCGTAGAAAGAAAGTTATGGAATAATTTAAAATTCATGATTTAAAGGAGGACAATGAGTGAATGCATCTGCGCCATTGTGACCGATTCTGGGCGATGTCACTCAGTAATAGGATAAACTTGTATATTCCTGTTGATTTGTTATAGAGTGAAGCTGGTCAGTCATCGTTACTATATGTGCATCCTGAGCGGATTGCCTCGATATAGCGAATTTTTCACAAGCATTATATAAGTTGGATTGTGACTGGCAAGTGGAATCCAGGACGCGCGTTTCGTCCTATTTAAGACTCTTCGGGTGGATGTACGTGCATCCCAATGTTGGTGTTCACACTGGGATTCGAACTCAGTCCGTTTCGTGTCGAATGCCACCGCGTTCACCACTAGACTACTGAGCCCACACAGTCACACTTGTGCAACGGGCACATTGGTATTAGGATAAACTTGTATATTCCCGTTGATTTGTTATAAACTGAAGCTGGTCAGTCATTGTTACTATATGTGCATCCTGACGAAACGCGCGTCCTGGATTTCACTTGCCAGTCACAATCCAACTTATATGATGTCACTCAGTGTTTCTAGCCGCTGGTCACGGTAATCGCGAGGATCCCACACAGGTAGTCTGCAGCTACCGACAAGACTCAAACCGGTAGTCAGTGACTTCATGGACTGATGCCTTGTTTTAGTTTGGACGCCTCTAACTCTTTTCCATCCTATTCTTATATCAACCAACATTGCGCGTCAAGGCAAATGGTGATTGCGCATACGAAACACATGTCCCAGCCACCTCAGTCGATGAAGATTTTCAATGTTACTTAACCGATATCAATCTGTAACGAATAGAAAGAGTGAATTAGCGAACATAAGTAGTCAACAGTCAAGTAGAAGACTAATTTTCAATGATAAACTAATTTTATAACTTACAAGCTAATAATTTCATCTTTTCACTAACACTATCTATAGTTTATATTGATTACAATCGAGTTATACTACTTTTATTTTAGAGTATACGTAACAAGTTGGATTATGCATGGGCTAATTTGTTAAATTATAAAAACCCATTGCCATTTTGGTAAGTGTAACAAATGTCAATTCATAGAATAGTTGAAGAATTCAATTCCTTCCATCTTTGCCTATAACAACATTAGTAAACAATAAGATTTTGTACTGATACATTTTCATTAAATTTAACTCATTGTAATCTCATTGATGAACTTAAGCAAACAGTGATATGTGATTGTGATTACTGAATGTATGATATTAACTTTGTGCTCAATCTACGAGTTAGCCACCTTACAAATCATTACATTAGGGGATATAAAAGTTTAGCGATGTACGACGTTTTAATAGTCATAGGAGTTTAGTTCCTAAAACGTTAGAAAAACAGATACAAAAAATAGATGATTTATTTTTGATAGCTGTAAAAGTCATGAATACGGTTGAATTAGATGTAGGTCATATAAGTGATCATTGGTACTGTTTATCGTAAGATATTAAGATCATGGCCTTTGTCCTTAGGTTACAACAGTAGACAAGTATGTAGAGTTTGTCTATACATTGTTAAGGCATTTAATCGACCAAATAACACTGAATCAATTTTTCAGTAGAATGAAGTCAGTGAACTAAACGTAATCACAAACAATAATGTAGTGGCTATTCAATGATCTGTAGTTATCACAGGCTTATTATCTTGTTAGGGTTTACGAATAAACGTGACACCTCAATACCAGTTAACTAACTTATGGTAAACGACAAAATAACAGGTACAGCTAACTGTTCCATTGTACCCCAGCACAGCTAACTAGAGGAGGAAGTCCAGGGTCAGCAAAAAGTGTTTAATTCTACAAGCAGCCTGTCAAGCGAATAACAAACACTCAGACCATGCATATATATATATATATATATATATATATATATATATACAAAAGAAGAGAACGTCCGTGGAATCGCTACACATAGTGTAGTAAAATAAACAACGGATCAATCAGATTTGATGTCCTACTAGGTGGAAAACACAAAGTGAAGTTAAAATGGGCGTACTTTGTCGCAAAAACAAGAAACTTAAAGTTTCACAGATGAATCGTAAAAAAAATAGATTTACAAAAAGAATTGTGAGGATCTAGCATCCCCAACACATCTGAATTCATCTCATAACAAAAGCAAACTACAAATTGATAAGCAGCATACACACCGTAGATTCACATGAATTCACTTCTAACTCTACTGCTTTAGTCTGTATGTAACCGTAACTATGTATGCTTTCTATCAAACGGAAGTATGATCTACAGAGAGACTAAGGCTATTGTTTATTTCTCTTTGAAGCAGTGTCAAATCAAAGCTGACATCAGGGAACGTCAAAGTATCTACTATGCAGCCACAAAAGCAAAGAATTACTGGAACTATTGAAAACGCTACCTTAATCCCTTCGTTCATCATTTAACATTCAAAGACGTCATTAATATTGCCATTAGCTTTAGTCTGTGAAACACCATTCATGTCAAGTATAAATGTATAGTGCCTACCTCTATAATCTTAAACTGTACAGGCTACCTGCAATCAATAAGCATTTACAACCTAGTTAGTCTTTAAAAATAGGCGGCATAAATCAATTTTTGTGTGTAATTTCGTTGATAATAGTGCAGCTCATTGATCGGAACAATGGCTTCCTTTAAACATTTTATAAATTAGACTATTATGAAGTTATTGATTCACCAGCGTTTGTTGCATAGTGAAAAAGTTCTTCTATAGTAGTGAACAATTTTTGTAGGGGAGTCACGAGAGTTCTAATGTGTGGAGTTAAAACGTGTTTGGAGAATTACGAGAAGCATCTTACGAAAGATAGAAGTATTTATAAACAGTTGTTTGCACAAGATATTTTGGATCGGTTAACCAGACACCATGAGTAACACAACCTATTATGGTAGAGAACTAGCCAACCAACTTTCAACTGAGGTAGCAATTAGGAAAAGAAGCTGGAGGTGGACGTGATACATAGATAAAACCACCAATCTGAGTCAAAAGACAAGCCCTAGCCTGGAATCCTAAAGACCAAGAATAAAAGGAAGACGAGACAACACATTTCGCCAAAAATTGGAGGCAGACATGAAGAGAATGTTCAGCACTTAGAAAGAACTGATAACGAGATTTGAAGACAAAACCTATAGAAACATGCTGGTCGACTACCCATTTTTTATGTAGAGTAACAAGTATTGATTGCTTGGAAGTACTCCCCCTCTTCCACTTGTTTTCTTCGCCTTTAGTCTCGCAGAAAGTTCCCCATAACTTTTACAAACAGGATCTACACACTCTTCGACAAACTTAGTTGCATCTCTAAGTACGGGCTCTTTCTTTTTCGTTGTATTTTTATAGCCAATCCTGTTTATTCAAATTAAAGATCCTTTGCTGCAATAGCTTGTAACATACTACTAGCTTACAGTTCAGACTACTACCTAAGTTAGTGTAATCTAAAGTAATATGCTTATTTCATTATAACGAGGGCAAACAAAGCTTTGAAGTCGTCGTTTTTATCAACAACTCATCCATTATTTGGTTTATAAAGACCATTGCTACGATCCAAGTCTGCTCAAGCCTTTTCATGTAAAATTTCTTTAACTAACCTAAACCTTTTTGCTATATTTGTTATTAAACGATGTTCTATTGACTTCCTGGCTTTACCTAAACCATCGTCTGTTGTTGTTCATTCCACAACTTTCTGGAATTTCATCATAACAATCCAATGTTCTTTAGGGTATCTATTGAATATTTGTATTACGTACTTTGAAAACCCTTACAACAGTTTAAGTGCATTACTTCATTTGGGTTGAAATATTCATTCCTCTTTGTAACATTGTTCATGTTGTTGTAAATGTCTTTTTCAAAATCTTGTTTGAATGTACTTGTTAGAGAAAAAAATGTTGGAGCATTACAACTTGTTAACATTCAGACTGTACATATCAATATACTCGAAAGCATAGTGAAACTTTATGTTGAAGGAAATATTACTGAATATACTCAATGAAAAGATGTAAATTAGCAATACAATCAAAACATCAACATGACTAAAACAATCTTTGTTATCTTATTGGTTATTCAATAACCATTCGTTATCTAAGTTGGATTGTGAGTGGTAAGTGTAATCCAGGATACGTATTTCGTCCTATTTGGGACTCATCGGCCGTCAATATAAATATTTGAATGCAGGTATATCTAGCCAATGGGTCACAAATAGGACGAAACGCACTTCCTAGATTCCACTTACCAGTCACAATTCAACTTAAGTAATACTTGTGAATAACCGCTATATCAAGGCAACCTATTCAGAATGCACATATAGCAACGGAGACTGACCAGCTTCAGTCTATAATAAATCAACGGAAATATACAAGTTCATCCTAATATTGGTTATTAATATTGAGGAAAGTACATAACAAACTGATACATTAAAAAGTAGTCAACTAGACAGACAGACAGACAGTTACAACGTAGAACTTAGTACATACGTACGTCAGTTCAAGTTACCATGTCTCAATTAGTAGATAGAGATTAAAATGTCGAATCAAATTCCAGAGTAGGGGAGGTAGTAACAAAGTTAGTATTAATAGAAAGAAATAGAGATCGAAAGTAAAATTTAAGAAGATATGATTGGGTAAAGAGAAAATTACGATAAGTTCAGAAACTTAGAATTTGGAAGAAGATAAGGAGTGGATGCACCTGCGCCATTGCCAACGATCTTGAGCCAAATCACCCAAGGTCTTTAGCCATTTATTACGAGCGCCACGCGGACCCCAACCAGGTAGTCTGCACCTATTAACATGGCTCAGCCCAACTGTCAATGACTTCATGGACTGGTGCCATGTTTTGGTTTGGCCGCCCCTTGCTTTCTTCCAGCGTACTGCTACACCAGACAGCATTGCTCGTCGAGGTAGGCGGTGGTCAGGCATACGTGACACATGTCCTAACCACCTTAGCTGATGAAGATTTACTACTTCATCAATTGACTTACCGTATTTACCTAGTACTCTATTCCTAACCCACGTATTGCTTACTCGGTGGTCCCAGCAAACACGAGCAATGTTTCGAAGACATCTGTGATCGAGTACTAGGAGCCTACAAATATCCTCTATCCTTAATGTCCATGTTTCACATCCATAATGTAAGACGGATCGAACTACTGCGCAGTAAAAGTGACCTTTGGTCAGTAGTCAAATGTCTCGCCTACGCCACAAATGACGCAAATTCCCAAAAGCTAATCAGGCCTTATATATACGCGCAGAGACTTCAGGAGAAACCAGACCGTCAGAGTAGTCAACTAGATCAATTATCAAAATCTATGAATTAGTTACAAGCTAATAACTGATTATGTTGTTAATACCACTAGTCGATAGCTTCCATACCAATAAACTAATACTTAGTCTAGTGAATAAGTGAATTTCATGTTATAATTTTAGTTAAATCATTATGAACTGTTATTTTCATGTTCAGCATAGATAAAAAAAGTTCTTGTTATTCATAATTCATCATTTCGCTTAATGGAATACCATTTGAATTATGTCATCATGTTTAAATAACATTTGCTAATTTAAAAAGTAAGACACTAGTATACTAATGTTATTCCATAATGGAAATGCATGATTGATTGATTATTCTTATGTATATTTTATGAAGGGAACATGAATGGTATAAGCATGGGCAGTGTGGAACTGAAGATATTTTAATACGCAATGAATTTAACTATTTCAATACTGCTATAGAACTCAAGGACAAGCTGAACTTACTAGCGTATGTAATACATTCGAAGTAATATTGATTAACTGTAATATATTTTCCAAGTTGGAGTGTAATTTGCATGAGGAATCCAGAACTTGTGTTTAGTTCTGTTTGGGACTCGTCAGCTACATGTACCTGATTCCCAGTGTTGATGTTCATACTGGAATTCGAACTTACTAAGTTTCATGCCAAACACCACCTCGCCACTGAGTCCAGACAGTAGACAAGTCCCAAATATGACGAAACGCACATCCTGGATTCCGTTTGCCAATCACACTCCAACTCCAACAATATTTGTCAACTATTGCTATATATTGAGGCAATCTGCTCAGGGTGCACAAATGGCAACATAGACTGATCAATTCCAGTCCATGATCCAAACACATTCTAATTATTTGATTCAATATGTCACAGATTGATGTTGGCAGGGTACCAATGTAAATCAGGGAGCACTGGTCAGATGTCTCATTCTAGTGTGGAACTCCTCAGCAGTGCGCTCCCCAGATTTCGCACCAGGGGCTTCAGGTTGACGGCAAACGTCTAACAATATGCACCACTGGCCCAGCATTTAATGGTAGAATTCCCACTCCCATCAAGTTGTGATTTATAGCGCGACGATCATCCATTGTCATTGGTGTCCAGTGCTCCATGGATTTCAATGGTATCCTGCCAACATCAATCTGTGACATATTCAATCAAATTAATAATCAATCTCCACAAAAATAACCATCTCAATTGAACATTATAATTATATAATATATTTTTCTTCGATTATACTACTATCTTATATAAGTAGTTGAAAGTAAATATTCAAATGAGTATACGTGTTCTACGAGTGAACATTGATTCTACAGAATAACCTCATTAAGTCACAGTCTACTAATAATAAATTTCAAATGAAACGACTGACCAAACGAAAAAGGTAAGTTAGTTACCACTGGAAACAACCGTTAAAAGTACCATGTCCGCAACATATCTTAACGGATAGCACTGTGTCCACTCTAGACGCTGTATGTTATAGAGGTTCTATCTCAGAATATTTATTTATTAATTTCAAGACTTTAGTTAGCCTTAATAATACAAGTAACATATATCGTATTCGCATTCCATGCAGATGCATTGATTGTTTTTACTTTTAGAAATACAACCATTTAAAACATTCATCATAAGTTAATACAAGATGAAAATCAAGAACTGACTGATTAGACGTCAAAAATGTGTACTAAAGAAATTGGAACTTCAGTTAACTATGATCACCTACCTTGGTGATTATTGCGGATTTCATTAGAGTAGTTTGTAGAAGCGCTAAAGATAACTACAACCAAACTACATGTTAATTGACACGATCTATCAAAAATCGATTTAAACTTTGTTGTTTAGAACAGATACCAAAGTGTTTGTATGTATGTATGATCAACATAAAACCTGGCACATGTGTGCATCGGTCCAAGTTACCATACCTCTAGAGCTGACCAAGATGAACATCAGACAGTGAAAGTAGAAGTTACTTTAAAGATATTAATAATGATAACAAAGAGTGAACACGTAGAATACATTTCAGAGAGAAAAGACATGGGGAGTGGAAAGAAAGTTATGAAATAATTTAAACCTCACGATTTAAGGGAGGACAATGAGTGGATACATCTGCGCCATTGTGAACGATTTTAAGTCGTACCACTCAGTGTTTCTAGCCACTGGTTACGGTATTCGCAAGGACCCCATTCAGGTAGTCTGCAGCTACCGACACGACTCAAATCAGCAGTCAGTGACTTCATGGACTGATGCTATGTTTCAACTTGGCGCCTAACTCTCTTCAATCTTGCTTCTATATAAGCCAACATTGCGCGTCGAGGAAGACGGTAGTTGGGCATACGCAACACATGTCCCAACCACCTCAGTCGATGACGATTCACTACCTCATAGACTGATTAACCACATTTGTCAAAACACTAGTCGTCTAACCTCGTTATTACTTACTCGGTGATCCCAGTTAACGCGAGCGATGTTCCGAAGACATCGATGGTCAAAAGCTAATAACCGTCGAGTGTCGTCTACCCTCAATGGCCACGTCTCACACCCTTACAGTAAGACAGAGCGAACTGTTGTGCAGTACACTCTTCCTTTCGTTGAGAGACGAATATCTCGTCTACGCCATAGGTGACGTAAGTTGGCAAAAGCCAGACGACCTTTTTGAACTCGTACTTTGATTTCGTCAGAGACTAACCCATTAGGGCTAATCAGACTTCCAAGATAAGTGAAGTGGTCGACGTGCTGAACTACTTCACTCCCTATCTTTAGTTTAGGTGTTGACGAAAACCAGTACTGGAGCAATAGTTTGCTTTTGTAGGTGGAGAAAGGCATTCCGAATATGTTTGCATATCAAAGTAGGAATATATAAATTGATTATATTCCATTGTTGCTATGATAAACCTAATCTGTAGTTGTCAGGCTTAAATGAAAGCCAACTTATGCAAATGTCAAATATATCTTTGATAGAACTAAATTAAAAATTTGAACGATCCTAGACTTTGATATAACTAATTGCCAATTCATCGGTGATATGTTGTAAACTCTGATTAATAAGGATAACAGTTAACAAAAATTTTGATGCGATCAAGACAGAACCAATACGTTGATCGTAAACAATAAGACTGACTGATCGATCTTCTTAAGTCTGCCATAAATCTGCTAGTCCAAAACTGACCAGAAGAACTGAGCTAAATGAATTTATGCTTCAAAACATTTCTTTATATACATTTAAAACTTGACAGCACAAATAAATAAATCAATACAGAACAATGGCAACAGTTCTAGGGGACTGGGATAACTTGTTCACAATCAATTAGAGCAAATGACACAAAAACAGTTAATACACAAGATGGGATGTTATAATGTGGAGAATATGCAAATAAAAATCATAAATCGGAACATTTGAATGCAACCAAAATATTAGGAATAATCTTCTGGAAAACAATTCTGTGAGTTAGTCACTTATCTTGATTCGTTCAATCTATCAAAAGGATCATTTACATAGAATATTTCTACGTGGTTATTAAGTGATCAACTAGGAGGTAGATTATAACTTCTTTGTTTTAAATTATTTCAGGCAATTGAAATCATATGGAATTCAACCAAACAATAGTGTAGTAATTGAGGTAAGTTAGAGTAATAACTGATAAATGATTTAAGAATATGAATCAAACACATTTCTAGCGAATTGATTGAGTTAGAAATATCAACGGTTGGTTGATGTACGGCTCACTGGTTTGATGGTGAAACGTTCACCATGAAATCAGAAGATAGTGATTCCTGGTGGGGTTATGGATAAGCACTGTTAAAGTGTCATATACTAGGATGAGACAGATGTCCAAGGTTTCGTAGTAGTTAAAGATGATTGTCTCGTTCAGATCGATTCGTGATATCAAAATTGACAGTTAACTATCTCTACAAAACTCCCCTAATTTCAGAAATACCAGTGAAATCAATAATGTCAGCTGACTATTCAATCACCTAATAACTTTTCACTTTACTATTCAATAGTCTCAGTAATTTGATTGACTACATTATTCATCATCAAAGTATTCGCAATAAAACAAGTACTCATTGAACACACTTAGTGATTATGAATGAATGTAGGACAAATGATCATTGAATAAATGAAAATCATTAAATTCACGTGTAATCCAATTATGTGCAAAACTACTATCTCAATCGTTTCTAAGGTAAATGTAAACAAAATATCACTAATTGTGAATCATGTGATAACATGCGCTAAATCTTTTTCATTAGTATAATTTCCACGTTGAGTTAGTTTGTTTTATCAATTTACAAAAGATCTTATTCAGATTATTTTAAGACTAATCGCTACATTCAAAAAGCTTATGCCTTTTTTTCCTTACAGCTAACATCATGAATTGCTCTACGGTACACAATCATGAAAAACAAGAAACTACCATTAGACATCTGTTTCAACCTAGTATGAGACTTTTAGGCAGTATACATCGACGACCTCACCATAGAATCCAGCCCAGAACCTTCAGGCGTTTCGGTGAACACTCAACCGGGTACAAGGCAGTTACAAATCGATGATAATAGATGAGAAAGTGCAAATATGTCGCAAACTGATTGAGTAAGTTATATCAACTGTCGGAAGCCAACTCACTTATCTAACCGTTAAGCGTTTGCCTTAAAGCCTGAAGACGCTGGGTCCGATTCCCTGGTGGAGGCATAATTACTAACTAGTGAAGAGTCCCATACCAAGACGAAACAACAATCCACAGCTTCCTTAGTTTGAATGGTTGCATTACAAATCAGTTCGTTATGTTAAGTTAACATTCAACAAGAATAAAAGTTATGCAGAAGTTAAACGGCTAACCAGTTTCTAATTGTCAGGAAACTAAACGTTCGAAGTTAATGTACGTAAAATAACTTTAATCCTGTGTAACTTCATCTAGTGTTTGAAAATTAATTAAAGAACTTACGCGTACTAAACAGGTTCAAGGGGATACATACTTAGATGACCGTAGTTTAAATGAGTTTTTACAATATTATGGTTTTGATTTGATATTCATTGATTTCAAAGAAAAATCTTAATCACCAAAGCCAATGTTTTAGAATGTCTGAGTGCGTCCAAGTTATCACGATATCCAGGACCCGATGATATTACATAAGTTCCTTTTAGATAATGTCCTAATCTCCTGTGTCAACCACTAGCTGGCATCGCCAACGAGTCCTCTATAAATGTTATGCCAAAAACGCGGAATAAATGAAAGTAACACCTATGCCAAGTAACGTATTTATTAGTGAGAATGTCAAGTTCAAACACGGAGACAATTTCACCTTTTCTCAAGACAAAATTTCATCAGCTACAGCCTGCACTAAAAGATTCAATCGGAAATACGTTTGTCTATTATATATTTCCGCCTTTGATTCTGTTCCCAGACTCATACCACTCAGTACAATTGAGAATACCAACGTAGAAAAATAGATAATCAATTGGTTGTATTCTTATTTCGCTAGACGAGAGCAATACGCTGTGTGTAAGGCATAGTAGCGTCTTTTCTCTCCTTCTTTTCTAATTTTTATCCCATAACCTGACCTCTTTTATAAATATAATTTTGCTACGAAGACGATCTTACTAGCTTATAGAACAGTTTCTTCATTCATAAATTGCTCTGAAATGAATGGTCTCTTGGTGAATATTTAACGATAGTCTAGTTCGAATGATCTTATACTTAATCCTTCCAAATGTCAATTTAAATGGAAAAGATAGAAATGATTACCCTTGTAAACTGAGCAAGTTGTTTGTAGCCACGGAGATTCTGCAATTAAGTCCACGGTGAATATCACCTATCTTGGCGTAACACTTACTTTACATGTTTTGTTAATATCAGTAAAAACTTTGTGTAATTTGTTATATGAAAGGATTAGACAGTTTTGGCAGTTATTATTGCAGCTTATCAGTTCCTGAATAGTGCTTACTTACTTACTTACGCACGTTATCTCTCATAGAAGAGTACAGGCCGCTCACCAGTATTCTCCACTCAACTCTGTCCTTAGCGATACTTTCTAGCTGTTTCCAGTTGCTGTTCATTTTTTTGATATCTGCTCCGCCTGTAGCTCTTCTAGGGTTACTGCTGATCCCAAGCCCGGGGTAGGGGAGGAGGGTTGGGCATTAGGCTAGCATTCCTGTCTCGTAAAATCGCTAACCAGATCCTGTATAGTATCCGTTATCATATACTATTCCCTATTACTTTCTCTCGGACTTTGAAAAAGACCACATTATGTTGCGTAAAGCATTGAAGGCTGTTAGTAGAGTAAATGGTGAAACCTTCTATGCTATTATGAACAAGCTTGTGGATAAACACTGGAAATCTTATAAACAACTAACAAATATGATTCTTTTAGATATAAACCATCCACCGGTTTATTCACATTTCTCATCATGTATATCTTCTGGCAGAACGTATCACTGAACCATTATAATCCATGTATTTAAGAAAAAAGTATAGAGGCCCCATAATTCCATATCTATTAGCAAATGTTCTATATATGTATAATTCAGATAGTTTCATTTAAAGAGACAGGGGGTCTTTACACTACGCGATACTTCGTATTTTCCAGTTCATCAAAACTGTCTTCCTTATTTTGTATCGATATTAATTTCCGAATTGGTTAACTGCGTCTTGAGGTTTGATGTATACATAAAGGAGTGCTAGAAATATAATTTGATTTAATTGATTGGTTCATCAGCTTGTATACTTCCTATTTCGAACTGAAAGTGAGTAAGCATAGGGAAATTGTTAGATATCAACTGGACTGATGTATTTATCATTAGTCGTAGCAACTTGATATGTACAACAAAGTCATATCAGGTAATTGACTGTATGTTACCGATATAACAGTTTACCGTCATAACAATTATTATTATTATTATTAAAACATAAGCAACATCAGTAACGAAGATTTGACATACATTGGAAACAATGACGCCTTAAACGAAAGTAGATAAACATCTCTGTACGTATCAATGATTTATTCTACACAACGACATAGTAGACTTCAAAATCAATCTATTACTTCTTTTCTACAGAAATCGCATTTTCTCAATGTATTAAAACAAGCTTACAATGTTAGTACAATGGTGAAATGTAAATCAACACATAGAAAAGTAAGTTAATAACTTCACTATACTACTGTTAATTGATGTAACTATCTTAACTTAATCTTTACGAAATGAGATATGAGTGTTTATTTTAAATACTTTCAAGAATAGAATCTTTTGATTGAATAGTTTAGTTTGTTCAATACACTAACAGATCAACTTTGAAAGTAGATATTCAACTTAGGCTTATAGGATTATTTTAACAGGAGCATCATCGATAAACAAGAAGGGTCTGATGCAGATGTGATGCGACAGATTAGAAAGGCAAGGACAGAATTTATACAAATAAAAAATACCTGGAATTCAAACCAACTATCAGTCTATATTAAAGTCAAAATTTTCAATACAAATATGAAGACAGTTCTGTTGTATGAAACTGAAACTTGGAGAATTACGAAAAGTATCCATCAGAAGATACAAGTATTTATAAACAACTATCTGAGTAAGATACTTCAGAGCCATTGGCCAGATACCATCAAAAACAACCATCTGTGGCGGAGAACACAACTTCCAGCCGAACATATTAACTATCTTCGTTTAGTACTCGACATTCCAGGATCAACGAGCAATACTTCGATAAGAAACATATGAAAAAATACCTACCCATATCTACTATTTTCAAAGTTACAGATTAATTCGGAGCGGACTAGTGAAAAACCACTTCTTGAGTTGCATTCGCTATAAATCGCAGACTAATTTATCAATATAGTTTGAATGTATTTGAGTATTCCTGTCGATTTGTCGTGAACTGAAAACGATCAGTCTTTCTTCAAATTTAGACCACTTTAACAGGTCTCTTCGATACAAAGTTCACCAGTATGAGTTTAGTTGGATTGTGGCTGATACACGAAATCAACAACACTTGTTTTGCTTTGTTTGGGACTTGTCGGCTGTATGTACCTGCACCCCAGTGTTGATGTTCACACTGTGACTGTAACTCATTTTCTTCCGTGTCAAATACCAACGTGTTAATACTAGGCTACTGAGTTCAGACATGCACATATGTGCAACGAGTATGTTTACATAATTTCAATGTATTTAAGTCTTCCTGTTTATTTGTCATGGACTGGAATTGAGCAAACTTTGTTGCACGAGTGTGGCTGTCTGGAGTCAATAGCTTAGTGGTGAACACGGTGATGTTTGACACGAAACGAAATATGCTCCAGCCACGGCGTGAACATCAACGCTGGGGTGTAGGTGCATCCAGCTGACAAGTGTCAAACAAGACAAAACATGTGTCCCGGAGTCCGCGTTCCAGCCGCAATCCATCCCAAACCATATCTTATTAAGTAAGTGTATCTATGATTACCGCATATAATTAGTGGATAAATCTAAAACAGTAAAATTTCCTGCAGATGATGAACAATTACCAAAACAGTGCCTCCAGAGTTTTACGAAGCTGTCACACTTTAGTAGCCTTCATGATCATATTTTATGCAATGCTTTACTGTTTTTAATCAAGAAATATGAATGATGTCTAATAATAATTGATATAATCTTGAAAGCTGCTACTTGAAGGCATGTTATGAGACGGTAGACTTAAGTGTAACACGGACAAATGAGATCTGCTTCTATAGTCTATACGATCTAACTACGTAGATGTTGATTGGTTGAATTACAGCCAATGTGACTAAGCTTGCCGAGAGGTAGAGAGTAAGAAAACAAAACAGCAAACACGCGACAGTGCCAACTGGTTCATTGTGTATGAACAAACGGTCTCATATAACACATTTTAAACCAATCAGTAATAAGAAATGCAAAATGCACTAAAGATAGAACTGGAAAGAACTTTCGTACAGAATACGGGGATAACAGATTCATAGTAGAAGTATAATAAGTCCAGAAGGAAAATAGATATGACAATCAATGATAAGTCTATGGAAAGTCTACCACCTAAGCAATACAAATATCATAGTTACTAAATGATTAACAGATACGGTTTGGTAACAAGAATCCTGATAACATAAGGAAAGTAACCTTCATAAATTGTGTTTTGTCCCTGTTGTACTAATAAATTTTAATCTATTTAGTATATTTTTAGTTGATTGAATATGTCACAGATTGTTGTTGGCAGAGTACCATTGAAAATTAGGGAGCACTGGACAGCTGGTTGGTTCTAGTGTGGAACTCCAGATCCCGTACCATGGTCTTCAGGTTGACGGCGAGTGCCATACCCTCTGCACCACTGGGTCGGCATCCAAAGGTAGAAATCCCACTTCCATCAATTTGTAATATATATAGCGCGACATTCATCAATTGTCATTGGTGATAAGTGTCTTACTCCGGAGTGCGCA
The DNA here is from genome assembly GCA_034768735.1 of Schistosoma mekongi. NCBI lineage: Eukaryota > Metazoa > Platyhelminthes > Trematoda > Strigeidida > Schistosomatidae > Schistosoma > Schistosoma mekongi. Next base: position 87,847,579 of record CM068306.1, on the reverse strand, counting down.
TTGCCGAGGAGTTCCACACTAGAACGAAACATCTGTCCAGTGCTCCCTGGTTTTTTAATGGTACCCTGCCAACATCAATCTGTGACATATCCAATCAACTAAAAGTACCAATAACCATCACAATTAAACTAATTTCAATAATGATAATTAATTTATACTTTTCATTTAGGATAAATTAGCTAAGTTAGCTGAGATACGTTTTTGTTATAATGCAAAACTACAAATGATTGATTGTGAATTCAATTATTCACATGAAAATGATCAATGCAAACATACATTCATATTTCAACAATTCAATTCTTAATTAAAATTTATTAATTAAACAATAATCTACTTAAGAATGAAAATATATATTCACTTCAAAAATTGTTGTAGATACAGTGTGGCTTTTGTTTTTTTTTTTTGAATATTTTACCCTTAGAATATAAGTTATATGCAGTGTATTGTAATGGGATATGGTAGGATTTAATAGATTCTAGCTATCGTTTATATGTGTATGTATGTATGTGTAATCAACATACAGTCTGGTATATGTGCGCATCAGTTCAAGTTGCCATACCTCTATGGCGCCGAGAGATTAACACCACTACAATTAGTAGAATTTACTTCAATAAAATAAAATAAAATAATAATAGTAACAAGGAATGTGAACATATAGAATATGGTACAGAAAACGTAGAAAGAAAGTTATGGAATAATTTAAAGCTCATGATTTAAGAGAGGACAATGAGCAAATGCATCTGCGCCATTGTGACCGATTCTGAGCCATGTCACTCAGTGTTTCTAGCCACTGGTTACGATAATCGCGACGACCTCATCCAGGTAGCCTGCAGCTACCGACACGACTCAAATCAGTAGTCAGTGACTTCACAGACTGATGCGATGTTTTAGTTTGGCCGCCTCTAACTCTCTTCCATCCTATTCCTACATCAGCCAACATTGCGCGCAGAGGTAGACGATGGTTGGGCATATGCAAAACACACGTCCCAACCACCTCAGTCGATGAAGATTCACAACATCATCGACGTCGTTTGTATGTATGCATATAGGCACAACGTTGCAAGGGTTTCGAGAATTAAGGAGAACACCTTGATATCTGTTGGTGAACGTATGACCAGAGACACAACAACAGGTAAGTTAGCTATTTCAGAGTGTCCCAGCCCAGCTACCAAAGGAAGAAGTTCAACGTCAGCAAGAAGCGTTTAATCCCACAGGTAGCCTGGCAAACGGAATGTAATCACACATCTCATGCATATATATATAATATATATATATATATATATATATATATATATATATATATATATATATATATATATATATATATATATATATATATATATATATATATATATATATATATATATATATATATATATATATATATATATATATATATATATATATATATATATATATATATATATATATATATATATATATATATATATATATATATATATATATATATATATATATATATATATATATATATATATATATATATATATATATATATATATATATATATATATATATATATATATATATATATATATATATATATATATATATATATATATATATATATATATATATATATATATATATATATATATATATATATATATATATATATATATATATATATATATATATATATATATATATATATATATATATATATATATATATATATATATATATATATATATATATATATATATATATATATATATATATATATATATATATATATATATATATATATATATATATATATATATATATATATATATATATATATATATATATATATATATATATATATATATATATATATATATATATATATATATATATATATATATATATATATATATATATATATATATATATATATATATATATATATATATATATATATATATATATATATATATATATATATATATATATATATATATATATATATATATATATATATATATATATATATATATATATATATATATATATATATATATATATATATATATATATATATATATATATATATATATATATATATATATATATATATATATATATATATATATATATATATATATATATATATATATATATATATATATATATATATATATATATATATATATATATATATATATATATATATATATATATATATATATATATATATATATATATATATATATATATATATATATATATATATATATATATATATATATATATATATCACTTCAAAAAATTGTTGTATATACAGTGTGGCCTTTTTGGTTTTTTTTTTTTGAATAATTTACCCTTAGAATATACGTTATATGCAGTGTATTGTAATGCGGATAGGTTAGGATTTAATAGACTTCTAGCTAATCGTTTAGATGTATGTATGTGTAATCAACATACAGTCTGGTATATGTGCGCATCAGTTCAAGTTGCCATACCTCTATGGCGCCGAGAGATTAACACCACTACAATTAGTAGAATTTACTTCAATAAAATAAAATAAAATAATAATAGTAACAAGGAATGTGAACATATAGAATATGGTACAGAAAACGTAGAAAGAAAGTTATGGAATAATTTAAAGCTCATGATTTAAGAGAGGACAATGAGCAAATGCATCTGCGCCATTGTGACCGATTCTGAGCCATGTCACTCAGTGTTTCTAGCCACTGGTTACGATAATCGCGACGACCTCATCCAGGTAGCCTGCAGCTACCGACACGACTCAAATCAGTAGTCAGTGACTTCACAGACTGATGCGATGTTTTAGTTTGGCCGCCTCTAACTCTCTTCCATCCTATTCCTACATCAGCCAACATTGCGCGCAGAGGTAGACGATGGTTGGGCATATGCAAAACACACGTCCCAACCACCTCAGTCGATGAAGATTCACAACATCATCGACGTCGTTTGTATGTATGCATATAGGCACAACGTTGCAAGGGTTTCGAGAATTAAGGAGAACACCTTGATATCTGTTGGTGAACGTATGACCAGAGACACAACAACAGGTAAGTTAAGCTATTTCAGAGTGTCCCAGCCCAGCTAACCAAAGGAAGAAGTTCAACGTCAGCAAGAAGCGTTTAATCCCACAGGTAGCCTGGCAAACGGAATGGTAATCACACATCTCATGCATATATATATATATATATATATATATATATATACAAAAATAGACAGCGTCCTTGGAATGTCACAATCAGCGTACTAACACAAATAACGAACCAATAAGATTTAGCGTTTCACTAAGTGGGAAACACAAACTGAAGGCGAAAAAGGAACTTTTTGGTGCGAAAACGAGAAATTTGAATTTACGCAAATAAATGACATAAATAACAGATTTTCCAAGGGAATTCTGGGGATCTAACATCCGCAACAAACGTCGAACCTGGCAAATATCTGTATCAGTTCAAGTTCGCCACACATCAGTAGTAGAGCAAGATTAATACTAAATTACTACAAATAGTAATTAACTGAATGATAAGAATAAAAAGAAGAGTGGATATATAAAAAATATGGTCCAGGGAGAAAGTTAGTTAGTAGATAGAGAGGTATGAAATAAATTTAAGCTTACGATTTAAAGTAGGACGGAAAGTGGATACATATGAGTCAATGTGACTGATTCTGTGCCATGTCACCCAGAGTATATAATCATTAGTCATGGCGTTTGCGCCGATTCCAACAAAGAAGTCTGTATCTACTAACACAATCACTCCACTAGTCAGTGACTTCATGGACTGATGCTATGTTTTGGTTCGGCTGTCCCTACGTTTCGTCCACCCTAACTCAACACTAGACAGTGGTTAGGGAAGTGTAACACATTTCCCAACCACCGAAATCGATGACGATTCACAACAGAGGAGATATTTCAAAGACATCTATGACCGGAAATCAACAACCCATGAAAGCCATGTACTCTTAATGGTCACGCTTCGCAATCAATACATTAAGATAGAATAGTTTTGTGCAATATACTTGTCATTTTGTTGAGAGACTGACATTTTGACGTAAGTTGGTAAAAGCCGAACAACCATTTTTAATCTATGCGGAGACTTCATCACCCCATCAGGGTTGGTCAGACTTCCTATATAAGTGAAGTAATTGACGCACTCAACTACTTAACATTCTGTCGTTAGTTCAAGTGTTGATGTAGACTAGTCCTGAGGCACAAGTCAAGATTTGGAAGGGAAGAAAGACATTTTAAACATGCTTCCATTGTCGCTCAATGTTATTAAAAGACTGCATTTGTTACCGTCTTTGCCAAGCGTGAGCATGTTATCTTTTACTATTGAATTCCTAAATAGTGTATAATACACATGCAATTTGCACAGTATGCTTTACACGACTAAAGTGTATCTCAAAATAAAACAGATAAACATGTACTTGATGTATCATATCAATTAAATAACTTGAAATAAACGGATGATAGTACTATGACTATTACGAACATTCTGTATATACCTAGATTTTGAAATAACGAATCTGTCATAATAGACGTAAAGCATGGAACAATTATGCGTAAGCTCATATTACCAATTTCGCGGATCGTAAAAACATGCAGTTAAATGAATACTATCTCTTATCTTAGTTGCATTTAGCTTCATACTAAATTATTTGCTCAGTAAATTATAGGTAAACATAATACTGGTTACTTGAACTTGAGTGCAGTTACAGGTATGGGGGTTAATATCACTTCCAAGTTGCCGACATGAGTGAAGAATTCTTCTTGATGTACTTGAAAAAGAGGTTGGATTCTAGGTGATCTTCACGACTCGATAGTGTGACCAGAAAGCTTAAAGCTGTTTACACAGAACCTTTTTACAAGTGGTTTCTGACGTGTTCATTCCGTGCTTGAAAAGGTTCCACCATCGAATGTAAAGTGAGGTGTACATTTCTAGGGTCGACCATTTCTAATCCCTCCCTTTCTTTGTAGGAAGGCAGCATCGCCGTCATGCTAGTTTTCTGAAGAAAGCACCTTAATACCGGCACACCTCTGTACCGGTTTCGCCTTCGGAACGTAGGTTTGGTTCTTATTGTCTTGTCGCTCTTCGAACGAACTACTTAGCATGATAGAACCTTAAGGAACAATTGTTCCAGTCACTATAGCACAGTTGGTTGGTGATGATAGGCGAACCCGACCACCACATCAAAGTAGCAGTGACAGTCAGAATGTTAACGTTCCACACTAATAGATGAATAATGATTTGAAGAAACTTAAGTTGCAAAATATACAGTCGATGCATATCTCCTATTTTTTTATAATCTATTTTTTTTTTCACATTTATAGAGTAACATACAATCGACTGGTGCTCTGTATGCATAACAAAGCAATACAAACTCATATATTCAAAGTGTTATTTCAAAAATTACAACACAACAGTTAATCTAACATGTATATTTTTCAACTAACATCACCATCATTATAACCAAATATAGAAAAAATAGGTAAAACTTAACACAAAAAAACAAACAAAACAAACAGTAAAACACCCTGGAAACAATTAAACAGTAACACATATACTAGAAGAGATTACGTAATTCATAATTCTAAATAATACAAATGTTACAATATACATAATATATGCATAAATTCTCTAAGATTATCTATAAACAATATAAAGATACATTCTTAATTATTCTAGGGTTATCTTCTCTTAACTACACATGATATGAATGTTGAATATTTTCTGTTATCATAAATGATAACATCAATGCCTATATCATGTAGATATCAGTTGTATAGACAATAATTAATTGATAAAAAAACAGCTAATACAATACACTAATAGAAACATTAAAAAGAAATTGATATAAACAAGTAAAATATGTGTTTGAGATACTTTGTTTAAATTGATAAATGCTTAAAATAAGATACGAATATAAACAAAACAAAACAAAAAAAAACAATTTAAAACAAAACGTTACACTTACCACCATTAGAATATTCATTAATAAATGAATAATTAAATTAATAAAAGAAGAATAGAAACATTATAAAAATGTTATTGTTTTATCATTTGTAACTATGATATTATAATATATATAATTGAATGAGAAACAAATTGTTTATATATTAACCAATTGAGATACACATGATCTTAGCTCAGAGAGTCGAGAAGGTGAATTGGACACATATTGAAGAAATCATCAAACTGTGTCACAAGATAAGCACTAACTTGGAATCCTAAAGGTGAAAGAAACAGAAGAAGACCCAAGAACACATTGCGTCGGAAATTGGAAACAGACATGAAGAGAATGAATAGCACTTGCGAAGAGCTAGAAACGAAAGCCGAGGACAGAGTTGGTTGGAGAATGCTGGTGGGCAGTCTATGCTCCACTTGGGGTGACAGGCATTGATTAATTGAGATACAGGTTAAAAGCTTAAAAAAAACTATTCAATTAAAATCTGGAAATATCAATTCATCAGGACATGGTGCATTACTACGCAACGGTAGTAAACAATTAGTTGATTGATTTATCCATTGTAATTGTGATTTATATACAAAATGATTTAATATATTCTTGGATAAACTACTTGAAAACGATTCATATTGATAAAGAGGATGATGATGATGATGACGATAAACATTGATATTGTGTAATGATGATGATGGACAACTGATAAATTCCATTGATGGATTTAAACAAAGACGAATTTCAGCTAATTTAGCTGGTTCATGCTAGACACATTCATATATAAATAAGAAAAAGAATAAGAAATCAACATTAGTACAATAAGTTAAAAAGTTAGTGAAATGAATATGAATGGTAATATCACAATCAATTGTAAGGCTCTTTACTCAGTCAGTTACAACTTGATACATGTGTACATCAGTTCAAGTTACCTCATCTGAGCTGTAATCAGTGGGAGCGTAGGCACACATAACAAAGAGGCAACGGCGTGTGTTCTTACTGTCCCGTCGAGACGGACAGCGCATAAACAACTGTCTATTGAAATCCAGTCAAGGAGAGCCTGTTCAGCTTTTGAACTTAGTGCTATACTTACACCAGCAAGACCTCGAATGGTATCGATGGGGTCTCCGGTAACATGAAGAGTTAACCGGGCAGGTTCTTTATTTTCACAAGCTGAAGCCAAGCGAATGATTGCACTTGGATCCGGTATACGCGTTTGAGAGAAGCAGCAGATATCGATGGAGCAAGAATCTAGGGTCATAGCTAAGGAGGCTTGTTGCCCTATTTGGAATAAGGTTTGAACGTTAAAAACTCCGATACATACTTTCGTGCGAGGTTTAAGGAGACCATGAATAACATCTAGTAAACTCAAACCACTAGCATTAGAGGTGTGAGGCTAGACAGTTTAATCATCGGGATAAGAAAGTTATTAAGGGTTGAGGATGGGATTTGACCTCGAACACGATGATCTCTTGTGCTGTTAGAGGTATGAGGGTGGTTGTCACTTCCTGGCTACCCACACCATGCAATGAAATTTCTTCGTGAGGTACCTGAAAAGGAAACTGGATTATTATTGGTCATAGTGACCTAGAAGCGCGATTGCAGAGCCCAAAAGGCAACTGCTTAAGGCCGATCACGCACAACCTTGTTATGAGATGTTTTCGAAGTGTTAGCTCCGTTCTTTAGAAGGCCTTACTGCCGAAGACGGAAATCCGTGGAGTAAGGTGAAGTTGTGACATTTTTAGAGTCAACCTTTTCTAGCCCCTTCCTTCCGTTAAGAAAGCAACATCGCTGCAAATGCTGGTTATCGGAGGGAAACACCTTATTGTTGTCACACCTCGCTGCAGCCAGCAGTATGACTTCGCCCTCAGATCTTAGGTTTTAGACTTTAGTTTTATCGCTCTCCAACAGACTTGCATGGCATGGTAGGAACAAGAGGAACATGTGTTCCAGCCAATATGGCTCGGTTGGGTCATCACGATAGGCAAGCCCGATCACCACATCAAGGTAGCAGCTACGGTCGGGAGCTCTTAACTTACATGTTTGAATATCACAACTCCATTTTGTACCAACCTAGAGCTATGAAACATAAATTATAAAAAAAAAACATGCATAAGCTACAGTTATTTCATTATATGTGTCTTCGAAGTATAGCTCGTAGACCCTGGAATGCCGAGTACTAAACAAATATGGTTAGCCAGTCGATGAAGTTGTGAATCTCGAAGAAATGAAGAATTTCACAGATATATTACGTATGCGCAATCACCTACAGTATCAACACATAATATTGGTTTTTGTAACAATAGAATGGAATAAAAGTATGGGCGGCCCAACAGAAAAGTAATATCACTGCATGAAGCTACTGATTATTGACAGATGCAGACTACGTAGTTGGGGTCTGCGTGATACCACAATCAGTCGTTGTAGCTATAAGGCAAAATAGTGCAGAACCGGTTACAGTGACATTGGTGCATTAATTCCATATCTTCAATTAAATCTTATATTTCATTATTCCTTCATACAAACCACCACACCCCTACCCTTTCGTTGAATTATATCCTGTTGATCTTGTTAATTTGATTACTTACTTACTTACTTATGCCCGTTACTCCTCGCTGAGGAGCATAGGCCGCTCACCAGTGTTCTCCATCCAACTCTGTCCTGAGCAATCCTTTCCAGCTGTTTCCAGTTGCTGTTCATCCTTTTAATGTCTGCTTCCAATTCTCGCCGCAGCGTGTTCTTTGGCCTTCCCATTTTCCGTTTCCCAGCAGGATTCCATGTTAATGCTTGTCTCGTGATGCAGTCTGATGGTTTGCGTAGTGTATGTCCTATCCATTTCCATCGTCTTTTCCTAATTTCCTCTTCGGCTGGAAGTTGCTTTGTCCTGTCCCATAGTAAGTTGTTGCTGATGGTTTCCGGCCAACGGACATTCAGTATCTTGCGTAGGCAGTTGTTTATAAATACCTGTATCCGTCTGAGGATGTTTGCAGTAATTCTCCAGGTTTCAGCTCCATACAGTAGGACTGTCTTCACGTTCGAATTGAAGAGTCTGACTTTGAGGTTAGTTGATATTTGTTTTGAGTTCCAGATGTTTTTCAACTGCAGGAATGCTGCCCTTGCCTTGCCAATCCTTGTCTTTACATCTGCATCGGACCCTCCTTGTTCATCGATGATGCTCCCCAGATATGTGAAAGTATTCACTTCTTCCAGAGTTTCTCCATCAAGTTGAATTGGGTTGGTGCTCCCTGTGTTGTATTTGAGAATCTTGCTCTTACCCTTATGTATGTTCAAGCCTACTGATGCTGAAGTTGCTGCTACACTGGTTGTCTTCGCTTGCATTTGTTGGTGTGTATGTGCTAAAAGAGCTAGATCATCTGCGAAGTCCAAATCATCGAGTTGCATCCTACGTGTCCATTGAATCCCGTACATTCCCTCTGATGTGGAGGTCTTCATGATCCAGTCAACCACTAGGAGGAAGAGAAAAGGTGAGAGCAAGCAACCTTGTCTGACTCCGGTCCTCACTGGGAATGCATTTGTCAGTTGTCCTCCATGCACAATTTTGCACTGTGTTCCGTCGTAAGAGTTCCGGATGATGTTGACGAGTTTCTCTGTGTTAAGTTGATTATATCTTGTTAATTTGGTAAACCAACTCAGGATGACTCTATGTGGATGGTAATTGACTGAGGAGTTAGGTAACAGATACTTACAATCAACTAACAATACAACGGATTATTGAAGCATGCTTACCTTTATTTTGAATTGTAACTTACAAATATTTAACTAGTAGTCTACCTCATATCGTGTTAACTTTTTTTCACGTTGAATAAAAAGTATATGACATGAAAACTTGGAAAGATGTGTACTCATGCAGAGGTCCTACGCTGTTTATGATTTTGTGACTGTATTAGACCTTGCAGTTAACGTTTGTTAAAAATATCCTCACCAAACCATTGCAAGGAATATTCTATCTCACAAATATTTAAGAAATAGAACTTTTACATTAAAAAACAGCTTGCAAAATTTCTTAAGATTAGAATAATAGATCAGATGACCGTGTAACAAACATTAACTTCTTTGACGTACTAATGACAAGGAAACTTGATGGAATCTACAGAAGGTCTACATATGGAAGACCATTTGGAAATGGTCAGTTATCAAGCTTCCACAGCCAGGTCACAATCAGTAGAAAGAGGAATTTAATTATATCCATCTCCACACAGATCAGAAGGATTAGTAATCCTGGGTTTGTAGAAAATAGACACCCACTGAGGTTTACTGACAACAACATAAGCCCAAAATTCCAAAAATACCAGAACCCTCTGCACCACAGAAAATACTTATAATGAATACCGATTTCAATGATGATAAAGCTGCAAAAAACCCAAAGAAAAGGATTTTTAATCGAATTAAAAGAACGTTTTGCAGCGACCTTAAAATTATTATTATCTAGCGATTCCTTGTTCAGTTACAACTTGAAGGATAAACTCCTGCATCTGGCTACTTCCATTTAAAAATATCGATAAACTTGCTCCTGCGGAGATCGTTTGATGAGGATTTCACCAAAGAGTTCAAGAACATCATTCAGTATGGTTGAGATGAGGCAATGTTTGTCATTAAAAGGCGTACCTCAAAAGTACATTAACCTTGTAAAGGCTCTCTACTCGGTCACCACAGGTCGAGTCAGAGAATATGGCGAATTGTCACGAGAAACTTCATCCTCAAGTGGAGTTCGTCAGGGTTGCCCCTTATCCCCATTTTTATTTAATTTCATCATAGATGTACTGTTAGAAATCTCTCTCACTTCTTTTAAGTCCTCTGGAATTAATCTCCTTCCAGGAGGCTCTCTTATCGATTTAGAATATGCAGATAATATAGTCATATTTGGTGAAGACGCTCACACCATTCAAGGTCTCTTGAACACGTTGAGTAACAATGCAGGCATATTTGGGATGCGCTTCTCCCCTCCGAAATGCAAAATGTTACTCCAGGACTGGCCTGCTTCTTTTCCCAGATTAGTTATAGGGAGTGAAGTAATTGAATGCGTTGATCGCTTCACTTATCTCGGAAGTCTCATCACCCCTGGTGGGTCGGTGTCTGACGAAATCTCAGCACCGATTCAGAAAGCTCGATTGGCATTTGCCAATCTACGGCACTTGTGGCGCAGAGAGATATCCGTGTCTCAACGAATGGCCGGGTGTACTGCGCAGCAGTCCGCGCCATTTTAACATATGGCTGCGAAACGTGGGCCATGAAAACTCAAGATATGCATCGACTGCAGCTATTTGACCATAAGAATCTTCGTAACATCGCTCATATATCATGGAATAACCGGATTAGTAATAGTGAGGCCAGACAATAGGTTCTTGGGAAACACGGTAAATCAGTCGAACAGGTCATTAACCTTCATCGACTGAGATGGCTGGGACATGTATTGCACATGCCTGACCACCGTCTACCTCGTCGCCCGATGTTGGCTAGGGCTGAAGTGGGATGGAAGAAGGTTAGAGGCGGCCAAACCAAAACATGGCATCAGTCCATGAAGTCCTTGACTACTGGTCTAAGCCATGTAGGTAGATGTAGACTACCTGGTTGGGGTCCGCGTGATGACCGCAACAAATGGCTGGAGACGCTAGGCGATATGGCTCAGAATCGGTCACAGTGGCGAAGGTGTATTCACTCTTTAACCTCATCTAAATCTTGAATTCTATTGTCATTTTCTAGACATCTTTACTTTACTCTTCCCTCTTGTATTCTGTCTATACGTTACCTCAATATTCTCGTAGTGCTAGTGTGGTATGGCAACTTGAACCTACAGGCGTTTGTGCCCGGTTCTACGTTGCTGATGATGATGATGAGGTACTAACGGATCAATAAGAAGATCAATTACTAAATATCTTGTAAACAAAAGACATATCTGGCAAGATCTCAACCGACTAAGTCACATTCAGTCAAGAATAAACAACAGAGTTAGATGCACAATCTGTTGAGCAGTAAATTTTGACAGCTTTCATCAAAGAACGGTAGTATATTATAAACTAATCAAAGCTTTTTCTATCCAATCCCTGTCTTAGCATATAAAGCATTATGTTGAAGCACTCGGATGACATTTATAAATCATGACTAAGCCGAAGAAGATGTTTCAAGATAACAATACCAGCCGAACTGCCGTCAGTGGGTTAAAATATACAGAAGTGAACCTCAGCATTACCAACTATATGTTGCCACCGCATGTCAACAGTCATCTACAGACAACAATGATCGGACATCTTCAGTTCAAAAAAGTCAAATTTAGCAAGCATAAAGCATGACTGCTCCCACTGTTGCGCTGTAAAGCCAGATGAACATCATAGTGACGTCAAAGATGGCTCAAGTTGGAATAATCTGCTATTGTTTGCGCAATGCATGAACTGATTCCATTCACTATCCCCCCCTCCACACATGAATAAATACAAACACCGACAGATGAGATCAATGTACTAACATTTGACTTTGGATAGTGTAAAAATGAAATTTGTTGATTCGCTCCCTTGGTTACTAGGCTACTTCACGACAGAAAAGTTTTCATACCGTTTATCATTTAATCACCTATATCATTTCATAAAAAACTCCAATTCCAATTCGGAATCTGAATTTCATTCCGATCCTGTCTTGGTTAGCCTATCGGCTTGTTTTTGGGACCGAGTGAGAATAGGGCAAACGCGCATTATCAACTAAGCACACCTCAATAAGCGTCCTACTCAACAGATCGACTTTTCTCACGTCATAGTAACTATAATTTATTAAATGGTAATAAATGACAATAAAAACGATAAGTTGTGATAAACTTACATGCTTTAAGAGGCAATACATTAACACATTAACATTAAATAACTTTTTCAATTGATTAAGTAATACATCACGCTAAGGATTAAAAAGAAAAGAAGATCAAAGAAAAAGAAATGAACAAACAATAGAAAACTCCATGTGAATTACCATCAGAAGAATGTATAAAGAAATCGTTAAAACAACAATAGTTACTGGTCTATTTCTATCTATAGTGTTTTCAATGTACAGTAACTTTGGCATAAACAAGAATGTGACATCACCTACTGATTGATGGCCTCAGTCAAATTGACAGGTTCAAATTATGTAGTCGGGTTAGTGCAATCCATCAGTGGTTGGGGACATCGAGTAAGGCGAAACATGCATACATTCTGATCCCATACTGTTGAATTACATCCTAGTGTACACCTTGATAATTTGATCTTGTCATGCTAACGTGACATGGTAATCTGAGTCAACACATAAATGTCTTTGACTCTAGGTTGTTAGTGAATGATAGGTGAATTTTACTTAGCTTTTAAAAGATAGATCTCACCACGTTTCAAATTTCAAGCAGAAATCAAAGAGAAGTTGTGGTAAATATGCTTGGTCTGTGGCTTAAATACAATTCTACTATGATCGTTTCAATTGTGAATATTAAGACTGATTTAACAGAGTTTAAACATTCTTCCTAGTTAATCTATGTTTACAATTAAATCTCAGACGTCGAGAATATTGACATAAACAAGATGGTGACGCAAATAACTTGTGATGTATAAGTGTTGAATTCCATACTTACTATTAACTGCACTGTAATGTATCTTTAACTACATGATCACAGACTAAAATACTACTGTCAGACGTTATCTACAAGTATCTCAACGGTTAAAGCCAAGAGTAAAAGCTTACTGATGATGCTATCTGCTCTGTACTGGTTGGTTTAATTAGGAGATTTACGATATTGTTCTGAACTGTATCAGCGCAAACTTAATTTACAAGTGAACTTTCTAATTATTTCAAAGGTATTTAGTCTGTGTGTTTTGATGAACTTCTTCTGACGAGTTGAAGTTTCAACAGCGTTAAGTACTACACAAAGTTTAAATTTATATTAGCTTACCTCTAATTTAAAAACAATTATACATATTCATATATATGAACGTATAACACATATCCGAAGACAACCGACTCGATAATATATATTAACTAGTTAATTTCATTGATACAGCACTTTGTAAAACTTCAACGTGATACTTATTATTTACAGGGTATTAACTACACATAACCTGTGTTGACCGCTTCACTTATCTTGGAAGCCTCATCAGTCCTGATGATCTGGTGTCTGTCATCATCATCATCAGCAGCAGCAACGTAGAACCGGGCACAAACGCCTGTAGGTTCAAGTTGCCATACCACACTAGCACTACGAGATTGTTGAGGTAACGTATAGACAGAATACAAGAGGGAAGAGTAAAGTAAGGATGACTAGAAAATAACAATAGAATTCAAGATTTAGATGAGGTTAAAGAGTGAATACACTTGCGCCACTGTGACCGATTTTGAGCCATATCGCCTAGTGCCTCCAGCCATTTGTTGCGGTCATCACGCGGACCCCAACCAGGTAGTCTACATCTACCTACATGGCTTAGACCAGTAGTCAAGGACTTCATGGACTGATGTCATGTTTTGGTTTGGCCGCCCCTAACCTTCTTCCATCCCACTTCAGCCCTAGCCAACATCGGGCGACGAGGTAGACGGTGGTCAGGCATGTGCAATACATGTCCCAGCCATCTCAGTCGATGAAGGTTAATGACCTGTTCGACTGATTTACCGTGTTTCCCAAGAACCTATTGTCTGGCCTCACTATTACTAATCCGGTTATTCCATGATATATGAGCGATGTTACGAAGATTCTTATGGTCAAATAGCTGCAGTCGATGCATATCTTGAGTTTTCATGGCCCACGTCCCGCAGCCATATGTTAAAATGGCGCGGACTGCTGCGCAGTACACCCGGCCATTCGTTGAGACACGGATATCTCTCTGCGCCACAAGTGCCGTAGATTGGCAAATGCCAATCGAGCTTTCTGAATCGGTGCTGAGATTTCGTCAGACACCGACCCACCAGGGGTGATGAGACTTCCGAGATAAGTGAAGCGATCAACGCATTCAATTACTTCACTCCCTATAACTAATCTGGGAAAAGAAGCAGGCCAGTCCTGGAGTAACATTTTGCATTTCGGAGGGGAGAAGCGCATCCCAAATATGCCTGCATTGTTACTCAACGTGTTCAAGAGACCTTGAATGGTGTGAGCGTCTTCACCAAATATGACTATATTATCTGCATATTCTAAATCGATAAGAGAGCCTCCTGGAAGGAGATTAATTCCAGAGGACTTAAAAGAAGTGAGAGAGATTTCTAACAGTACATCTATGATGAAATTAAATAAAAATGGGGATAAGGGGCAACCCTGACGGACTCCACTTGAGGATGAAGTTTCTCGTGACAATTCGCCATATGCTCTGACTTAACCAGTGGTGACCGAGTAGAGAGCCTTTATGAGGTTAATGTACTTTTGAGGTACGCCTTTTAATGACAAACATTGCCACAGGACTTCACGGTCAACAGAGTCAAACGCTGCTTTCAAGTCAAGAAATACAACTATAGTTGGGCGTTGGTACATATGTCTGTGTTCGAGGACCTGGCGCAGGGTGAATATGTGATCAATGCAACCCCGGGCAGGTCTGAAACCAGCCTGGTTTTCTCGAGTCTGTTGTTCCCCAGTGTTAGTTAAACGTCGGATGATTATAGTGGCAAATATTTTAGATACTATATTAGTCAAACTGATTCCTCTGTGGTTATCACAAGAGGATTTCTGTCCCTTTTTGTAGACTGGAACGATCAGCGATCGAGACCAGTCAGATGGGATGGTGTTTAGTTCCCAGACTTTGGCTAATATATCAGTCAACCTGCACGCTAAAACTAGACCACCATCCTTAAAGATATCGGTAGACAACATATCAGGCCCTGCTGCTTTGCCTCGTTTCAATTTACTTATGACGTTTTCAACTTCACTGAGAGTTGGGGGATCTGTGTCAGTTTTCCATTCGGGTAGCTTGGAGATTGTGGGTAAGCTAAGAGTGGCTGGGGGCCAGTTAAACTGTTCCTGAAAGTGTTCCGCCCATCGTTTTAATCTTCTAAATTGAGAGTAGATCATCGACCCATCTTTTTCAGAGATGATTTCACTAACTGCCGATTTTTTGATACCGGTGTCCTTAATAAGTCGGAACAGCTGTCTACTATTGCCTGTCGCTGCCGATGATTCCATCGCTTTTGCTTTTGTTGCCCACCACTGTTCACGATCCTTACGCAGACTCTTTGTCGGTCTACGTTTCAATTGTCGTCGCTCTTTATCATACTCCGAGCCTGCTGGAATGCGTTTTCGAGCCTCCATCAGTTCCCTAGGAGTTCTAGAGATCCAATGGTCTTTCATAACCATTGGATTGAGGTTAGATGCTGATAGCGCTGCTGCGTATACACCTGCTTTAAAATCATTCCAAGCTACTTCGGGGGAAACCTGTCGGTCATGGGCGAATAAATGCTTAGTTAAACCATTCCTAAATGCAATCTTAGCGTTCTCAGTCTCAAAGTGATATCTAAAGGGTTTGCCTGATGTAACCTTACTAGTGTCTGTTGAAATATCGGCTCTATTAGTAAGGCTCGACTAGATTTTGGGAATTTACGGCACTTGTGGCGTAGGCGAGATATCCGACTATGACCAAAGGACGAGCTTACTGTGCAGTAGTTCGATCTGTTTTATTTTATGGATGTGAAACATAGTCATTAAGGATAGACGATATTTGTAGGTTCCAAGTATTCGATCACAGATGTCTTCTAAACATCGCTCGACAATTGGGCTGAGCCATGTTAATTGGTGCAGACTACCTGGTTGGAGTCCGCGTGATGATCGTCACAAATCGCCAGGGAATTTAGGTGATACGGCTCAAAGTCGTTGGCAATGGCGCAGGTGCATCAACTCCTTGTCTTCCTTTAAATTCTAAGTTTCTGAACTTATCATAATTTTCTCTTTACCCAATCATATTTTCTTAAATCATATCTCCAATCTCCATTCCCTTCCATTAATACTGACTCTGTTACTACCTCAACTACTCTGGGATTTGATCCAACAATTTAATCTCTATCTGCTAATTTGAGTATGGCAACTTGAATTGATGCACACATGTACCAAGTTCGACGTTCTAACTGACTGACACATAACCTCAGAATTAACGAATCATTATGAGGCCAACAGATGATTGATAATTGCAGTGACTATACATATGCTTTTAACTTGTCATAATACAATTTAATATAATAAATGTTAGATGATTACGACTGAAAAACCCGAGGTTTCAACTTTAGATGCTTGAAAATATAGTACTCAGACACCAAAAAATCTAGGACGTCTTGACAATATGTCATCTTTCTTCCCTGTCTTTTTGTAATGTATAGTTTGTAATCTCCAATAAGTTAAATATGTGTAATGTATTAAATGTTACACAACTAACCTTTAGAGTAACTGAGTCACTTGGTGTGATTTTGATTGACTCAAGACGTCTGAAAAATAAATACACTAAATATAAGTAAAGCTCTTAAATCGCCTTCATAAATAAATAGATAATTACGACCAGAAGGTGGTTCGGAAGTCATTGACAAGAAACCTTGTTTTACTTAGGTTTTTCGCTACTTGACACATATCATTAAAAAGACATACCTACAGTTTGAAAGGACTGATGTCCCTAGACGAAATCGACCCCGAGTCATGCAGTTTTACAGTCGATGATAGTTAACAATGAAATATTCAGGCCGTCACTGACCCTGTGTAAACTAAGTTATTTACAGTGATCACTGAGTAGTAACCAATATTAATATTGTTTAGTCTTTTATAGTCCTGATGGAATTCTACCGATCAATTTGCAACGTGATCACTGGTCTAAGTGACTCGATATCATGCACACTATGTTGAGATGAAAGTTAGTACGGGAGTAGTCGTGAGGAAGCTGGAGATCTACTTAGTGATTAAGATAATCGAAATGTTAGAAAATGCCGACTTCATATGTATTATTACCAAGATGGAACGATCATATGGCGAGCGAGCAGCAGGATCTGATAAATTGACTTATGATGTCTTTAAGGATAGTTGTTAAGTGTTTGTAAGTAAGTTCATTGACATATTGACTAAAATCATCTCATTTGATTAGTCTTGACAACATATCGTCCAAGTTTATGAGAAAAGAACGAAATTCTCTTGTGATAACAGCAGAAAAATCAGTTTCACTAACATAGTGTCTAAAATATTAGACTCAATAATCATATGACGCTTATCTGAAGATAAGGAACTACAAACTCAAAAGAACAACACTGATTTCAGACCTGAACGAAGATGCATTGATTAAACATGAATTTGAATTGGTCAAAGTGACTCAAGTGAATTCACTCCCTATCACCTTCTAGACCATAAGTTACATTATTATATGGTACACGTGTAGCTGTTAAACTTGTGCTGTGGTATGGTAAATAGGACATATGTATACATGCTCTACGTTTAACGTTTTTGATGACTGACTGACTAAGTGTTGGGGGATTCAAAATCCGCAAAAATACAATTATTCAGAAGATCAAACAAAACCTTGAATCTAACTTTAATAAGTTTGATTTGTAAACTTTAATCATATAGAAGAATTAATCTAATGTGAATCATACTTCAGAGTAGTTGCTATGACATTTAGTTGGTATTAATTATCACAATTGTAATGTTGTATTCACTGTGTTAAGTAGTCATTCATGTTAACATTTGTAAAGTTTATTCATCAACGATTTTTCTCTAACTAATAATTACTGTAACTAATCTTTGGTACATAAAAGGATTCATTTAAATAAATGATGTTCCGTGTTGCTGAACTGTACGATTCATCAACCAAGTGTACTTCCTTCTACTGGATTGGGAACTAGGAATATAAAGGCAAATGTACGACCATAGAATAATCAGTCGTCATGTCACATTCCCTGTATTGGTTTCTAGCGAATTTATTATTCTGTACATCCTGACTAGTCGTAGATCAAGGTTACCAATTTTCACATGGTAAAGACAAAGTCAGAATGTTGTAGGCTTGAACTAAATTAGCTATTAATTCGCAACAATAATGACGATCGTTGAAGGGTAGCATCATATATATATATATATATATATATATATATATATATATATCACCTTAAACAATCTAAGAATCACCTTACACCAAAATCTGCTACATAACGATATTAATAATCAGACGATGTAGTTACGATTATTGATCAATACATCATAGGAAGCAACTGTTTATAAGATAAACCGGTACTTTAAAGGCCGTAGTATTCTGAAAAGTCTTTAACTGCATTTCTTCAAAAAGAAACACCACAAAGTTTTTCTATCATCTAAATTAGTATATAATATGGTATGGTTTCATGATAGTATAACTTATGATATGGAATGTGATGGCAGTATTTCCGCATAATTCTCATAGTAATCATCGCTTAGCAGAATGGATCAACATGTGGTCTCTGCATATGGAAAGCTAATAATACCGACACCAGTTTACTTACTATGTGATATTCAAGGCTGATACACTAAACGAGATAATTTTCTTAGACCCGTTGCGAGTTAACTAAAGGTAGGAGTCCTAGTTCTCCTGAAGTAATAATATCACAAGTAGATAAGATGATGAATTAGGTATACAACTCACGAATAAAAACATGGTAGAAAGGTGATTGGATAAACGGTTAGAAAACAGAGTACTAAAATAAACGATTTAATTGGGTGTAGTTATGTGTGACATCGTTAGTGAAAGGAGAAAGCAAGCAATGCTAAAATTGTTATTATAAACTCAACTGGATGCGAATTCTATGGTTTAAAGGTCAAGAGAGATCAGAAGATCCTCAGTTAGGCTCCTAACGTAATAGTATTTGCAATCTACTGAAATTACATCCACGTTGTCCAACACTTACTGCTTTGTTGTTTAGCTTAAATCAGATCATGCTGTAAATTAATCTGTGCTATGGATACTATTTAAACTAATACTAAGAACTGATTCATATAAACTTAATACTAATGGTTACAATGAAGTGAATGACCTTTCATTTTCATTGTATATAAACAGTTTATAATAAATACAATACAACATCATATCGAATAAGAGTGTTTATGGTCAATTTGAATTTGTATACACTGAATAACTCCCATACAACGCAGAATCTTGCTCCAAACTGGGCACTACATTATTTCGACAGCTTCTTACACCTAGTTACTTCTATCAAATCGTGTTGATAAGGTATGTTAACTTAGGCTAACGTATATATGCACCGGGCTATACTTTAGTGATAACTGATCGACTGACTGATGAATATCATTAACAAATCAAGAAACCCGTGCCGTTTGATAGGAATAAACCTAACAATTAACGACTTCATGGGTTAATGTCCTATCTCTATCTAGGACAAGTCTATCCAAATACGCTCAGTTACATTAGGACATCCATTCTAACAAGTTTGTTGAATACCTTAGATCCATATATATATATATATATATTAGTCATCAACAATGTAGAGGTCAGCACAAATGGGATCAAGCTCAAATCACTACTCAATAACCAAAGAGATTGATACCATTTCCTTGACGCCTAAACATTTTCTATTCTTATACAGCCGATTATTGAACGTTAGAACAAACAATCATAGAGTATAGTCGCATATTTACCCACGTCACCATCTGCTGACAGTTCGATTACTAATAAACACAAAAAAGGATTGAGTACACTAAAAATGAATACATACAAAATGAAGGAAGTTAATATAATAACTAACCTTAATAAATTCACCTTTGATTTCACAACTAATGATATGTTGAAATAATCTAATTCATTGGATATAATAGGATCACTTAATGCACACACCCCATGTTTCTGCCATTCATGTTTCCTAAACACAAAACGTATTTGGAAGTCAGTTAATTATATTGAAAAAAAAAACTAAACGAAATATCTTGACCTGTTGTGTAGAAACTTCAAAGACAATATTTCATTCAGTCTTCGTTCCGTGCAACCAATCACTTACTAATATAATTAAGCATAACTAGAAAATTTCAGTGGCAGCTGTTATTGAGACATGGACCAAGATAGACTAATAAGGTTCATGTGTCACCAACTACTACCAATTTTGATGTATGACATTGACTGATGTAAGAGTAAAGTGGAATAATGCTAAGAGCGAACTAATAAAAACATAACACGATTCCATAAACTCATGGAATGTCGAGTCAGTAGAGGTAGATTACATGGCTGAGGCCATAACCATAATAGCATCAATCAATTCATTATTTACCTTCAAACAAATTATATAATTCATTATTCTTTCATGAATGCTTTTTTACTGTTGAACTATATTCCGGTATTCATTCTGTTAATTCAATCTCGTCGTGATAATATGATATGGCGACTTCAGCTAACATAAATGTTCCAAGCTCAACGCTGTTTATAAGTGGCTGCTGCAACTCTAACTAACATCGTATGTCGAGATGAGTAAAAATTAGATATATTTAGTACACGTTGATAAAGATTTACAACTAACTAATTACATATATACCCGTTGCACAAGTGTGACTGTTTGGACACAGTAACCTAGTGGTGAATGCGGTGGCGTTTGGCACGAAGCGGACTGAGTTCGAATCTCCGTGTAAACATCAACATTGGGATGCAGGTACATCCAGCCGATGAGCCCCAAATAGGAAGAAACGCTCATCCTGAATTCCGCTTACCAGCCACAATCCAACTTAAACATTACTTGTGTACTATAGCTATATCGAGGCGATCTGCTCAGGATGCACATATAGCATCAGAGGTTGACCAGTTTCAGTCCATTACAAAACAACAGGAAAGTACAAGCATATCCTAATGATACTACGATTGATAAAAACCTTTAGCAACACAAATACACATTATAACAAAATAGGTCATTACCAGAAAGCTTCAGGATCATCAAAATCATCTAGATTCGCCCACTCTTTCTGTAATTCTGTATAAATAGGCTAAAAAATAGAGAAAATATGAGAAAAATTGTGAGAGAACTAGATCTGCGAACTGAACTATATAAAACATTTTAAGCTATGACTACATAACCACTTCGTTTTCTTAGGCTTTCATGTGTTTCCTGTTTTCCGGTTGTACCAATTCCAGCAGTTCTGCATAAATTATCTAAGTATAGTGTTGACTAAGGATAAATAATGAATACATAAGGTAAAACGAAATGACAAAGTAGTATAAAATAAGTTTGCAGGTGAGAGAATATGTACTGAAACAAAGGCTTAGTAAGCAAAGTGCTTAACTATAGATCAAATTTGAAGCACAACTGTAGTATAGCTTATAACACACAAAACGAGCTGCATCCAATGACGCATATTCTACAGGGCTATATATTTAATTCATTCACTAAATATTTGAAGTTTGTCAACTTAACACCCGATTATTGACTGTCTCATTGACCAGACAACGTAACTGCAGCGACCAACAAGGAACTGTTTGGTACTACTGACACACGACTTTTCTGTGATTGGCTTTTGTTATTTCAGCTCCATACTTCCAAAGACCTCATCGACGAGGATAGGTATACTTTGGATAAAGTCAATTATAAGATGATGATGCCGGTCGTCCCTAACAACGTCCTCTAGTTGTGGGAAGGCATCATCATTTTAATGCAGGTTGACTGAAGAAAACTGTTGATTTCAAATAGCAAAATCAAGTAAAAGACTTGTAATGACTTTTACAAGTTTTATTTGTTAAACTTGCATTACAATAATTTAATGTGATGCTGTGTGTCATCGAGAAATGTTCAGCCAACGACCTGATCATTCTGATGAGGGACTTCAACGCCAAGGTTGGAGTGGACAACACCAGGTATGAAGACATCATGGGACAACATGGACTGGGAGAAAGGAATGATAACAGTGAGAGATTTGTAAACTTATGTGCCTTCAACAAAATGATTATAGGTGGCACCATATTCTCCCACAAACGTATACACAAAACTACATGGGTTTCACCGCACCACATTACGGAGAACCAAATCGACTACATCTGCATCAATAAGAAGTTTAGAAGGACCATGGAAGACGTAAGAGCAAGGAGAGGAGCTGACATAGCTTCAGATCACCGTTTGGTGGTGGCTAAAATGAAACTGAAGCTGAGAAAGCGCTAGACAACTGGAGCGGCAGTATTACATAAGTTTAATACAGCCCTTCTCTGGGATACTAACAAACGCAACGAATTCAAAATAACTCACAACAATAAGTCCCAGGCATTTCATGAGCTACTAGAAAATGGTGGAACTAATATGGAAGACAACTGGAAAGAAATAACTTCAACATGTCAGGAGGTTTTGGGTCCCAAGAAACAACACCAAAAAAAATGGATTTCTGTTGGTACTCTGGACAAGATCCAAGAAAGGAAGAACAGGAAGATAGCGATTAATAACAGCCGGACAAGAGCCAAGAAAGCCAACGCACAGGCCGAATACACTGAAGTCAACAAGCAAGTGAAGAGGAGCATGTACAATCAACATAGAACCTGGCACATTTGTGCATCGGTTCAAGTTGCCATACCACCATGGCACCGCAAGATTAACACCACCACCATTAGTAGAAGTTACTTCAATAATATAATAATAGTAACAAGAAGTGTGAACATATAGAATATGGTTCAGGAAGCGTAGAAAGAAAGTTATGGAATAATTTAAAGCTCATGATTTGAGAGAGGACAATGAGTGAATACATCTGCGCCATTGTGACCGATTCCGGGCCATGTCACTCAGTGTTTCTAGCCACTGGTTACGGTAATCACGAGGACCCCATCCAAGAAGTCTGCAGCTACCGACACGGCTTAAACTGGCAGTCAGTGACTTCATGGACTGATGCCATGTTTTAGTTTGGCCACCTCTAACTCTCTTCCATCCTATCCCTATATCAGCCAGCATTGCGCGTCGATCAAGACGGTGGTTGGGCATACGCAACATATGTCCCAACCACCTCAGTCGATGAAGATTCACAACCTCATCGACTGATTTACCACATTTGCCTAACACTCGTCGTCTAACCTCGTTATTACTTGCTCGGTGATCCCAGCTAACGCGAGCGACGTTTCGTAGACACCGATGGTCAAAAACTAATAACCTTCGAGTGTCATCTACCCTTAATGGCCACGTCTCACACCCTTACAGTAAGACAGAGCGAACTGTTGTGCAGTACACTCTTCCTTTCGTTGAGAGACGAATATCTCGTCTACGCCATAGGTGACGTAAGTTGGCAAAAGCCAGACGACCTTTTTGAACTCGTACTTTGATTTCGTCAGAGACTAACCCATTAGGGCTAATCAGACTTCCAACATAGATGAAGTGGTCGACGTGCTCAACTACTTCACTCACTATCTTTAGTTCAGGTGTTAGCGAAGACCAGTCCTGGAGCAATAGTTTGCATTTAGAGGAGGAGAAACGCATTCCGAAAATGCTTGCATTCGAGCTTATTGCTGTTAAAAGCTTCTGCATCGTATCAGCGTCTTCGCCAAACAGGACTATATCGTCAGCATGTTCTAAGTCAATAAGTGGATCTCCTGGTAGGAGATCAATTCCTGAAAAGTCAGACGATGAATGTGTAATTTCCAACAGTATGTCAACTATGAAATTAAACAAAAATGGGGAAAGTGGGCAGCCTTGACGGACACCACTTGAGGTTACGAGTTCAGATGACAGTTCGCCATATGCTCTAATACGACTAATAGTGTTTGAGTAAAGAGCCTTAACAAGTTTTATGTACTTTTGGCGCACGCCTTTCAATCAAAGATACTGCCATAGAACTTCACGGTCTACATAGTCAAATGCCGCTTTCAAGTCAAGGAAAACCACTATTGTCGGCCGCCGAAAAGTATGTCTGTGTACTAAGATCTGACGAGCGGTGAATATCTGGTCTATACAACCGCGACCAGGTCTGAAACCAGCCTGATTTTCTCGTATTTGGAGATCACGAGTTCATCATCATCATCATCAGCAACGTAGAACCGGGCACAAACGCCTGTAGGTTCAAGTTGCCATACCACACTAGCACTACGAGATTGTTGAGGTAACGTATAGACAGAATACAAGAGGGAAGAGTAAAGTAAAGATGTCTAGAAAACAACAATAGAATTCAAGATTTAGATGAGGTTAAAGAGTGAATACACCTGCGCCACTGTGACCGATTCTGAGCCATATCGAGTAGTGTCTCCAGCCATTTGTTGCGGTCATCACGCGGACCCCAACCAGGTAGTCTACATCTACCTACATGGCTTAGACCAGTAGTCAAGGACTTCATGGACTGATGCCATGTTTTTAGTTGGCCGCCCCTAACCTTCTTCCATCCTACTTCAGCCCTAGCTAACATGGCGCGACGGGGTAGACGGTGTTCGGGCATGCGCAATACCTGTCCCAGCCATCTCAGTCGATGAAGGTTAATGACCTGTTCGACTGATTTACCATGTTTCCCAAGAACCTTTTGTCTAGCCTCACTATTACTAATCCGGTCATTCCATGGTATACGAGCGATGTTACGAAGATTCCTATGGTCAAATATCTGGAGTCGATGCATATCTTGAGTTTTCATGGCCCACGTCCCGCAGCCATATGTTAAGATGGCGCGGATTGCTGCGCAGTACACCCGGCCTTTCGTTGAGACACGGATATCTCGTCTGAGCCACAAGTGCCGTAGATTGGCAAATGCCAATCGGGCTTTCTGGATCCGCGCTGAGATTTCATCAGACACCGACCCACCAGGGGTGATGAGACTTCCGAGATAAGTGAAGCGATCAACGCATTCAATTACTTCACTCCCTATAAATAATTTGGGGGAAGAAGCAGACCAGTCCTGGAGTAACATTTTGCATTTCGGAGGGGAGAAGCGCATCCCAAATATGCCTGCATTGTTACTCAACGTGTTCAAGAGACCTTGAATGCTGTGTGCATCTTCACCAAATATGACTATATCATCTGCATATTCTAAGTCGACAAGAGAGCCTCCTGGAAGGAGACTAATCCCAGAGGACTTAAAAGAAGTGAGAGAGATTTCTAACAGTACGTCTATGATGAAGTTAAATAAAAATGGGGATAAGGGGCAACCCTGACGGACTCCACTTGAGGATGAAGTTTCTCGTGACAATTCGTCATATGCTCGCACTCGACCTGTGGTGACCGAGTAGAGAGCCTTTATAAGGTTAATGTACTTTTGAGGTACGCCTTTTAATGACAAACATTGCCACAAGACTTCACGGTCAACAGAGTCGAACGCTGCTTTTAAGTCAAGAAATACAACTATAGTTGGGCGTTGGTACATATGTCTGTGTTCGAGGACCTGGCGCAGGGTGAATATGTGATCAATGCAGCCCCGGCCAGGTCTGAAACCAGCCTGGTTTTCCCGAGTCTGTTGTTCCCTAGTGTTGGTTAAACGTCGGATGATTATAGTGGCTAATATCTTAGATACTATATTAGTCAAACTGATTCCTCTGTGGTTATCACAAGAGGATTTCTGTCCCTTTTTGTAGACTGGAACAATCAGCGATCGAGACCAGTCAGAAGGGATGGAGTTTAGTTCCCAGACTTTGGCTAATATATCAGTCAACCTGCACGTTAAAACTATACCACCATCCTTGAAGATATCGGTAGACAACATATCAGGCCCTGCTGCTTTCCCACGTTTCAATTTACTTATGACGTTTTCAACTTCACTGAGAGTTGGGGGACCTGTGTCAGTTTTCCATTCGGGTAGCTCGGAGATTGTGGGTAAGCTAAGAGTGGCTGGGGGCCAGTTAAACTGTTCCTGAAAGTGTTCTGCCCAGCGTTCTAATCTTCTAAATTGAGAGTAGATCATCGACCCATCTTTTTCAGAGATGATTTCACTAACTGCCGATTTTTTGATACCGGTGTCCTTAATAAGTCGGAACAGCTGTCTACTATTGCCTGCCGCTGCTGATGCTTCTATCGCTTTTGCTTTTGTTGCCCACCACTGTTCACGATCCTTACGCAGACTCTTTGTCAGTCTACGTTTCAGTTGTCGTCGCTCTTCATCATACTCCGAGCCTGCTGGAATGCGTTTTCGAGCCTCCATCAGTTCCCTAGAAGTACTAGAGATCCAATGGTCTTTCATTGGATTGGGGTTAGATGCTGATAGCGCTGCTGCGTATACACCTGCTTTAAAATCATTCCAAGCTACTTCGGGGGAAACCTGTTGGTCATGGGCGACTAAATGCTTAGCCAAACCATTCCTAAATGCAATCTTCGCCTTCTCACTTTCAAAGTGATATCTAAAGGGTTTGCCTGATGTAACCTTTCTGCGACCAGTAAAACGCATAGATACGTGCTCTTACTAGGGCATGGTCAGAGTCTAGGCAAGTGCCCCAGAAAGAGCGGCAGTCCTCTATACAACCTCTCCAACGGTAGCTGATGCCGATGTGATCAATTTGTGTCCATCGTTGCGTAGATGTTGGAGGTCGCCAGGTTAAACAGTGTCTCGCCTTATGCTTAAAGTTTGTGCTAGCTAAAAATAAACGGTAGTCTGAACATAACTGCAACAGACGATCTCCGTTGTCTGTTCTCTAGGCTGGGATGCCGAGTAACCCACCTAGGTGCTTTTCAGCCTGATTTAGTCTACCTACTTGGGCATTAAAATCTCCTGCAATAATTACTATGTCTGAGTGCTTAGCTTTCTGAAGGAGGCTAGAGAACTTCATATAGAAGTCGTCTTTCACTTCATCTGTGCTGCAATCAGTGGGGGCATAAGCAGAGACGACAAAAAGGCATCGGCGTGTGTCCCTATCTTTCCGAGTTCGTACTGAGCCATTTAGACGGACAGCACATAGACGACTGTCTACAGGAATCCACTCGAGAAGAGCCTGTTCTGCACGTACGCTTAGTGCTATACCTACACCAGCGAGGCCACGTGAGCTAGCTGTAGGGTCTCCAGATAAACGAAGAGTGAAGTGTGCAGTTCCATTGCATTGACTAGGTGAAGTCAAACGGATGACCATGCTGGGATCCTGTATGCGTGTTTCGGAGACACAGCATACATCAATTGCAAGAGATTCTAATGTTTTAGCTAAGGCAAACTGTTGACCGATTTGACACAGCGTACGCACATTAAAAGCTCCAACATGAAGTTTAGAGCGTGGCTTCAGGAGACCTGGTATGATAATTTGGGAACTCGGGTAACCAGTAAAAGTGGCGCGCATAGAAACTGTAGGAGAAGTGTTACAAGTAGAGACCAGAGAGGGAGAACGTGTTTGATCATGAACAAGGTGAACTCGAGTGCTATTAGCGGTATGAGGGCGGTTATCACTTCCCGGTTGCCCACACCGTGGAAGGGTCATTCTTGAGGAACCTGAAAGAGAAAGAGGATTAGGGTAGGTCGTGATGACCTGAGAGTGTGACCGCAGTGCCCAGGGGACAGCTGTTTGAGGTCGGTCAAGTATATTAAGTGTTGCTCCGGTTGTCAGAAGGGGAGGCATCGGCCTCATGGCTTCCGAAGGAGCTCGGCTTTCACCATGAAGCGTCATATTAGTCCTTCCAACTTCCAGGGCAGAGTTAGAATGGTTATAAAGATTTTTATTCGTAAGCTGTTTTTTAGCATGGTAGTTGTTTTACGGGATGGGGTTGCTAACCCCATGCCCAACCCTCCTCCTTTATCCGGGCTTGGGACCGGCAGAAACCCTGTGGGGGCTCCAGGCGGAGTAGATCACGAGTTGCAGTTAAGCGTCTGATAATTATAGAAGCCAGTATTTTAGACACTATATTAGTCAAATTAATTCCTCTATGGTTATCGCAGGACGATTTTGACCCTCTCTTATATGCTAGGACGATTAACGATCGACACCAGTCAGACGGAATTATGTTAAGTTCCCAAAACTTAGTCAAAATATCAGTCAGTCTGGTTGTCAATGTGAGACCACCATCCTTAAACACCTCTGGGGATAATCCGTCTGGACCCGCTGCTTTGCCTCGTCTTAAATTGGCTATAGCTTTTTCGACTTCGACAAGAGTCGGGGGACCTAAGTCGACTTTCCATTCTGGCTGCCTCGAAATAGTGGGAAGTTTTAGAGTAGCTGAAGGCCAACTAAACTGTTCCTTGAAGAGGAGCATCAGGTCGGATAAACGGAAATTTGTTGAGGACCTAGCAATGACAGCGGAAAAAGCTGCCAGAGAAGGAAACACGAGGCTCCCATACGATACAACAAAGCTGGCTGAGGAATTCAGTAAGCCAGAACGACCAATCAAGAACAAGGCTGGCAAATCAATCACTGAAGGGCATGAACAACGGGACAGGTAGGTAGAACACTTCCAAGAACGCTTGAATAGACCAGCCCCACTGAACCCACCAGTCATCGAAGCAGTAGCCACGGATCTCCTTATAAACACCGACCTACCAATAGTCGAAGAAATCAAAATGGCCATCAGACAAATCAAGAGTGGTAAGTCAGCAGGACCAGATAACATACCAGCGGAGGCGATGAAGACAGATATAGAAGCAACTTCAAAGATACTCCACATTCTCTTCAGGAAGATTTGGGAGGAAGAACGAGTTCCAGCAGACTGTAAAGAAGGGTACCTCATCAAGATACCAAGAAAAGGCGATCTCAGCAATTGTGAGAACTACAGAGGCATTACCCTACTTTCAGTACCAGGAAAGGTCTTCAACAGAGTGTTATTGAATAGAATAAAGGACCCAGTCGACGCCCAACTCCGAGATCAACAGGCCGGATTCCGTAAAGACCGATCGTGTGCCGACCAAATCGCTACTCTACGGTTCATTGTTGAACAATCAACTGGATGGAATTCATCACTTTATATCAACTTCCTCGACTATGAAAAAGCATTCGACAGCACAAATAAGAGAATATTATGCAGTCTTCTACGACATTACGGTGTACCCGAGAAGATAGTCATCATCATACGGAATTCTTACGACGGACTACATTGTAAAATCGTGTATGGAGGTCACCTCATGGATCCATTCGAAGTGAAGACCGGTGTCAGATAAGTCTGCTTACTGTCGCCCTTTTTCTTCCTACTGGTCATCGACTGGATAATGAAGACTGCAATATCTGAAGACACTCTCGGAATACAATGGACAACATCGACGCAACTAGATGACTTGGACTTTGCAGATGACCTAGCTCTTCTTTCTCACACAAAACATCAAATGCAGAAGAAGACCAACAATATAGCAGCAGCCTCGGTAGCCACCAGTAAGCCTCAACATACACAAAGGGAAAAGCAAGATCCTTCGATACGAAACAACAAACACTAACCCAATTACACTTGACGGAGAAATTCTGAAAGACGCTGAAACCTTTACACATTTGGGTAGCATCATCGACAAACAAGGAGGGTCTGATTCGAACGTGAAGGCGCGGATTGGTAAAGTAAGGGCAGCATTTCTACGACTGAAAAACATCTGGAACTCAAACCAACTTTCAGTCAATATAAAAGTCAAAGTTTTCAATACAAATGTGAAGACAGTTCTGTTGTATGGAGCTGAAATTTGGAGAATTACGAAAATTATCCTTCAGAAGATACAAGCATTTATAAACAACTGTCTGCGCAAGATTCTTCGGATTCATTGGCCAGATACCATCAACAACAACCATCTGTGGCAGAGAACTAATCAATTTCCAGCCGAGGAAGAAATTAGGAAAAGACGCTGGAGGTGAATTGGACACATACTGAGGAAACCATCAAACTGTGTCACAAGATAAGCACTGACTTGGAATCCTAAAGGTGAAAGAAACAGAGTAAGACCCAGGAACACTGCGTCGGGAATTGGAAACAGACATGAAAAGAATGAACAGCACTTAGGAAGAGCTAGAAAGGAAAGCCGAGGACAGAGTTGGTTGGAGAATGCTGGTGGGCGGTCTATGCTCCACTTAGGGTAACAAGCACTGTTTGATTGTGTGTAAACTATATTCCAGAGTAAATGGTTGTTATGATGTCAAAAAGTTGTTATGATGAAAAAGGGACGACTAATTAGTTGGCGTGACCTTGTGCACACGAAATTACAGTAACGAATGCCGATTAGAGTGCCTAGTCGATCCCTGAACGCCTACCCGATGCCCATTTAACCCTAGGTCGGAATAAGAAGAACACAAGTCAATCAATCAACTAAACAAATCCAAATTATATTTCAAACAATCCCAACAAATATATATATATATATATATATGCATAAAACCTGACCACCTAGTCAGCCAATTAAAAAGTTAACCTCAATACTAGGTGAGGGTAACAGTGACTGTGAACTAGAGTAACGTATACACAATTCATTAACCATAGTTCATCAATGGAAAATGATATACTAAGAGTTAATGTGATAAACAGGAGGATAGGCTAAGGAGAACGTAATAATAATAGGAAAGGATTACTTCAGTTGGTGATTTCCCTTAATCGTTGTTAATTCATCGACATATAAACGAAGGTCCACAGTAAAATCTTCTTCATTTCTGCAGTAGCTCGAGGTTGGAAAAGGAACAAAATCGTGGTATACGTGGAAATATCTCCATAACTGTATCAAGTATCGCAAAGTTCGAAAATAACTGAGCCATTCAAGACCTATTAGCCTCGTCCGTAATTTGAAAACAATGATAACAGCAAGAACACCTTACCGCCGTTACACTCTTGTAAAGTCCGCAGAGTGACTTCGAGCGCAAACCATGGGTCTGCTGCTTTTAGTATTAGTACTCCTCAACTGACCTGTTAGATATGCTATAAATTGCAGAAACAGTAGTTCCAGCCAGTGTAGTATGATTGGTCCGTAGCCATTAGCAAGCCCAACCATCCCTATAAGTAGCAGCCTCGGTCGAAAATATTATACATAGATTCCTAGTAATGGAGTTACGAAACGACAACCAACATTACACATGGATATAAAGTGATATAGTTACACACTTCGATTTGTATAACCAGGAAGCATCACTAGACTTTATTCTAATGTGTGACTCAAAAACAAACTGCACGATGCCTCTTTTGGTTCCTAAGGTACAAGGAATACAGTGGAGCAAAATCAATGGCAACTGAACAAGAGTATCCTAAATTCATTATTACTGTACAAACGATAATCATCACGTAAGAAATGCTTACTTAAACTAAGATAGATGAAATTAGATTGGGAAATTGTAACTAAGTGATCCCATGTGTCAAACTGATGAAACTATAATTCTACATACT
Source organism: Schistosoma mekongi (assembly GCA_034768735.1). Lineage (NCBI taxonomy): Eukaryota > Metazoa > Platyhelminthes > Trematoda > Strigeidida > Schistosomatidae > Schistosoma > Schistosoma mekongi. The sequence goes on along the minus strand of CM068306.1, from coordinate 87,815,518 downwards.
TTAAGGTATTACAAAGCATATGAACTTCAACTTTAAATCACCTTTACAGCAAGTACAGGTATATACAGAAAAAATAGATTAATGCAAATGATTTACTCTTTCTTGGGTCAACATTCTTTTGTTACTATGTGTTAATTTAAAAAGATATGAATTATCGAAAATTAATGTCATAAATTTACCTTAATTGTATTAGTTTCAAAAGGCATGTGGTTTGAACAATTTGTCGGACTACCAGAAGGCCAAATAGTCGGCCTATGTATAAAAATGTAAAAATACGAATATATGAGATATAAATTAACAAAGATAACACAGACGATGATATGTGTCAACGCACTTTAAATGATAATACAACTTCCATTCAGTTACAAACTATAGATGACTGTTGAAAGTGAGTATAACAAATCATGTTTTACTGTTAGAATGCAGTAATAAGGTTAGAAAATGGAAAAAAGTGGTGGTTGGTGTTATGACGACAAAAACCTTGTTATGATAGGAAGGTACGACCAATTATTCAGTATGTCCGTGTACGCAGGAGGTTACAATAACAACGCCAATGAGTGCCTAGCTGTTCCCTGCACGTCTACTAGATGCACAATCAGTCACACGCCGAATAGAAAAAACACAACAGGACAAATCCTATTATATTTCAAGCATTCCGGTGTTGTATATATACACAAACCAGACAACGCAGCCAAACAATTAGGGGATTTACATTAATGCGAAATGGAGGAGACAATGTTAGTGAATGGAGGTACCGTGTACACAATTAATCAACTGTGGTTCATAAATAGATGATATATTAACAGTAAATATGCTAAGCGGGAGGATAGGGAAAGGGGAACGCAACAACGATAGAAATACAATGTTTAGATTGCATACAACCAAAATAATAGTAATAGTCTTCTAAAACATAGTTCTGATAGTTTGTCATTTTTCTTTAATCGCCTAACATAACGGTTGGTGATAATCGTCACGAAATCCTACTTAAGATTTTTGCTATTTGGCATTCATTAGCAAGACATACTTGTAATCTTGAGGGAATTGATGATCCAACGGGCTTGGGATTAGCCACTACTCTCTAACCAGCCAGTGCAAATGTAACCGTTCGGAAATAAATAATTTGTTGTCTGAATGGCTCAGCAGTAACGCCTCAAATTGAGAGATAACGACTGTGATTCGAATCTGACGGAAAGCACCAGTTCCCACAATATCGAAAATATACATTTTCAGTGAGTCTCAGTTAGCACGAAATCTAGATTAATCAATGTGTCAAGTTGACTTCCAACCATTTAAAACAAAATATATATAATAAAGGAAATATTAGATCACTTAGACTAATAACTATAATGCAACTTCACCAACTAAATGCAGAGTACAAAGAAATGGAAAGTCATGATATTGGTCTTAAGAAGGTGATGTGTAATTCAGGAAAGTGCTTCTAATTACCTTGTGTTCTCCGAACTGGATGGTTTAATTGCGGGGCTTTATTCATCACCTCAAACTAATCAACAACAATTGTCACTACACAGTGACATGGATAAAGCACAACCTCGTGCAACAGACTAAATCTCATATACTAGATAGCAGCGAATGATGTAACTTGTTATTCAGTCAGTCAGTTACAACGTCGAACTTGGTACATCAGTTCGAGTTGCCATATCCAAATTCCCAGATAAAGATTAATTTGTCGGGTCAAATGCCAGAGTAGGGGAGGGTAGTAACAGAGTCGGTATTGATGCAAAGGAATAAAGATCGGAGATAAGATTTAAGAAAATATGAATCAGTAACGAGAAAATTACGATAAGTTCAGAAACTTAGAATTTGGAAGAAAAAGAGTGGATGAACCTGCGCCATTGCCAACGATTTTGAGCCATATCACCTAAAGTCCCTAATGATTTGTGACGATCATCACGCGGACTCCAACCAGGTAGTCTGCACCAATTAACATGGCTCAGCCCAATTGTCAATGACTTCATGGATTGGTGCCATGTTTGGTTTGGCCACCCGTAGCTTTCTTCCACCCTACTCCCACGCCAGACAGCATTGCTCGTCGAGGTAGGCGGTGGTTAGGCATACGTAACGCATATCCTAACCACCTCAGCTGATGAGGATTTACAACTTCATCAATAGACTTACCGTATTTACCGAGTATTCTATTCCTAACCCACGTATTGCTTACTCGGTGGTCCCAGAAAATACGAGCAATGCTTCGAAAACATCTGTGATCGAGTACTAGGAGCCTACAAATATCCTCTATCCTTAATGGCCATGTTTCACATCCATAAAGTAGAACGAATCAAACTGCTGCGCAAGCAACTTGTTAACTTGGGTTTGTTCGATAAATTATCAGTGGAACTAGGAAATATCCGCTTTCAGGTATAACATTTACTATATACCAACATAGTTGGCATGATTATCTATTATTTATGGACAAGTAATTACACGAAGTTACTTTAGATTATACTCCGAGAAATACAGTAAAACCGAAAAAACAAAATGTGGGATCTAAAGTTCAATGTTCATTACGTTTAGAGGTTCTTAACATTAGTTTAATGGAAAAAACCACAAAGCTGATGTAAGTTGGTGCCAATAAGAGACCCTAGTATGTTTTTGAGAAAAATAGTTAATTTGCAGTGAATTACTGACGGGACGCTGATAGTAATGGCTTTACAAATAACTTCACTAGCTGCTCAATATGTTTACTAATGAACAAACATCTTTATAAAAAATCCCATTTAGTATATGAGGGAAAACTAATGTTCTCTGTTTGATTAATACTAAACAAGTAAACGAAGGTAATGAGGTCTTGAATACTATTGTTCGCATCAGAGCTATAGTGAACTATCAACTGAGTTAGGCACATAAAGTGGAATTCGTCGTCACTAATAACTATTCTCTCTTTTGATTTTGCTATAGATACAGAAAATATTCGAACCACTCAACACCTCAAAAACCTACTTATCACTCAAAGACTCTTGGTACGAGAATGACAGTGATGAGGACATTGAAAAATTTCGGTTATTGAACGTATTCTGTGATACTCAAGTAATATCATGGAAGCAGTTTTGTCCACCAGTAAAACTGAAAGCATAACTAACATACACAATTATATGGGAGTTTTGCAAAACTAGTAGCAAGATTAATAAAAAATGTTTAAGAAGACGTTTGGTGTAAAGATTCTGAAACTGGGCTATCTGTGACTTACCATAATCCATGAATATTGAAATTATTAATGTTGTAAGGAAGTTTACACTGTATGAAAAGAAACACATTAAAATAACTGATACAATTAATACATTGACGTCATAACCAAATAATCAAGCACTTTAAATATGAACACCACTCAAAGTACTATGAAAGTAAACAACTAAGTTTCAAGTTTTTTAGGATAACTAACAGAATGGTAGATGTAAAATAGCAGACTGTAAATAAGTTCCTATTCTACTGACAGAAACAACAGTTAGTCTAAGCCACTAAAATGTAAAAATACATAAGATACGAATCAAAAAATCGAAAAATACTAAAATGGACAAGATTGCAGGTGGGTAGTTGATAATGAAACATGCAAAACAGACGTAGGGAATGTAGGACCTAAGCCTACATTGATTATAATCAACGGGCATGAAAATGTTCGTTGACTAACGTCTTCACACTCCATAGCATCGTAGAGCTTTGGCTCAGCGGTTAAAGCTTTTAACTGCTAAGCCGTAGATTAGAACCCACCCCACATAATTTTATTTGGATAGCCAAAAAGTATAACTGGTCTTCCCGCTAACATAGTATTTCTCAAATCCGATTCTATAAATCCGTACTTAGTAAATGAGTCGTGTCATACAGACACACCCGACTGTAGCTGCTACCTTAACGTGGTGGTCGAGCTTGCCTATCGTGATGACCCAACAGAGCTATATTGGCCGGAACGCTTGTTCCTCTAGGTCCTACCATGCCAAGCAGGTCTGTTGGAGAGCGATAAGACTAAAGGCAGCAACCTAAAATCTGAGGGCGAAGTCGTACTGTTGGCTGCAGCGGGGTGTGACAGCAGTAAGGTGTTTCCCTCGGATAACCAGCATCTGCAGCGATGCTGCCTTCTCACAAAGGAAGGAAGGGGTTAGAAAAGGTCGACCCTAAAAATGTCACACCTCACCTTACTCCACGAATTTCCGTCTCCGGCAGTAAGGCCTTTTAAAGAACGGAGCTAACACTTCGAAAACATCCCATAACAAGGTCGTGCGTGATCGGCCTTAAGCAGTTGCCCCTTGGGCTCTGAGATCGCGCTTCCAGGTCACTATGATTAATATTAATCCAGTTTCCTTTTCAGGTACCTCAGGAAGTAATATCCTTCCATGTTGTTGGCAGCCAAAAGGTGAAAACCGCCCTCATACCTCTAACAGCACAAGAGATACAGACACAAATAAATGCTGAGTGCACGAATGTTTTACATGTAAAAGGTAAATAAATTTGAGTTGTTCCGACTGGTTTTGAACACAGCCACCACAAAAACAAAATTAGGAATATACTAAAACAAAGAATTTCAAATAATGATGACGTTAATTCAGAAGCAAACAGGAATGGATCCCGTCGGTACCATTAGTAGTTTAGCGAACGCCCAGTTAATTTTTAGGAGCTAGTTATAAATTATAACTGATAATACCAGAAAATAAATAATTAAGTAAATGGTACCGTGAAATTGGAAGATAAGGTAATTCACTAGTTGGTACTGAGAGAAAAGTTATTATAGTGATCAGTGGACGATGAAATAACACATCAAAACACAAAAATTAGTATAAGCTTACTGTGTGAGTAAAACAATATGTAGGTGGCCATTCCAGACTATATACTAAATAATCCCACTGGCGTTCTCCACGAACATGTGTACACAATACAAAATACGGAACCAAAATTAGTAATGAGTACAACCTACACCATAAGAATAATATATATGTAGAAGTAAATGGATGTCAATACATTTTCCAATAGTATATGTAAAACATTAGACAATTGTCATCCTTTTGATGTGTTAATGTAAAATGCTACATCATTAGCAAATTAAAGCTTTTTCAAACCTGAGTAATAGATATTCCATATATATCTGAACTAAATAAAAAAAAATAATCCTTAGTTAACCAAAGAGAAACCCTGAGAGTGTTGGCCTGAACAGAAGAAAGAAACATTGGCTATTGTCACCGATCCGAACACGAACAAAAACATGAACGAAAGGTAGTTCTTTCGGTTTCAATGTATTTAATGTTAGATACACGGTTCCACAACTTTCTATGTATTCATGGCCAATATGAGTAAACATGAATGCAAGAACTAAATCCCCATGTAATAACGAAAGGGCAATCACGTTGAAGAATATGCTACATAAACCACTAACTTGTATAATCGCCCAACGATTATTTTAAGATAATAAAACAGCAAAGATGAGAGGCCAGGCTGGTTTCAGACCTAGAATAGAGTGCAATGATCAACTGTCCATACTCCGTCAGAACATAAGTATGCCCTCCAACATCCGACGACGGTGGTATCACTTGATATAAAAGCAGCTTTCAATTCCAGAGACGCTCTGTGACAGGCATATCCTAGTAATACATACATCTTATGAAAGCTCACTACCTGAACATTATTGTTTAGGCCTAAGCTAATCGTAAACTGTTATCAGGTTGTACATATCATTACCAAGGTTAACTTTGATAATTTCAAATAAATTGAGCATTGGATAAATTGTTTATAATAAGTGATATATATTTGTAAAATTCCAATGAGTAGAAATTAAAATTTCTGACGTTTCGCGGCTTATTTCAAGTCGCTTCTTCAGAGAAATGAATAGCCGAATTTAATTAACACAAGAATAAATAATACAATGGAACAAATCAAAAACAAAATAAACCCGTACAATCAAAATGCGAGTTTGATCGTGTTATGATGTTATCAGGTTGTTTGGGACTTTTCTCACACCTCATCTAAACCCAGTGAACTTCGCGAAAGCTGATTCCAATTATTAATCTCATGTAAACATAAACAATAGTGCGTAGTTGAACTACTTTTAAGTGTATGCACTGTAGGACGTCTTTCCTGGACGCATTTTTTTGAAGTCACAGATTGGTGATATATGTTCCCTTATGGTTCACCTTGTTGCTATTATCCAATAATTTAACTCTAAAATTTTGCAGTCACCAAATAATGACAAATGTTTTCCCAATGACAGATATTCCTAAATGTGTTACGTCTATAGAATTTATATGAAATTATGAAAATATGTACTCATACTAACCATCCTGACTCATTGTTAAACATCTAAAGTTTCCTGCGTTCCTATAAGTTGCTTCTGTGAGATCGAAGAAGCCTTTATAATAACCAACAAGGGAAAACAGAAAAAATGTAAAGGGCAACTCACATTAATCCCTGCAGTTTGCTTTTAAAGTTCGTTGTTACAGATTTGTGGGACCATAAAAAACAGATGCGCGCAGTTTCGCAATTCACCTTATTCTGTATAAAGAAAAGAGGAGATATGACTAGCGCCCGTAACTCGACGTCGACGTTAGGCTTTTAAATGCATAGCTACACATTGTTTTAGGAAGATGCAGTCTTACGTACAACAGAGCTGTAAAGCGTAATGAAGTAGGTTATTAGTAACCCGAAGTTACTAAATTTTCCCACTCAGATAACCTGATCTCACAAAAGTGAGAACGTAGAGGAAATAAGGTAGACAAAGGGGTAAAGCAAGTGGATTGAGAAAAACATTGTCTTGAATACGAGGAAACAATACCGACAAAGAAAAAATTGACACTTCGCTAGGGATTATCGCTTGAGTATAACACATCCCCTACATTATTCATTAACATTTTTAACTTATTTTATCTTTTGCAACATTATTTCCACTTTGTTAGGTTGAAGAATTCAATGCTTAATGTTTGGAGGTAGTCAAGATCCTGTTCGCACAACAAAATGTGTACAGACTAATTGAGGAGGAAGTTTAGTCCTGTATTTATAGCAGTAAAGCTTTTAAATGCGAATTGAACATTTCAGAGTTATGCTCAACCTACCAAATTTTCAGCTATAACAACAAAGATAGAGATTTGTAACGCATGAGAGGAAAAGTGCACTACATTTCCTTACATATCCAATATCATTGTGATTAGCTAGTGTGCACCTGTTACTTCTTAGAGCCTGCGTTTTTCAAACTTTAAAGTTGTCAAGATCAGTAAACTATTTTTTTCTCGACACCTTCAAAGTCTAAATGCTCCAAGTTTTAAAAAGAAAGTTACTTGATAAGAATGACCAAGAAGTTGCTCCTACATTGTCGCCCCTTAATGCATAAATTTGTATAACACCATCCCTTGAAAAATTCAGGAAAAGGTACAAACAACGTGCATACGAATAAGCTGGGAGGGACATAGAGTGTGTCCCACAGCATTACGCCCAGATCCTTCTCTGTGTAATGAGGAGTGAAATCGGAATAAATAAGACCATGCAAGGAATATCCGTCTCAATCATTCTCTAAATACATTTTACACTTGTTGGTCTTATTGGACGTTGCTGGTTGCTAGCAACTTGAACATACATCTTATCCAAGTCCTCCAGGAAAGTGTGATACATGATGACCTTTGTATCTACCCGCCCTCACGCCTACATACATTCACATACAGAGCTTGAAATCATTTAGATATGAAGGGATTTTGTGACTGTAAATCATAAAGAAGATCATTTGTGAACATTATGAAGAGCAGTGATTTAAAGATCTCGTGACATTCCATTGGTCTTCATACCTTAATAGGACAAAAATAAGCTTGCCATGACATGGATCATTTGCTTAGGTGGTAACCAGACCAGTTACTTAGGAAACATGCCAATAATCTTAGTCTGAAATGCCTGGCAAATTATTTGATAATCTCTGTTAAATGTTCTGGAGATAATGAGAGCAATGTTCACGCAATAGTTGTGCTTTATAAATAAGTCCAATAATTCTAAATAGTGCCAAATTAGTGTAGAAATACCTGGACGTAACAAAACCGTGATAGAACAGTTAAAATGAGTAACGAGATCACAGAGACAACGGTTGCGGAACATTATCATTACTCTTGCTACTAAGCAGAGCAATGAAATTTAATAACAGGGATAGGAATTGTCATCAGCGTGTAAAATGCTAAACAAATAACGATATTTTTGCACACTGGAACATCAAACGTAGCAACAATGACAAGTAAGTGAAAGCGGGCAGTAAACAAGACGTGTACTTTAAAACAGCCTATAATATGGCAAGATAATAATAATAATAATAATAATAATAATAATAATAATTTATTCTCAAGTAACAATTTGTACATGAGAGCATAAGGTGACAATCAAATGGCACTTGGGTATAAACCCGGCGGATGATTGTTAGAAACATCTGTCTAATTGTGTGGACATGTGTGGACATGGCCAAACCTACCTTGCACACAGAAAGTGGTTCTTTTGCTCCTCGTCTTCCCTTTGACCATGAAATAATCGGACTTCGCAATATCTGGGTTAGCGTTGGATTATTTGAGGTGGCTAGCATCCGGTGTGTAGATATTAGTTTGAAAGAAGAAGTCAACAAATCAACTCTTATTATTGAGTAAACTATGTACAAGGGAACATTTCAGTTTACAGGCATGATCAAAATTTTATGGGCTCATCAATAAACAATTTTCGGTAAATGATTTCAAGTATGTTACTTGAAAAACCAACATAAACGATTACAGTAGTAGAATGTCAGAGGTATGTATTGTATTATATTAGACTTCTTGCGGATAACCACTCGCTTTTCGTCCTAGGCGTTGTGACTTGATGAGTTGTTTATGGGGTGTGGAGATCATACGACATAACTAGACACTGAAGTAGATGAAACGTATTTACTAATCAGATTAAAGCGCTAATTAAACATACTTACTTACTTACTTATGCCCGTTACTCCTCGCTGAGGAGCATAGGCCGCTCACCAGGTTTCTCCATTTAACTCTGTCCTGAGCGATCCTTTCCAATTGCTTCCAGTTGCTGTTCATCCGTCTAATGTCTGCTTCCAATTCTCAAAGCAGCGTTTTCTTTGGCCATCCTCTTTTCCGTTTCCCAACAGGATTCCATGTTAATGTTTGTCTCGTGATGCGGTCAGATGGTTTGCGTAGTGTATGTTCTATCCATTCCCAACGTCTTTTCCTAATTTCCTCTTCGGCTGGAAGTTGGTTTATCCTCTCCCAAAGTAAGCTATTGCTGATGATTTCTGGCTAACGGACATTCAGTAGCTTGCGTGGGCAGTTGTTTATAAATACTTGTATCCGTCTGGTGATGTTTGCAGTAATTCTCCAAGTTTCAGCTCCATACAGCAGCACTGTCTTTACGTTCGAATTGAAGAGTCTGACTTTGAGGTTAGTTGATATTTGTTTTGAGTCCCATATGTTTTTCAACTGTAGGAATGCTTCCCTGGCTTTGCCAATCCTTGTCTTTACATCTGCATTGGACCCTCCTTGTTCATCGATGATGCTCCCCAGATATGTGAAAGTATTCACTTCTTCCAGAGTTTCTCCATCAAGTCGAATTGGGTTGGTGTTCCCTGTGTTGTATTTAAGAATCTTGCTCTTACCCTTATGTATGTTCAAGCCTACTGATGCTGAAGTTGCTGCTACACTGGTTGTCTTCGCTTGAATCTGTTGGTGTGTATGTGCTAAGAGAGCTAGATCATCCGCAATGTCCAAATCATCGAGTTGCATCTTACTTGTCCATTGAATTGCGTGCATCCCCTCAGATGTGGAGGTCTTCATGATCCAGTCAACCACTAGGAGGAAGAGAAAAGGTGAGAGTAGGCAACCTTGTCTGACTCCGGTCCTCACTGAAAATGCTATTGTCAGTTGACCTCCATGCACAATTTTGCACTGTGTTCCGTCGTAAGAGTTCCGGATGATGTTGACGAGTTTTTCTTGTACGCCGTAGTGTCGAAGAAGTTTCCATAGTGTTCTCCTATCTACACTGTTAAACGTCTTCTCATAATCAATGAAGTTGATGTACAGTGACGAGTTCCATTCAATTGATTGTTCAACGATGATCCGTAATGTTGCGATTTGGTCTGTGCACGACCGATCCTTACGAAAACCAGCTTGTTGATCTCGAAGTTGAGCCTCCACTGAATCTTTCATTCTGTTCAACAATGCTCTGTTGAAGACTTTTCCTGGTATCGACAGTAGCGTGATCCCCCTGTAATTGTCACATTTGCTCAAATCTCCTTTCTTTGGTATCTTGATAAGATAACCTTCTTTCCAGTCTGCCGGCACTTGTTCTTCTTCCCAGATCTTTTTGAATAAAACGTGAAGTATTCTTGCTGTTAGGTCGATATCTGATTTGAGTGCTTCAGCTGGTATATTGTCAGGTCCTGCTGCTTTCCCACTTTCGATTTGTGTGATGGCCATCTTGACTTCTTCCATCGTTGGTGGAGTGACATCTATCGGGAGATCTGTAAGTGCTGCATCGATGTCCGGTGGGTTCGGTGGAGCTGGCCTATTTAGAAGTTCCTCAAATTGTTCTACCCACCTATTCTTTTGTTCTTCAATCTCAGTGAGTGTCTTGCCTTCTTTGTTCTTGATCAGTTGCTCTGGTTTACCATGTTTATCTGCCAGTTTCTTCATTGTGTCGTATAGCTGTTTTATATTTCCTTCTCTTGCAACCTTCTCCGCTGTCGTTGCAAGGCCTTCGATGTATTTCCGTTTGTCAGCTCTAATGCTTTTCTTTACCTGCTTATTTGCTTCTGAGTATTCAGCTTGTGCCTTTATTTTCTTTGCTCTTGTTCGGCTGTTGTTGATTTCTATTTTCTTGTTCCTCCTTTGTTGAATTTTGCTCAATGTCTCAGCGGAGATCCATTCCTTATAATGGTGCTTCTTGCGGCCTAGAACCTCCTGACACGTTGACATTAGTGCTTCTTTGATTTCTTTCCAGTTATCCTCCATAGTGGTTTCTTCTTTCGGCAGATCTTGTAAGGCTTGGAACCTGTTGTTGAGAGATATTTTGAATTCCTTGAGTTTGTCAGTGTCTCGGAGAAGGCCTGTATTGAACCATTGTACTGCTGCCACTCTAGTTGTCCACTGCTTCTTTAGCTTCAATTTTATTTTAAAAACCACCAGGTGGTGGTCTGAAGCTATGTCAGCTTCTCTCCTGGTTCTTACATCTTCTATTGATCTTCTAAATTTTTTATTGATACATATATGATCGATTTGAACATGACTATTAAAATATTCTGCCTCGGTAATGGAATTCAGGTACAGTGATTTTGAATGATAAGTAGTTCAAAAGTGGAGAGTTAGGTTTACTACTATCCAGTGGATTTAGCGCTTCTCACCTGCAGACTTTAGTTTACCAAATGAGTAACTGAAATCTACTTCTGAAGCATGGTATATAGGCATGTAAATAATTTCATCAGGAAACATTCTAAGAGCTGCAATAAACACGCGTTGAATTCAGTAGCAGACTGGGCATAAGGGTTATGTTTACAATAATAGTAACATAAAACAGGACAGTTACATGCAGGAATGTAAAGATAACATATAAAGTTAGACAATGGTGACATTACCATAGGTAGGAATAATAAATCAGGTGAACCATTAGTTAGACAACTGAACGACACACATGAAGAATAACAATATATCCTAGACGATACGGACACACTCGGGAGTTACATGCATCACAGGTGAAACCTGTTTATAGATATAATAATACTTTATTTCCTCTTATCAGAGATAAGTCCTTTTTGCATATAAGATAAACAAAAATACAACAAACCACAAGAAGATTAGGCAATTACACAAACGATGTTGACTGAGGTAAATACACTTTCGAGTGTTTAAAAGGTATAGCAACCTAGTATGAAATATGCACTTGTAGAAGATGGTCGGAAATGAAGCAGCTTTGATGCATATGAGCACAATAATTGGATGTTACAGAATATAAAATTCCAAACTGCAAGAAGCAATGAAGTTGTACATGCATGCTGAAGTATATCTGACAAGGCGGTTCAAAGTGGATAACAAGCATCGTGGAGGATACGTAAACAACCCTCCTTAGAATCAAGACAACAGTAGTCGTTGGGATACCTGCTTCAAAAAAGATGAGCAGCGTGTATTTATACAGGCATTAGTACATTCACAGATATACATGACAAGGAAGAGAGTAAAATAACCGTTGCTTCGTTAAGGTAACAAATACTAGCTTGTGAAACAACTTGTAGAATGAAATGAGGTCAATTTTGGGTCGTTTGGAGCCAAAGTAGAATAAGCTTGTGGAGTGTTGCAGCTACTCAGTACTCTCTAATATATAGGAACTAAAATACCCTTAGGCAGATTGGAGTTAGTGTTTAATCCAGTACAAAATATTATGCGATGGATCATGCACAAATTCTGTACAACATTACTCTGTCTTCTTGGTTGTGGAAGCTGTATAGAATGCAATTTAGAAGTCAATTTGAACTGTGTTCCAGAGTCGTAGCATGTCAGGAGACAGAAAGGTCACCGAGATACCACAAGCCGTGATCAATAACATTATGCAATCTCTGTAAAGTCATTGAGTGTGTGTTTAACTGTATGCTGGTATATGATGTGCCAAAACATATCCAACAGTATTCATCGTGGACGAATTATATCTTCCCCGTAGTGCATCAATTAGTTATAAGCAATAAATCATTTTGAGTCAAGCACAGAAATCAAATAAGTTCATCTGGCGGAAAAAAGTATGCGTATATGCGATCGCTAACAAACATAAATTACTCTCTATTACAGAAACAACTACATACACCACTATGGAAAATATTACGATGGCCAACCCTACACTAAAACACTCATGCACCTTGAGCCCTGATGTCATACCAGCCAATATGCCAAAATGGTGTTACTGACTTCCACCTGGCGCTTCTTCAACTATTTGCAACATCACTCTCTATTGCATGCTACATTATCCTATAGAAAACTACATATCTCCTTCCTAAGTCTAAATCCAGAGCTGTAGCGCATATAGAGAACTGCCGTCCTATTCGTACTACTAATTCTATCCTATGATTCAAACTATAGATCACCCAATATCTATAATTTAAAGACCTGCACCAAATCTTTGACGCCTTACCACTTAACTTCGAATCAATCAGCAATGGCTTATTAAGGCTCTAAAACCGCAAAAAACACAACCATGTGCTTTGTAGTAGAAAAAAGGAAAGAGACGGAAAAAGGAAGATTCTGGTTTAAAACTGGTTATTTTGCTACCACTAAAAAAATTTGTTTGTTCTTTCTATTTCATATATTCTTCAATGTCACTATCTCCCCGTGTCCCTGGTCTGCTCTCGTAGGGCATCGGTCCCCTTTAAACAACTTATTCTTAACGTTGGCTAGAAACGTAATTAATTCATTCATAACTCGCGTGAATTCCATAACAGTGACTTTATCAAAACCCTTTAAAAACAGCCATATCATTCTGATCATGCCTAGTATGCTCACATTTAGAACATGCTACTTGAAAATAAACCACTATTATTATTTTTTATTATTAGCAGTAGTACAGAAAGTGAAAAGGAGGAGACCAAGGACTCTGCTTTGAATAACTCCCAAAGTTCCAGGTTTTGAATGAAAAAGCTAGCATCAAACTTAGCCATTTGCGTCTAATGGCTGGCAGGCAATATCAAATGTCGTAAATTTTCTTTATTAGTAGCTTGTGGTCAACGCAGTCGAAAGCTTCAGAGGCGTCAAGATATAAAACGAGAACTGTATGACCTATACCGCGGTCCAAGTGATAAATTGTGAACGATTGGGATTAGAGGAAACCATGATGACTAAGAGTCTCTAGGTCAATAGTTGCTTTCATTTATTGATTATTTTTTCCACTGGTTAAAACATCCGAAGTAATGTTGACTGGTCGATTGTAGCTAACAACCGTACAACCCGACCTACGCCTAGGAATAATAAAAGTGATTTTTCAGATGCCTAGGTTACTTGGCGACTCTTAGGGCATAATAAAGTTGTTGAGTAGAATGGGTGAGATATAGTGCACGCTATGTTTTAGCATGTAAGAATTTATGCCATCGGCTCTGGAACTCTGGGAACATTTCGATGTGTCGATGGACCAACTTATGTTACTACAGTTAAGTTCTACAGTACTAATTATACTTATAGATGAGTTAATATGTTGTTAAGTATTGGTGAATTACCTAGCAGGATCGTTTTGATAATGAAGCTGCGGAGAGACAGCAGAGAATATCTTATTGAATTATTCGAAAACTACATGAGGAAACTAAAATTCTTTGCAACTGTAAAGAAGGATAGGAACATTGAACTTATTGTTTTTAAGTCACTTATAAAGCTAAGTGTCATTGTACATTGTTTAGAAGAACCAGAAAGCACCATAAGTTCGTCCCTCCTAGCCTTGCTGTTATGATAGAAAGAAATCGAGTTAACTATATATATAAATAAATATATATCTATACAATAAACATAGCTATACTTTTAGAGGACAATGACTTCCAGTAACAGTTCCAAAACTAACGTCTAGCAGCAGCAGAGTTCAATCTAACCAAACGACATTCAACATTTCTAACACTATTTTCCTCAGCACCATTTAGTCGGAGTTTGCCCTTCTCTAATGTGGTAACCAAATCAGAGAACAAGCTCATCTCCTGTACAGTATGTGTGAGCACCATCCAGTTCACTCACCCAACTTAGACATATGCTAGTGTCCCTTCTTTCTAATTCATTTATACGCCTATGTGGTAAGTTGTCTCTTTTAGTACCCTTGTAGACAATAATCCTGTTCATCAATAGTTTCGTTAACTCCAGAATACTAGTGCTGTTGTTTTGTTCTTTCTGATTTCGTCTTCTCTCCAGTTGTATATGATAATATACAAAGCAAGTATGGAACCGACTAGTACAGTATTATTCATTTCTCTTCAACGCACTTGGGCATGTCAATTACCTTGAAAATCAATTAAACTGAGTCCCATCCTATGTTGTTCACGTGAAAACCGTGGTGATGGTATATCACTGCGATTTCTCTAAATATAACCATGAACCTACATGATATTAATGGCTGATCATATAAAGACTTAGTCTCGTTTGAGTGGAGCAATCCTATATCTGGTTAGTAACATACCTAATCCATCAATGACCCAACGTTCAAAATCAAATCATAAGGATTCCACTATCACAGTAGAATATCCCTATATACATGTTTAATTGGCGATCCAGAAAAAGTATCAAACACTTTTGGTCACATCCCGTATCTGGACATTATGTTTATTCTCAGTCGCTTTTTAGAATCATAGCGCCTTGGACGATAAGCGTTAGATTGTTAATCAGAAGTGAACCATGATACAATAAATATCCCTAGTATCCTAGTATTATAAACCTTTCAATCGCTGTTTTTTTCCTTTCTTATCATATTTCGTAAATCCACATGGTGTAAACTTCCTAATATAGTCTCTTACTGAATTTCTTGGTATGGAGATGTACCGATACTACTCTGATCATACCTTTAAACCGGTATTCTCCCATGTACAAAGTACTACGGGAGAATGAAGACAATTATTATTATAACCAGTTTATTAGATTGACCCATAGATACACTATCGTGAATGAACAAACTTGACAATAACCAGGGCACTATGTTAATGCATAAATAGGTACTTTGGAAGCCTCGGCACTTAACTAGAGTGTTTCGAGAAGCTAAAAAAGCAACCTGTAGAAGTAATAGACAACTCAAACCATAAAGTTGGTTGCTAATTAAAACAAATGGGCACTCCTGGCTGCTTAAGAACGTATGTTTGACGACAGTCATTTTAACGGATCAAACAGTAACACAGCAAACAACAAAGGGTGCAAATTTAAAGATAGCCCTGATCAAGAACGAGAAACCGAGTAGAGTAAACACCAAAAACAGTCAAAGTTCATATAACAGGAAACATATTGTTAAATAGCTAAGAATTATGGGCAAATGAGTAATAACAATATGTGTCAAAGTAAGTTCAATGTGTACTACTGAAAGTATCAAGGATAATAAAAGGACAATGTAAGTTATAAAAGGTTGATCTTACAATGACCTTTCATATGAATGAGATCTTACACAGTGTTACTATGTTGTTTTACATTGCTCAAACGGAGATATCATATCTGATGGGCCCTTAGAATTGTACTTTACCAGGGAAGATGGGAATGGAAAAGCTTATATTTTTAGGAGGGTCGTTGACAGAGATAATGAACGCTAACAGCTGAGTATTGCCCACTAAGATAGCCTAAGTGCCAATGTTTCGGAAACTAGTGAGGACTTTATTTCTGTGCTGAAAGCTGTCTCAGAAGAATATGCTGCCTACAGGGTAAACAAATTTCACTAAATTTAGAGTGAAACTGCGTCGATATGAAAGTATGTGTAGATGGTAACCTCACACTCTGTTTCCCTTTACATGGTGCTTCAGAACATTACCACACCCGGCATGGGCACTTAGTCGTTCGTTACCGCAGGCATAGGTTTTTGCCTGTGAGGATAAAGCCTATTTGCTATAGGCCACAGCACTGGCTGAAAAGTAAGGAGGGTTTGCTTCTGAGTCTACTCATCCTGCTGTAGAAGCAGTTGATCTTTGCTTTCAGTATCTATGATTTTGGTACAAGATAATATCGAGTGGCGGGGCATTAAAAGCAAATGTGACAACTGTAAAATAGGCTAGTACAGAGGAAACTGTCCAAGGATAGTTTTTTTGAGGATAGTTACATGCGTGATTTTCTTTGACGATTCTATCAACGCTTGAAACTGTAGCTTGCCTGTCCAACGTTACTGATGTAGACTCATGGATCTAACCGTTGGTCGCCGTTTGACGTAGTAGTCTGGATTTGTTTTACGATATCAGATGTTATTCTTTGTACTATGGCTAGAGTTATTTCAGGTGTGGAGAACAAAAGCTTATTCTTACTTAGTTCAAACATGTTAGTCAGAAAGCAAAGTGAGTTTATAGTGATGAGGTGTGCAAGACAAAGCAGTTACTGAGCTCTAGCGCTGGTAATTTTCCTAAATCTTGAGTGGCGTTACAACCACTTTCTCTGCTACTTGTCATGAGGGTAGAAATTCTCCGGGTACTCGATAAGTAGTTCTTGAACACAGCAAACCACTATGGTCACAGACCTGGTTGTTTGCTCCCTAATTGCCTGCCTATCAACCCAAGGTTTGTAATACCTAATTTTGATTAGTAAGAATTTTTGGGTTGTAGGTTTTTTGTAGGCTATTAGGACACCTTTCTCTTCGGTTGTGTGGAGCAGAATCCTAAAGAGAGCTGGGCATTCTCGCGAAGTGAGCGACAGAGCTAAGTTTACTCGGAGCTGATTCCTGGGGTGTGGAATCCATTGTAGTAGCCTTAACTGACCACAGTATTGAAGCCTGTGTTGTGCATACAAAAGCAACTTGCAAGATAGCTCTGTTTACTACCGTAGCGAACTAAGAGAAATGGTTATACCTTTGTTCATGGTTATAAACTCACGTTAAGACAAATAATGTTTCTACTGGTGTACTGATTTTATGCTATCCAGTTCAATTGATTTAATGGACGTTAGTATAGTGATTGTCGCGCATTTGTACGAATATTTTGATGTGTTTAGAATTGTGTTTTGATGAAGCCAGTAAAATTGTTGAGACGAATAAATTGCATTGAAGACCCGTATTTATATGGAATATAGACTTAACTTAACTGACTGAATCATTGCAACTTATAAAATGTTTTCTGTAGTGGGTGCTTAATGACTTCTATTAATACTAATGTGTAAGCAGTTAAAAGCAAGTATACAAGTACATATAGTGGTAGTTAATGTGAATACAATTGTGTAACGTATAAATTTATAGCAATTAAGTTACTTGTGTATACTGCAACCTGAAATTAGAAGGTAGAATTACAAATGTTTCGCCACATTTTCTATTGTTCACATACACAGTGTATCGGGAATATAGTGAGACTATGTGGGATATGACCAGAATAGATAGACTTCAAGTACCAGTGATAAACAAAACTATCTCCACAGTTCTGACTATAACAGGAAATAATTAATTCCAACTTAAACACCAGTTATTTAAAAAAAACGAAGCATTCGACTGACACGTATCTTCAATCAATGACCTGAAGTATAATGTAGTACATACAACCTGGAGGGTAAAATGTCAGGGATACAATTGCATCATTAGTACGTTTCAACAAAATATCACTAAAACATGCTTCCAAAATGATACAAACAAACATCTAGTTCTTATACAAACGTTTATAGTAATTTGCAAGAATCAATATGCCTAGATGGTTCTAAATAAAGATGGCCTCAGTTGACAGTTTCTCATTAACTGATTTGTTTCTTCATATGTACTTTAACTATTTTATTCTCACAGCTCATTTCTGTCCCTAATTCACATTCACCATTATTCTACAAATAACTACAAGAAGTGTTGTTTTTCTAATAATTTGGATTATGGGTGGCAAGCACAATTCAAGACACAAGTTTTGTCCTATTTACAATTCGCCAGCCTGCATACCAGCCAGTATGGATGTTTACTGTGAGAGTTAAACTCAGTTTGCTTCATGGCAAACATCAAAGCGTTCATTACTAGGCTATTGATTCCTTTCCAAACACTACTTGTGAATTAATGTTATGTCGAGACTTTTCGCTCAGAACAACAGGGATTAATCGATTTTAGTCCATGACAAATCAACGTAATACCAAAATACATCCTAATTATAACAAATATCACTTCTACTTCTCTAATAATTTAATCAGCATATTCAAGCTAATTAAATAGATGTTTACCAGTCTTTCAAGTAAACAAACTAGTATATTGATTAGTTGAAGTAGGCCAGTGTAATATCAACTTGGAGATAACCAAGTTGTTATATAAATATGCTTAAACTATGAAGTAATTGACTGATAATAACACAACTATTGATTGAATAGATCTTTTGGCATTCCATTGAATCAACATATAAATACAGTTGAAAGGTATTGGAAATACCTTAAACACACAATTCAATATGCAGTTGAATCGTTCACTTAATATACTACTGTTCAAATTCATTGTAGTTTGCTTCATAATATTCATTTTGAGAATGAAGAAGATACAATCAATCGAGTTGCCTAACTCTGATCATGATGATGTTGATAAAGATGATATATATGAATGTAAGTCATTTTCATTGTTTAAACCATAAATAGAAGAACATGAAATGCCATTTAGTTTAATTGTTTATATTCTTCATAGATTGATGTTGATTAAGAATCCTTGAAAACTAAGAAGTATTAGACAGCTGTTCTGTGCTAATGTAGGACTTTGTAGTGTTCACCCGTTTTATTTCGTCGGAGAATTGAATCGAAGTTCTTTAGATCTAATGGAGAATCGCGTAACTGTCTCCACCATTTGGACGACGTCAAAAGGTAGAATTTTCACTCCAGTCAACTTGTAATATACCTTGACGATCACGCATTATGACTGGTGATAACTGTTTCATTAACAATAATTACGAACTTTATTAACCACCACATTTCAATTGAACATTTTTAACATCCTGAAGTTGATCGCCGGTTGGATGATCTTTGATCAAGGAACTGAGGTGTTTTTATAGAGTTGATTATATTCATTGTCAATTGATAACTTTCATTTTGATTTTTGTTTAATTTAGGGGGAAAGTCTATGTTTAATATTGAACGATATGACTGAATATGTCTCATAATGGATTTAATCTGGACAAGTTCACAATGGCGCCCATTTTATCGTCCTATTGTTGTTGTAGTGTGAACATTACTAATATATACTTATATCAATAGTATTGTGCTTACGTTTTAAACCTTATTATATGTGAATTCCTAGTTTACAAGTGTATATCGTTATGAATACCATGGCAAATAGTGAATTATTTATGAGGTGAATATTGACTGTTGATTACTTGTAGTAGTCTGATGTGTTCATTTTCTTCATGTTCGACCATTTAATGGACGGTTAATTTGATTATCATCTGAGAACTACTACATGAGGAATTGAGACAAACATATACAAATCAGTAATTAATTTTGTCAATCGAATTTAATCGTGAATGAACTCCGTCAGGTATCAATGTCAACCACAGAGCATTGAACAGTTGATATTTCCAGCTATTCTACAGTGTTCAGGAAACCAGTTAAAAATCTACACATCTCATGATCGATAACACCGCTAGGTCAACCGAAATTCAATGGTAGGATTTTCAGTTCAACTGATTTGTGGCATAGCACGACAATCATTTTATTTCGCCTATGATAAATCTCAATCATGGCATGTTGGAATGTCATCTATCATGACTTCTTGCTAAACGTATGAGGATAGCTTGAAGTTAGTCACTATATAAGGTGGTTTTGTATAGATCAGTTGCTTTTAGAAGTTGTTTGTATTCATTACATTAAATGATACTTAACTGAGTTGCATCAATGATGAATGCAAACAAAGAGCTCCTTCATTAGTTTCTTAGATCGTGCCCTGATTAATACATGGAGTATCTGTTCCACTTTCAATACTTCTTAGGAACTGTAGGTAATTTAAGCCGAATCGAAGATCACAATATGATAATTAGGATTAGTTTTAAACATCCCACTTTTGTTGTTAATCATATCTACAATGTATCAAACAACTAGACTACATGTTGATTGGTTACAAACTAAAATTGATCAGGTACATGCCACTGACGAGTTTTAAGCAGAACGAGACGTACCAACTGGCTTTCACCTACTAGCTACAAACCAACTTAATTCATACGATTATCTATGTTAGTATGCTCCACTAATATACAGTTGTAATAGATTGTCATGAAGACCATATTGAGTCGTTTCATGTTTCATTGGTGTTGTCAAATTCATCACCGTCGAACTATGTAATCACTATTCAGGGTAATTCTACACAAAACTAAAGGGAAATATACTACAATTTAAGATCTCAAATGAGAATTTTGCAATCACGATGATGTCACTCTAATGGCACCAACTTTCTAGTTTCGAACTGTGTTGACATTTGACCTAACAGTTGAAAGTAATCAGACCTCATGACTTGTAAATAGATGGGTGTATGTTTTAAGAAAGGTAGGCTATCAATCGAGTTGTTTTTCCTTCTTAGATGTCTTTCTTCTGATCTATTAGGTTTCAAAATTTTGTTTCGATATATCGAGTGATGTTTCTATAGAACCTTCGTGCTTTCTCCATAACAGTTATCGGATCTTCTAAATTGTTGGATGGTTCATTTACTGTAGCTTATTGTGACTGTTGGTACTCAAGACCCCTGTAATATTTCGCAACCGAGTCGTCTAAATGCAACATTTGTTTTACAGAGTAAGCTGGCAGATACAATCATGGAGATGAAGCTACTCGTTTCAGATTACCGGAGTGAAATGTTAGAATCCTTAAAACTTAATCTCTATGATTATTTTGAATATGTTATCTATCTGTAATGGCTTTGCTTATTCTCTCGCTAGACCAGTCAGCAACGAATAAGTTAGCCAAAAACACACACACATCAATGATATTTGCAAATATTCTAACGATTCGACAATTCATCTAGTGTTAGTCATATCATTGCATATGTCCATATTCATTAAGTCGTCATAAACAGTCTACCTATGATTATCATGATCATGTTGTTACTTCTGTAAGTCATTGAATGTGATTTTATCTACACAGACAGATTAAATTCTCACTTTAACTCAAAATATTAACGTCAAGATATTGTCGTCATCTTATTAGCAGTGATAGAGTAGATGGAGGTAGTCAATCGAACTCGAACTATAACTATTACCTGACCAACTTGAGAAAAAGTAATTAGCTAAAATATACCCTAACGACAAAAGCCAAACTCAGAAGTATGAAAAGAGAAAACAACCACCAACACGTTAGAGTTAAGACTGAGTCATTTATTGAATGAAGAACAATGGATTTTGTATATCATTAACTTGACTGAATAGTAATGGAGAATACAAATACATTATGAACTGGACTTGCGAAATTGTGTACAAAAATCAAGATAATGAAGTCTTAATAACTGGGGAAGAAAACGGATATGACAACAGTCAACAGGTCTATAGAAAGCTTACAACTTAAGTAACATATGTAGCATAGTTACTAAACCTTCAACAAACACAGTAGGGTCCAAATATCGGTAGGAATAGACTTTATAGATTATGATTTCTACTCTTTTCCCTGATGCAACAAGCAGACTAACTTCTACTAATACAAACTGACTGATGTTATCTTCAAATTAAACAATCATTTTCTATTTCATATACAAATGATACTCTCTATTGGCTGACTTTAAAATGAAGTTCCAATGAGAATTCGTCACTAACACAGTAATAATCAGGAAGACATGAAACTCAAAGCATTAACTCCTTTAAAACGATAACAGTATAAACTTCTTCATTTCTTCTAATTTTGTTACTTAGAATGTTTTCATCTAGGCATGTACTTACTATAGCATAAAATACAATTGAAAAGTTTTTCAACTCGGTATAACTATAAGAGAAGTTTATGGAAATTATCATTGATTCCTCAGAAACTGGTATTCAACTGACGATATATTCCAAGATATAAATGTGTTATATCCGTTGATTCAATATGGCCAACTAACTTTTCGAACTGTTTTTTGAAAAGACTTTTTTTATTTACTTTCAATACATGTATGTTAATACATGTTATTTCTATTAATGTCATACACTCATTGCCCTCCCCTTCCATTAGATTCATCAACTGTTATCATATCTCTTATCATTTAGGAACCATAAACAGTTAATTATGTATCTGTTACCCCCACCCCCCACCACCACCACCCGCCTCGTTCCTAATCATTACTGTTCTCGTTTTTTAGAACTGATATTCTTCCTATTGGTACACTGTGTTGTCAGTTGAAGCTAATAATGAATAAAATTCAATAATAAAAAGATAAATGCTACTCAATAAATCGTTAAATTTAACCCTTAATCATCAATCGATATGTTATCGACGGTAACATAAAATTCGGTTAGGATTACTTTATGTTTCTGGACTGAATACGTGATAGGAGTTAGATCAAGTAACACTCGTGATGGAGTTATTCTGTGTTGTAATACAGTTGGAGGAACAGACCAGTTAGAATGGTAACCTTCTTCATTGCCTATAGATTAGCACAGATGAATGTTGGATGATGCAGTTACTACCCACCTTAGGATTATCCATTGCAAATGTAAGTGAAGTCTCAAGAGTCCAATGGAGTCAACATTGTTGAGGCATATGGTTGGAAATGTTGTTGAGACTATAAATGTCTCAAGGAGATTTTGACAAAATTGTAGTAGTTGATAAAATAGCCTTAAGGAATAGAATGTCTAAGAGAGGAAGAAACATGAAGATGAAGTAGTAAGAGTTAATCACATTAATTTAAATTCTAAGTTTTCGGTATTTATGGCAGTACTTCTGATAAAGAAAAATTCTTATATTTTCCTGAACATATGGGTAATAGTATTAATTTTATGTATTCTAACTTATACTTTTCCGGAAACAACTATATATACACATGACTGAAAAGATTCCTAGCGTATAATGAGACTTGGTTACGAATATCATATCGTCGTCTAAGAAGAAACATCTCGTGAATCCAATCAACTGAGTGCATTATCAAAGTGTAGAGGCATATCATCCTCGTTTAAAAAAATTACTGAGACTTTATCACTATTTCAGGATCAACATGACTTGGAGCCATATGGATACGTTCTTATACACGACATATTAGTATTCCAAATTCACTTTAAAATACTGTATCCCCTTTATGTTTTCCTGGATACTTTCTACGAGATTTTTTTATAAACTATAATCATTTGGTTTAAAACTGTTTTCTCATTGGCTTAAAAGTGTTTCAAGGTCACCAGCAAAGTTTGGTTTCTCCGAAAGTTTAAGCTATTGTTTCCCAAGATCTTTCGACGCTAAACAGTCCATCTGAAGAGCTTTAAGAATTAATCTATGAAACGCAAAATTTGAGGGAGAAGTTGTAATTCTGACTGTAAAGATGGAGCAGTGATATGGTGTTTGCCTCAAACAACTAGCATAACAGCAATGCAACCTTCCCAATAGTGTAAAGGGTTAGGTATTCACAAACTTGAATCCCCCTCCTGGAGTGGAATTTTAAATGCATACTGCCAATAGAATAAAACAACTGTCTAGTTCTCTCTGGTTTTCAATGTTACCTTGACAACATCAATCGCTGACATATTCAATGAATTAAAACTTTTTATTCAATAATCATTGATTTCAAGTGGTTGTTGTTCCTGTTTTTTGTTTATATTGTCATATTGATAATTAAAGAATTCTGAAAAAAAGAAATCAATAACCTATAAAGTGATTCTACAAATAGTTACATTGATAATCAATTAAGTCAATATAATAAATGTAATGCAGATTATAATGTTTTAATGAAAGGAATTTGTATGAAGTAGACATTTTACATTTACATGTTACAACATGTAAATGTAGTGAGTAAGGCGTGGTGTGTGTTTAATTTATATTAGTAACTATAGTGTATAGCCAAGAAGTGATTATATTGATGATATGAATGTAAGGAGTTGGAGATTCATTGAAATGACACAGTTTTATGGGGATACATGTTAAGTTTAATTGTTTGCTTTTATTTGATATTATGAACTGGTTCGAATTAGACAACTATTGATCAGAAGGAAGCATTGAGCAGCTGTTTTATTCCAGTGTGAAACAATTCAATAGTGCATAGTCAAGACTTTCTGGCCCTAGGGGGGCGAACGCTTCACCATTAGACTATTGTGTCGGCTTTGAATGGTTGATATTTCTAGTTCAATCAACTAGCAATAGGTTTATGCGACCTTGCCCACTGTCGTCAGTGAACAACTAACTCATACCAGAAACGGTGGAACTTCATTGTTCACTTCTTCTCACTTGAACTTATACTCATCAGTTACAGTAATAGAACTAATTAAACACATCAATGTATATTCATTCATTGTAATACTGAAGCAAGGATAGTGGATAACGTTGGAATAATGGAAGTCTCTATCACATTATTCAACTAGTTTACGTAATAATTAACTATGAATGCTTCCTGAACGGATTATTTCAATAGTGAAGTAGTTCAAAAGTATAATTGAATTTGAATTACGTCTGATAAATTGGATTCGAATTTATGACATATCAGTTGTATGGATATACATTTCACTGAGGATGTTTAAACCAAAACTTGAACTAAGCTCCTATCACTTAAAATGTAAGAGCATTAATTACTAAGTTACTTAGTCCATATAATGATAACATAGTTCAACGAGTATGAAGTTAAGAGTTGGTGGCTTCTCATTAATACTAAGAACTGCATGTAATCTGTTTTGAACATTCAGAGTATATTGTCTCGATATATTTATGAGGAAAGTAAACATTCTTCAGTCGACATCTATTAAAGATCACTTATAAATTAAATGATAATGAAAGCCTAACAAGCTTAAATATATGAAGAAATACGATAATTTCTCCATAAGACAGGTTTTCCAAGGTAACTACCGTTTCTTTATGAGTGTTTTCGTCAGAGATTTCTACCACAGACAAACTGACATTGATCTTTGCAGTTAGGCCGAAATTAGACGAATAATTTTGAAAACAAGTGACAAAGTTCATGATCATAGATCTTCACTATTATTTACCGAATAAATGAAATGAAAATGATCTTCACGGTGGAGACACAACTATTAGTACTAAACATCATAATCAACATATCATGTAGATGACAAAAGGAATAACTTAATATCATCATTAAAGAAGCACTAATAAATATAGGAATGTAATTAACTGAGAAAACCATAAGTGATTGTAAAGTAAACTTATCCACACACAACACTCATTCAAGACAGAAGTGAATATTCTCTAGAGAAAGATAAACTTCAACATCAGATAGACTTCGAGGACGAAACATTTTTCTATGAGTTAAAAAATCATATAGTGTTATTATCATATGAATATATAATAGAAAATTTCAGGTTCAAATGGTTGTAGTAGCCTATACAATTACAAATAGAGAAATAAATTTGTATGGACTATAGTTTCTACTGATTCATCTTTAATTAAACAAATGGATATTGATTGGGTTTAAGTCACAAGAGACAATGAACCAGATTTTTGCAGTTTCAATCTTCTCTTGATATTTGAAATTGGGTTACATGAGTTCAAGTTCCGCTGAGCGCTTCATTTCTCTCGTAGTCCAATCTACACCTTCTTTATAAGTACCAGTCATCATGAAACAGTGAACTAGCGTATTATTTTTTTTACCAACTAATATAAATATAAAACTATTCAACAGTTTGTGATAAACAAAATACATTAATGAATATGTAGACCAATGCAAATGTAGTCACTGATAAGGAATAAAAGTTGATACGGTAACAAAAGTTATTTTCATTATGTCTAGCCTATAAAATCTACCTTGTAAATAAGATATGCCATTAATGAATCGTATTTGAGTTAGATTTAATGTATATAAGTATCCTCATATATCAATTTAACTTTATGCACATATACAGATGTCAATTTACAAGGCAATACAACTAATTAGGTAGGTACATTTTTCGTACCGCAGTAGTCTAACAAGAGATCAAACTTCAAACTACCCACTAAAAATATAAGTTGGATTGTGACTGGTAAGTGGAATCCAGGAGGCGCTTTTTATCCTATTTGAAACTCATCGGCTGGATGTACCTGCATCCCAATGTTGATGTTCACATTTGCCAATGACACACTTGCCAGTCACAATCCAACTTATATAATACTTGTGAAAAATTCGCTATATCGAGGCAATTTGCTCAGGATGCACATATAGCAACAATGACTGACCAGCTTCAGTCTATAACAAATCAACGGGAACATACAAGTTTATCCTAATACCCAGTAAAATGTTTCATTTATTCTCATGAAAGTTCATTTATACTTTGAATATTCAGACCATTTAAGAAATATAAAAATGTTACTATGTTCAATTGTTGATCATGTCTTCTACATATTCAGAGACTATTTGAACAGTTAATAAATAATGTATGAATAGAATGATGTCGATATTATAATATCCACTGATAATCCTGAACATAATACTTTACTTAGAAACAACAAAACAAACAACACTCCCCCCTCGGTCTCTAGTATCAATAAGAGGTACGACAAAATTGTAGTGTTTCCATGCTAATCTACGTCACTTTTACTCTATAGATTGAATTTAATGGAAAAACAAACTAGAGAAATTTGCATTCATCTTTTCATTAGGGAGTAAACATTTATAAAATTGTCATCGGTGATAACTGTCTCATCGTTGACAAATTTTAATTTCATTACTCATGACTTCTAACGAGAACTTCAAGAATATTCTATAGTTTATCATTATTGAGTTGAGTAGTATAATTGACTCTTCAATTCGAACGTGAAGACAGTCCTGCTGTATGGAGCTGAAACTTGGAGAATTACTGCAAACATCATCAGACGGATACAAGTATTTATAAACAACTGCCTACGCAAGATACTGAATGTCCGTTGGTTGGAAATCATCAGCAACCGCTTACTATGGGACAGGACAAACCAACTTCCAGCCGAAGAGGAAATTAGGAAAAGACGTTAGGAATGAATAGGACATACATTACGCAAACCATCAGACTGAATCACGAGACAAGCATTAACATGGAATCCTGTTGGGAAACGGAAAAGAGGATGGCCAAAGAACATGCTGCTTCGAGAATTGGAAGCAGACATTAAAAGGATGAACAGCAACTGGAAACAATTGGGAAGGATTGCTCAGGGCAGAGTTAAATGGAGAATCCTGGTGAGCGGCCTATGCTCCTCAGCTACGAGTAACGGGCATAAGTAAGTAAGTAAGTAAGTAAGTAAGTAAGTAAGTAAGTATAATTAAATTGAAGTGGTGCATTGATACAATAAGTAACCTACTAATGAGTAACTTTGAGATGTTCATGTAACACTAATGAGAAGTGATGATTCGTGGAGTTTACACTTGTCGTGAGTGAGATAATTATCATCTATGTCAATTGAAGACCGACAGATCGATGGATGTGAAAATTCTACCATTAGACGCTGACGCAGTGTTGTATGGGGTTAGGTGTTTGCCAACCTGAAAGTCGAGGGTTCGGTCCCCTTGACAAAAGTGGGTGCTGATGAAGAATCTCACACTAGGACGAAACAACTATTCAATGCTCCTTTATTCTCATTAGTACCCAACTGACATCAGTGTGTGATGAATCTAGTTCACTAAACATGATATAAATCTATAAGTCTATTTGGAATATGAATAGTATTTTCTGTATCTTTTTTCTTCATGACTAATTAAGTACTTATAGTACCGTTGAATCATTTAATACTTTATGATATGAAGTGAACTACAGCCGATTCACGGAGACATTTTTCATCATAGGAACTAATACCGCAAAATCTCTAAGCTAGATCTAAGAATAATGACAATGATGACTATGAGTTAAGGGGAAAGATGTAAAGTTAATTGATTATGATTCTTAAATAACAAATGATATGACAACAGTTGATGGGTCTAGTGAGCGAAGGGGTTATCACTAGAGGAATATGAGAATAATAAAAATCAAATGATAATCGATCTATATTCACTCAAAATAGATGACATAGTCTTCTGAAAGGGACATCACTGAAAGTTTATTATACTTAGTAAATCGTCCAATGGAAGACATATTAAGATAAATAACAATTTAATTTATGGTATTCTTGGGATTGTTGTTGTTGCTTTAACTGATCTCTATGGTTATTTAACACTTTTTTTATCAATTAGATTGTTTAAATGAAAATATACTACTTTAACTTAGCAACTATCTGAAACCAATGCTTCGATAGACAGCCTGTACAGATCAAATGTGGTAGATTATTAGACTTTGAAAGAACTGACAAGCAGTAGTTACTCAAACTAAAGTAAAGTAAACTAAAAGCAAAAGTATAACAACATGTCATCTATGAAATGGAGTTATTGATCATCAGTAGTCGATGACATCTTTAGATACTTCACAACTTCAACCAAAGTGAAGTAGTTACATGTGAAGTGCACCCGATAAATGACCAAGTTACGTTTGCGGTATTACCAGGGCAACTTCTAACGATTGAACTCACTCTTACGAATGAGAATAAATCAGAAGGCAATGAAGGATGGAAGAGAAGTTATATTTGATTGTAAATAGAGCGGTAAACGGAAAAGCAACTTCTAGGCTGGCAAAGTAGAGAGAGAGTTACTTTCCACGGTACGACGTGACGTGATCTGGTGATGAAGCGTGACCGAGCGCCTTCAACTAGTAGTGTCCTCTAAAACAAACATGGTCAGCATCAATGTCGAGGACCTATGTAACTATTTATTTTGGGGATTATTTACCGCAACACATGTTTTCTTCTTCTCATTCATTGAAACTTTAAGTCAACTGTTTTTAAAGTCTTTAATTCTTATATTACAGTATGTAATACAGTTGATATTATCTATCCACCTTTTAATTTATTCACTTATAATGAACGTATTTATATTTGGACACAATAATTTATTTATTGCATATTTCGATGTCGGCATGCTTCGTCAGTGACTAACTGAACTTTGCAACCACATGAATCAATAAATTTTAAGATGTCTAATTTGATTACTAGTTAGATTATGTTAATTCTATTACATTCCTAGCAAAATTGTAGTTAACGGCTTTTTATTACATGTATGTGGTATTATTCACAGATCTAAACATAAGCTGACGATCAGCACTCTCTAACATACTTTATCCTAGGCTTTCCTTTCCAACTCTTCACAAGTGCTCTTCATTCTCTTCATGTCTGTCGTCAATTCTTCACATAATGTGTTGTTTGGTCTTCCTATTATTCTTTGGCTATCATGATTCCAACTTAATGCTTGTCTTGTAAAACAGTTTGATTATTTTCTCAATGTGTGGGCTATCCACCTAGCCACAGAGTCTTTTTCTAACTTCATCCTTGGCTGGATTTCGGTTGGTTTGTTTTCTACTACAGTAGGTTATTTCCGATGGTATCTGGCCCAAGGATGTGAAGCATGTTGCACAGAAAGCTGTTTATTTATATATTCGTATGTTCTGAATGAAGGATTTCATAGTTCTCGAAACTCATTTCACCTCTTTACAATGGAACTAACTGTTGTCACTTTTGTATTGAAAATCGTAACTTTGATATTGGCTAACATCTGGCTCGACTTCCAGATGTTTCATTTTAGTTGTAGAAAAGCTTTACTTGCCTGCCCAATCTTTGTCATAAAATCTGCATCACATCCTCCTTGTTTATCAATTACGCTACCCAGAAATGTGATGGATTCCATATCCTCATGATTTCCTCCACCAAGTGTAATTGCGTTAGTGCTTGCTGTTTTCCATCTGAGGGTCTTATTGTTTCCTTTGTATATGCTAAAACCAACTGCTGGTAGCTGTGGCTATTGCTACACTATCCGTCTTTACGTACTTTTATTGCTGTATGTAGGATGAAAGAGTTATCTTAGATATCTGCTTAGTTCAAGTCATGTAATTGCATCCATGTTCTCCATTGTATTTCGTGTTTGCTGAGGTTTTCATAATCGAGTCAATTACTAAGAGAAATGGAAAGGGCGAGAGTAGTCAGCTCTGTCTGTCAACGATCGTGGAATGAATCTGTGAGGTGCCCTAGTGACATACAAACATACTAATAAATTCAACTGCATCAAATTAGTTTAAAATAAGGTTCCATGTATCATATAAAACGTGGAAGATCAGTTGATGAATAATAATGTATTTTAGTTAGTCAAAACCAAGAATATAAATTATCTAAAAGTACAGATAAATGAAGTCCCCTTATTTACTCATTATTCTGTAACAAACTTTCATCAATTTGTGAAATAGCCTATCGGTCATCAATTACCAACGATGTCAACTGCCTCACTTCCAACAACTGTAAACTCCACGAATCATCACTTCTCATTAGTATTTCATAAACATCTCAAAGTTACTCATTAGTAAGGTTAATTATTGTATCAATCTTCACAATGCACCACTTCAATTCAATTAGACTACTCAACTTATTAATGATAAACTATAGAATATTCTTGAAGTTCTCAATAAGAAGCTTTAATAACAATCTTATAAATATTTACTATCTAATGTAAAAATAAATTTGTTAAAAATGCAAATTTCTCTATTATTTTCTTTTGTATCAAATTGTATCTATGGAATAAAAGTGAAATAGATTAGCATAGTAACACTGTAACTTTGTCGTACATCTTAATACAGGGGGGTGAGGAGTGTTGTATGTTTGTTTGTTTATTTATTGTTTCTATTCTGTAAGTAAAAAAACTATCTGACCTACATTAATGTAGTCTAATTAGAAACAATTAAACTTACTCAATTAGCTTAGTGACTACTTTATAATAATAATAATAATAATAATAATACTATCATTACTATCAATTTATAAGCATAACAATCTATGCCGACTACATATTTACTTGTTCTTGTTTGTTCAATATGATCAATGATAAGTTGAATGTATCATTTTTATTTCTTGTATATGACCTTCGATTCACTCGCATTCACTCAATCTCTCTCGCTCTCTTTCTCTCTCCTTTTGCATTAAGTAACAGATAGTTAATAAGTCTATTAGATATTTAAGTACTTTTTAACTTTCTTCTGTTCTTGTTCTTGTTATTATAAAATATGTAGTACATTGTAACGCCTAATTTTTCTAAGTTATTTTGTAACCAAGTGAAGAATGCATTAATTTTGTAGTCTCTTCTTTATATTTAATCTAAAACAACTAAGTTGATTAAAAGAAGATTTATTTGTAAATTCATTGATTAGCCTAATAAATTAATGTAAGAATGATGATAGTGCTCAAGGCAAAATATATCAGTAGTATACATAAAATGATCAATGTGTTGTAACCAATTGATAGTTGTCATGTTGTTTATAGTGATGATTCATCATCATCATCAGCACCAGCAACGTAGAACCGGGCACAAACGCCTGTAGGTTCAAGTTGCCACACCACACTAGCACTACAAGATTATTGAGGTAACGTATAGACAGAATACAAGAGGGAAGAGTAAAGTAAAGTTGTCTAGAAAATAACAATAGAATTCAAGATTTAGATGAGGTTGAAGAGTGAATACACTTGCGCCACTGTGACCGATTCTTTCAACCATATCGCCTAGTATCTCCAGCCATTTATTGCGATCATCACGTGGACCCCAACCAGGTAATCTACATCTACCTACATGGCTTAGACCAGTAGTCAAGGACTTCATGGACTGATGCCATGTTTTGGGTTGGCCGCCACTAACCTTCTTCCATCCCACTTCAGCCCTAGCCAACATGGCGCGACGAGGTAGACGGTGGTCGGGCATGCGCAATACATGTTCCAGCCATCTAGTTTTAACTTAACAATTAATTTAAGTGATTCGACATTATCATATAGAGATATATACAGATAGTAGATTGTCATCAGTTCATGAAGTTGTCGATTGGTAAATGTGTGTAGACTATGTTACTTTGGACAACATGATCACTTGCCTATCTATCAGTCATTCCATAAGTATCGAATCATAATTCATTCTAATGGACTTGTTTATGAATGCTGTTGTTGTTGTTTTCATTTATTTATCTACTCCTGTTAACTGTATTTAACAGATAACTTCTGCATATATGATGGTTTATCCTTTTTGTATAGGTATACGTAGGTGTATCCATAGACTGTAAATTTATCTCAATATTATGTGGAAAATATTTTAAGAATAACCACAACGATTCGGGAACGCCTTAGAATGTCAGTGTCTGTTACAAATGAAAAGAATCACTTCATTCTATTCTGTATAGCAAACACTGAAAAAACCAATCAATCAATTTATACCTGTTACTTCTCATGGATGATAGGCCATTGACTAGTATTCTCCAACCAACTCTGTTCTCGTATCTCTTTTCCAGTTCTTCCCAAGTGTTGTTCATTCTTTTTACATCTGTCTCTAGCTTCCGCCATACTTTGATGATTTCCTCAATGTGTGGGCTATGCACCTAGCCACAGTGTCTATTCCAAATTTCTTCCTTTGTTGCAAGTTGGTTTGTTTGCTCTCACAGAAGTTTGCCGCTCATAGTGTCTGGCCAATGAATGTGAAGCATATTGCAGAAACATCTGTTTATATATACCTGTATGCTTTGAATGATGCATTTTATAGTTCTCGATTCTCGTCTCACCTCCATACAATAGAACTAACTGTCTTTACACAATTATTGAATATGGTGACTTTCATTTTTGATCACATCTTGTGGAGTTACAGATGTTCTATTTCAATTGTGAAAAAGTTGTCTTTGCCTGTCCGATCCACCATATTTATCAATGACACTACCCAATTATGTAAATGTTTCTGCATCTTTCAAATCTTCTTCGTTAAGTCAAGTGTGATTTAATTGGTTCTAATTTTGTTGTGCCTAAAGATCATAAACTTTTGCCTTTGAATATATTGTGATCTACTGCTGGCGACAGAGACTGCTACAAAAATATTCTGTTTAACCTGCATATGTTGTTGTGTGGGAGAGACGAGTTAAATCGTTTGTGAAGTCCAAGTCAACTAATTGCATCCATGTTGTCACCTGTATTGCGTGCTTATCTTAAGCTGTTGTAGTTTTCATTATTGAGTCAACTAATAAGAGAAAGGGAAATGATGAGAGTAAGCAGCCCTGTATGACACCAGTCTTCACTTCGAATAAATCTGTGAACTGTCCTCCTTGCACGATTTTGCACTAACGGAAGGTAAATGTAATATGATTTAAAAAATAAATTGTACTAAACATTAAATTGAACAAAGTGAACTCCGCTTCCATCTTCAAGTATATCCAAGTATTTCAAGTGAGAAGACATGATAAGTTATCACTGATATTAAATCAGAAAAACTGGCAATCAACTGATGCTCTGACATACAATCAAGTTATACAGAAGAGGTCAAAGGTCAACCACAAAAGACAGTTACAAGGAATAGAAGAATAAAATAGGGTAACCAGTAATAAACAAGACTATCAGATAGACCTACGTTAACTTTACATCAAGTAAGCTCTGATTACTTCTTCTAAAAGAAAAGTGCATCCTACACAACTAAACATCTAAATCAGAGAACACAGCACTACTGAAGTCAATCATCATTAATTGTTAATATTTCTCAATCATTGTTTCAATTAGTTACCTAATATAGTAAAGAGAAAAATAAATCACTACTTATTGTTGTTAGTATCAACACTTAGCAACATTGGACTGGTAGGTGGTAAACGGTAGATTTCACATTTTCATTAGTTTGTGGAAGAAGTCGACAATGTTCCATTATCATGAGTGATAACATGTATGAACTCCCTTCTGTGACTACCTCTCATTAGAAACTCATGAATATTCTGTAGTTAGTCATTAATGGGTTGATTATTTTAATTGAATTGAGATAGTTTGATTTGCAGATAGGTATTAAGTTGAGTTCAGCAATTTGAATGCCTAAGGTCCGATCCCCAGGAGGAATAATGGGTGTGTACAACTGAGAAATCCTTTATTAGAATGAATCCTCTGTCCATTAGTACCTTCCCCGGATTTGAATGGTACTCAACCAACATCAATCTATGATGAATACAATCAACTACGTTAATGAAATGTAAACAAATATAAATGATGAGCCTGCTGTATGTTGACTGTACTTTAGTGTCTTATTGAATGTAATGACCTATGTATCACTGAAACATTCCATTATATTTAACATGCTATTCATTATACGCTTATTCTAATTAACACGTAAATTTGATTATTCATACTATTTTTGACTACCTCTTGGTATTTATCGTTGCTGCTATCAACGACTCATCGATAAACAAGGAGGATGTGATGCAGTTGTGAAGATTCGGATTGTCAAAGAAACGACAACATTTTTACAACTAAAAAACATCTGGAAGTCAAACTAACTCTCAGTGAATGTAAATGTGAAGACAGTTAGTTCCATTGTATGAAGGTGAAACGAGTATCGAGAACTAAGAAATACTTCATTCAAAACATACAAATATATATAAACAGTTATCTGCGCAAGATACTTCACATCTGTTGGCCAGATACCATCGACAATAACCTGCTGTGGTAGAGAATAAATCAACCGAAATCCAACCAAGGAAGAAGTTAGGAAAAGACGCTGTAGCTAGGTGGATAGCACACATATTGCTGAAATCATCAAACAAACTTGGGATCCTGAAGGCCAAATGTAAAGAGGATGACCAAAGAACACATTATATCTAGAATTGTCGACAGACATGAATATACTGAAGAGCACTTGAGAAGAAT
Organism: Schistosoma mekongi; assembly: GCA_034768735.1. Classification (NCBI taxonomy): domain Eukaryota; kingdom Metazoa; phylum Platyhelminthes; class Trematoda; order Strigeidida; family Schistosomatidae; genus Schistosoma; species Schistosoma mekongi. The sequence goes on along the minus strand of CM068306.1, from coordinate 87,780,140 downwards.
TGTAAAGGAAAGCGAAGGACAGAATTTGTTGGACAGTGGTGATCAGTGGCTTATGCTTAGCGAAGGGTCACAGGCATTGATTGACTATTCACGACATAAAAATAACAATAACAATGTAATACATTAAAACAATGAAAGTTAAATTAGATGAAATTCTTATAAAGTATTATGTTCGTCAAAGTTCTAAATACTCACTACTAACAAATACTACTCATTTGATTAACTATATCACAGATTGATATTGGCAGGGTACCAGTGAAAACCAGGGAGCACTCGACAGGTGTTTCGTTCTAGTGTGGAACTCCTCAGCAGTATACACCCCGAATTCGGCACCAGAGGGCTTCAGGTTGACGCTAACGCCTAACTGTTTGCACTACTACAAGGTCGGCATCCAATCATAGAATTCCCACTTCCATCAATTTGTAATCAATCTGTGATATAGTCAATCAAATAAAATAACCAATCTCCATAAAAAATAACCATCTTAATTGAAATACTACTCATTTCTTTTAACTCATATTGATTATTTTCAATTATTTTTGTTATGTTTGTTACTATACAATCCTTCTACTTATTTTGTATCAGGTGTTTATTGTTTAAAAAAAAAGAAACAATATTTATACATTCAATTGATTAATGAAGAGATAAGATAACAACACCATACGAACTCTGTAACATCAATTAAATTCTATAAGAATAATTCTTAAAAATCGATAAAGTTGAAGTATAAATGAAATACACATTAATAAAGATAAAGATATTGCTATAGATACAGATTACATAGAAGAATAAGTTCCACAAGTATTTTACATCAGTAAGATAATCAAAAGTAGCTGAAGTGTATTGTAATGTTTCATTAAAATGCTTGTTAACATATTCATATTATGTAATTAGGATAAGCTTGTATTTTCCCGTTGATTTTTAATGGACTGAAACTGGTAAGTCTCTGTTGCCATATTTGCATCCTGAGCGGATTGCCTCGATATAGCGTTATTACAAGCTTATCCTAATTACATATATATGCCCGTTGCACAAGTGTGACTGTCTGGACACAGTAGCCTAGTGGGAGGTGGTGTTTGGCACTAAGCTGACTGAGTTCGAATCCCAGCGTGAACATCAACATTGGGATGCAGGTACATCCAGCCGATGAGTCCCAAATAGGACGAAACGCGCGTCCTGGATTCCACTTGCCAGTCATAATCCAACTTAAATATATTCATATTATATTATATTCACCTGTTAGCTCTAGCGCAGTAAACGTAGCAAACTAGGATTCTCCTCAAATCCTTCTTAGATGTTATTCTTTCTTTTCACGTTTTCTAATAATTACAGGCCTAATGTGTTCTTTGATCTTACGTTTCTGCATTGGTCTAGACGATTCCAAGTAAGTGTTTGCTTGTGATACAGTTTAGTGGGTTTCCTCAATGTGATGTAAATTCACCTACAGAGTTTATCTCATGATTTCTTCCTTAGTTAAGAAATTGTTTATTTTCTTCCACAGTAGGCTGTTACTGATGGTGAATGGCTAATGGATCTGATGTATCTTCAGTGAACATCTGTCCATACAGTTATTTATACTGTATCTTTTGAATATTGTAGCGCAGACGAGATATCCGTGTCTCAACGAAAGGCCGGGTGTACTGCGCAGCAGTCCGCGCCATTTTAACATATGGCTGCGAAACGTGGACTATGAAAACTCAAGATATGCGTCGACTCCAGATATTTGATAATAGGAATCTTCGTAACATCGCTCGTATATCATGGAATAACCGGATTAGTAATAGTGAGGTTAGACAAAAGGTTCTTGGGAAACACGGTAAGTCAGTCGAACAGGTCATTAAACTTCATCGACTGAGATGGCTGGGACATGTATTGCGCATGCCCGACCACCGTCTACCTCGTCGCGCCATGTTGGCTAGGGCTGAAGTGGGATGGAAGAAGGTTAGTGGCGGCCAACCCAAAACATGGCATCAGTCCATGAAGTCCTTGACTACTGGTCTAAGCCATGTAGGTAGATGTAGACTATTTGGTTGGGGTCCGCGTGATGATCGCAATAAATGGCTGGAGACACTGGGCGATATGGTTCAAAGAATCGGTCACAGTGGCGCAAGTGTATTCACTCTTTATCCTCATCTAAATCTTGAATTCTATTGTTATTTTTTGGACATCTTTACTTTACTCTTCTCTCTTGTATTCTGTCTATACGTTACCTCAATAATCTCGTAGTGCTAGTGTGGTATGGCAACTTGAACCTACAGGCGTTTGTGCCCGGTTCTACGTTGCTGATGGTGATGACGATGATCTTTTGAATATTGTAGCGCAGACGAGATATCCGTGTCTCAACGAAAGGCCGGGTGTACTGCGCAGCAGTCCGCGCCATTTTAACATATGGCTGCGAAACGTGGACTATGAAAACTCAAGATATGCGTCGACTCCAGATATTTGATAATAGGAATCTTCGTAACATCGCTCGTATATCATGGAATAACCGGATTAGTAATAGTGAGGTTAGACAAAAGGTTCTTGGGAAACACGGTAAGTCAGTCGAACAGGTCATTAAACTTCATCGACTGAGATGGCTGGGACATGTATTGCGCATGCCCGACCACCGTCTACCTCGTCGCGCCATGTTGGCTAGGGCTGAAGTGGGATGGAAGAAGGTTAGTGGCGGCCAACCCAAAACATGGCATCAGTCCATGAAGTCCTTGACTACTGGTCTAAGCCATGTAGGTAGATGTAGACTATTTGGTTGGGGTCCGCGTGATGATCGCAATAAATGGCTGGAGACACTGGGCGATATGGTTCAAAGAATCGGTCACAGTGGCGCAAGTGTATTCACTCTTTATCCTCATCTAAATCTTGAATTCTATTGTTATTTTTTGGACATCTTTACTTTACTCTTCTCTCTTGTATTCTGTCTATACGTTACCTCAATAATCTCGTAGTGCTAGTGTGGTATGGCAACTTGAACCTACAGGCGTTTGTGCCCGGTTCTACGTTGCTGATGGTGATGACGATGATCTTTTGAATAATACTTTTGTAATTCTCCGACTTTCAGGTCAATATAATTAATTATCTTGACATTTATATTAAAAATTCTGACTTTCGTGTTGGCTGACAGCTGTTTAGAGTTTCAGATGTTTCTTATTTTAATTTTAGAAATTCTGCTCATACCTTACCAATCACTACTATCACATCTACATTAGATCCTCTTTATTTGGCGATACTGATACTCCAAAGGTATGTAAAAGTTTCTGCATCTTTAAGAGCTTTTCTGAAAAGTGAAATATTACCAATAACTCTTTGTAGGTTATTGACTAATTCACGTTTAATTAATAACTTTTACAAGGTAAATGAAACAAACACTATACACATTATTAATCCAAGCTTAACTTCAATATGAGGCTTTAACCGCCCTCCAAATCGTCAGTCCATATGAGAAATTGCTAAAACAATCGGTCATTTAGTCAGTTATGAACAACATAGAACCCAACATATTTGTACACAGTTCCAATATCCCATAAAATATTAATACGACCAGATCACATTTACAAGATCAACACAACAATTTTATTCAACAGGAAGGAACGAAACAAGAGTATTAACGAAAGAATAGTGGAACTTTAAATCTAAGAAAACCATAAGCGTCAATGCATTTTCACCAATCTCACCGATTCTGAGCCACATCGACAATAAGCATCACTTGGACCCCAATCTGGTAGGATGCATCTACCAACATGGATTAGACTAACAGATAATAACTTCATGAACTGATCTTATGCTTTCGATTTGGCCGTCCTTACTTTTCTTTCATCCTACTTCAGCCATAACTGAAAGACAAGGTAGACGGTAGTCGAGTATAAGCAATGCATATCCAAACTATTTTAGTCGATCATAGCTTACAACGTTGATTGATGTATCATGTTTTCGTTTAAATAGTCAAAATATATACAATAAGATTAACTATGATATAGGCAAATCAGTAATATTATCAATTGTTATAGGATTATATAATGCTTAATATTACATGAAATGGAGTCACTGGGCATCAAAACTATAAATCAGTGAGTATACAATTTATCGCTATATTGTTTAATTAATTTGTTTAGAAGTCCCTCATTCAGTGAATATAAAATGCAGATTTATGAATACAACTTCATACTATATCAACCGAAGAAAATACTTCATCACAAGAATTTGATTGAACTATGAGCAATAATACACGTTATTCATTAATCATGAATGTTATTTTGTTTATATTACGTTCTTCGAGCTGAATGGTTTAATTATAGAGCTTTTATCGTCAGTCTAGACGACTTAACTGGCAGAGATTTCTGATGGAACTATTTCAGCGAACTTAATAAGATTGAAACCACCCTCCCAAGCTACAAATTGTCCTCACCATTATATCATTACTATGTCAACTGTAATCAATCATATAAACTATACTAGTGATTTTTGTTCATTGTGATAACAGAAAAGTGTATACTACAAAATACAGCTTGATTAAGGATTCGTTATAGTACAAGACTCTTCATTAGAACATACGATCCACACCACCCCCCACTCACCAGCTGATAGTTGAATATAGAACACTCAGGCCAAGCATTTACTGTCAGGCTATCAGTTTAGTAAGTATTCAGTAGCATACATTCTCACTTGTTACAAAATCGTAAGGTTTTAAATATTCCATAGGTCCTAATTATAACCATTGCTGCAACAACTTCAATAGTTCATGGGCAAAGTTTAACACAAGTTAACGGAAGAAAATATCAATCATTTGTACCTAAACTTATAGCATAGTAACAACGATTTTCTTGTAACTGATCGATCATGGTTATCAGTTTTCAAAGAGGCTACTTACAGTGAACACTTCTAGAACTCAATAATGACATAGATCAATAGAATGTTTGTTGATAGTTCAAGTTCTAATATGTTGGTTTACTGTCATTATTTTAACAAGATGTGACTGATGAACAAATGATATAACTAGATGTTGTGTCACTATTCATGAACAGAGATAATATTGTTGCTATATAATTATATTGAAGATAACAACGCCGATACTGTAATACATAAGTACTGTTTAGAATTGCTTCTACGAGGAACCTTCATGTATAATGAGTTTTATGGATAAACTATCAGTGGAGCTATGGGTTGGCCTTTGGGTTCTGTTCTTGCTGACTGTTTCAGGGCAAAACAGGAGAACACAGTATTTAGACCAACAAATGATAGCCTTCATTTATCTAAGAAATATGAATGATACGTTTATCGTCTGCTACAAAAGTACTGATAACAAGTTAATTTTAGATAAACTCATTAGTTATCATCATGCAATTAACTTCACATCAGAATCAGAGAATTCTGAACTTAATTTCATCGATGTCTTATTAAAAAGAACGCCGTACGCTCCACTCCGAAGATGCATATGCATAAAGCTATATTGGAATGGCCTATACATGAATCCTGAAAGTTGGATACCGCCTAGTAGGAAAACCAACTTAATTCACTTTTTATTCTATCGTGTTAGATGAATATAATGTAATAGCAGATGAATTGTTCCAACTTCAACACACCTTCATCAAAAATGGCTAATTACCTAAGTCAATAGATAGAAATGGAAACTGAAGCCATAACCTGCAGAAGTCTTATTAACCGAAAAGAAAACTCTATTCATGAATCTAGAATTCAAATGTGACACTATAGGTGATGCTATGAGAATCAAACTTTCGAAATCAATAAGAAAAACGTTTTACACTGCTAAATTACGTATCGTCTTCTCCAAATGTACAAAGGATAAAAAATCGATTTGAGCGACTTTTATGTGTATCTACCAGTCTACTGGGTCTTATGCAGAAAGGTACATTGATCGTACAAAGTGTTCCCTGTATGACTCTCTAAAGGATATAGTTTGATTCTGGAATATCTGATGCTTTACAGATCATTCTGTACTAATTAAAGATCTTTCTACAGAATCAATTAATTTCTTTTGTTATTTGAAAACTATGCATCATTATATACACCATTTTGTTTTATTATCAGACCATTTTATAAAAAAAGAGATAAGTAATACACCATTTTGTATAGAAAAATAAAGCCTATTCAACATTACAATTAAATAGAAGTTCATTGAAATTGACAAATAGAACAAAGAGAATAGCAATCTATCCAGTACAATATTGATATATTCAATTCAAATCATATAGTTAAACGATACTCTTTCATCCCCCCACCTCCCCAGCCATCCCTCCTTGACTGTCATAAAACTGAAAAGACAGTATAGGATAACAACAACAACAACATCAACAACAACAAAGTATCAAGAAGGTGACTGAAGGAAACTACTTATGCATTTAAACATAGAATGTAATTATCCGAATTAATTTACAAAATGCACCGTAATAAAAAGTATTCAACTTTCTATTACAATCATTATTGTTTTGATACTTTTAATTCTTGCCATTCTACTTCATCATCTGTTCCAATTGAACTTCCTGATGTAGAAGAGGAAGTAGCAGGTGAAGGAGGTGGTGAGGGAGGTGATGGTGATTTGGATGATGAAGACGATGAAGAAGAAGAAGAAGAAGACGACGATGATGACGAAGAGGAGGAAGAAGTTGTTGAAGAAGATGATGGGGAAGGTGATCGACGTTTAGATGCTTTACTCTTTCGCTTCTTCTTGTTCTTTTTACGCTTTTTAGCTTTCTTCAATTTGGCTTTACGCTTTTTGGCATGTTTTCGTTTAGATTTTGATTCAGATGATTTACGTTTAGCTTTCTTTTTCGATTTAGCTATTTCATGCTCTTTCAACTTATCAATTGTATGTTGATGTGGTAACTTCGGTGTAATATTTGATGCGGCTGATTTTGGCTTACCATCATCAATACTTTCAGTACGTTGAAATGGAATAGGACCTTCTTTTTGTAATTCATCCCAACCATCATGACCCCAACGACCAGTATCAAAATGTTGACGAGCAAGTGTTCGCCAAAATTCTTTAGCATTCTGTCCACCTGCAGCACTCGGTAATGAACGAGCTGAAAGTAATTCTACACTACGTTTAGCTTCTGTACGCAGTGCCCGTTCATAAGCATCTAATGCTTGCTCCGATTGAGCAGACGTTGATATAGGTGATCTATCACGTGAATTATTTGAATGTTTTTGACGACGTTTTATTTCTCGCCAACATTGTTCTTCCTCTATAACCTAACATGAAATTAATCAAATGCAAACTAATTAAGATATAATAGTAAAAGAATATCTCAATTGAGAAATGACAACTTCACTTCTTATACTACTGATGAAAGTATACTAATAAGTACAAATTAAAATGTATAGGCTAGTTATATTATTATAGTAAAATAAATCTTAAAACTAGAAGGTTTGATAATCATTCTGTCTTCATTTCCATAGCTCAAATCTAATACTTGTAACTGAGGTTGATTGTTTCATACATTCAACTTTCAATCGCTGAATAAAAAAAATTCAAGTCCAATTTCGTGTTGAATATTCTATTCATATCTTGTAATACAAACATAAATATAGTTGCTGAATTGTTCTAAGCTCTACGATGACGACATTTGACTTTATCATTTCATTGAAACTGTCTCAATCAAAATACACTTAGAAACTTTGACAAAATTCTACTAAGAAAAAATTTATTTTATTTGATTGAATATATCACAGACTGATGTTGACAGGGTAGCATTGAAAACCAGGGAGTACTTGACAGTTGTTTCGTTCTAGTGTGGAACTCCTCAGCAGTGCGCACCCCAGATTCCGCACCAGAGGGCTTCAGGTTGACACGAAAGCCTAACCATCTGCACCACTGGGTCGGCATCCAATCGTAGAATTCCCACTTCCATTAATTTGTGGTATATTTTTATTTCTTAAGTGATCAACCAATCTAGTAGTGGTATATTTGTCATTTGGAAATGAGTGAGAAGAGGTTGAAAGCTACCTAATAGTTAATCAGTCATTAAGAAAAAAATGTAGAACACAGGAAAACTGTGTATCCCTGCAAGATTTACGAATGATTTATGATAGCAGACAGAATCATAATTCAACATTATGAGATCCTTTTAGTATATGAGAATGAGTACAAACTCTATTTCACCTACTGAAGATTCAAATAGCTGAGTAGTATCAAAATCCCTCATATAAATCATGGATAACTCAGATATTGTTAGGTAAATCTACAACATGATTCTCTTATGTAACTATTACATAATGATAAAAGGTAAACAAAACTCTAAAGTATATTTAAAAGGATAGTTAATGACTAGTGAAATTGATTTTAAAAAAGCTGCAAAATATGATCATTAAGTTAAGTGATTTAAACACAAAAACATACACTCTTTTGAAAATTGAATTGTTGCCTTATACACAAAATGATTGATTCAATCAAAAGAGATTCAATAGAATTGCCTATCATTGAAAAGTATTTTAAAGTACATAAAACTTATACTACTGGTCGACTAAGAACTTGTGATAAACCGTCATCCAAACTTGTAACTTCAAATAGTGTATATCAAACCTGTTTACTATCCTTATTTTATCGCAATATCATTGCAAATATACTGGTAGGAATAACACTTTCCTCGTCTAAACTTCTAGGGAATGATCTCCTATCAGGAGTTCAACTTATCAACTTAGAATAAACATATGACAGTTCTGTTGCGTGAAGACACTGAGAAAGTGCAGTCTTTTGATAACATTCAGTAATAATTCAAGCATATTAGGAATGATTTTAGGGTGAACTTGTCTAATGGTGAACGCGATGGCGTTCGACACGAAACAGATTGAGTTTGAATCCCACTGTGAACATCAACATTGGAATGCAGGTACGTCCAGCCGATGAGTTCCAAATAGGACGAAATGTGCGTCCTGGATTTCACTTACCAGCCACAATTTAACATTAGGAATGAGCTTCTACTACCACCCGCCATCTCCAGAATAAAATAGACACTATTGTAATCAACTATCGTAACTAATAGTTGGGAACTGGATGAAACGGCTAAGAATCGGTTACAACGGAGTAAGTGTATTCATTCCTTATCTTCGCTTAAATTCTGGGCTTAAAATATTTTATATTCATTTTTTTCTAAGTAAATTAGGATAATAAACTCTGTGTTTAATCTTTCTATTATTACCGTAGCTTCATCTGCTTCAATTACATTGACGATGATTTTGTTGTGTTTATAGGATGTCTGTAAATTGCACTGATATTAAGTTTTACGTTGTATTCAACCAATTGACAATTTGGTGTAAAATTTACAGTGAATAAGCATACAATTGTAAAGTAAATACTTACTCGATTATGTGTAGTAGCATGTTTCACAAAATTATCAACTAACTTCTTATCCTAGAAGTGATGAAAAAAATAATAAAATGAATACATATATTGTAAGCATGTAGTTTTTCTTCTTCTTTACTTCTATATTTACTTTACTATTAAGTATAAATATGCATAAAAAGTATATAAAGCTGAGTTCAAACTTACAACGTAATTATTGAAAGCTTTAGACAAACAGACAGAGAGACAGTTACAACGTAGAACTTAGTACATGCGTACATCAGTTCAAGTTGCCATGCCTCAATTAGCAGATAGAGACTAAATTGTCGGATCAAATCCCAGAGTAAGGGAGGTAGTAACAGAGTTAGTATTAACGGAAGGGAATAGAGATTGGACATAAGATTTAATAAAATATGATTCAGTAAAAAGAAAATTACGATAAGTTCAGAAACTTAGAAATTGGAGGAAGATAGGTAATGGATGCACCTGCGCCATTGCCAACGATTTTGAGCCACATAACCTAAGGTCTCTAACCATTTATTACGAGCGTCACGCGGACCCCAACTAGATAGTCTGCACCTATTAACATGGCTCAGCCTAACTGTCAATGAGTTCATGGACTAGTGCCATGTTTTGGTTTAGCCGCTTCAAGCTTCGTAAAGAAACTGATATTTGCCGTATTAGGATGTAAATCTGTATCATTTAATATTATAGTCATAAGAAGACTTTAGTAAAGAATACAATTTCAGCTTTATATGGTTATTCAAAGTTAATCAACAAAATGAATAAAAAGAAGACAACAAGAAAGAAAAAGTAACAAAAGTAATGCTACTCTTTATCAAATAAGCATATTAATATTTTACTGTAAAATTGCTTATTCATTGATTGAATCATTAAGTATTTCTATAAGAATTAATTAGGTCATTATAGTGTAATTCAATCTAATCTTATCTTTAATGTTAGCTAAAATTTCTTTTGTTTTTTCTTTTTTTAATTAATTTGTACAAATATAATCATATTCAATAATTAAGTGATTCTTAGCATTGAAATTGACAATGTATATTGTAAGCATGAATCAATGAAACGTATAATTTAATCTACACTTCATACTTATTAACATGAATTATTAAAGTGGATATATTGATGAACTATTATAGAAACGATATTAGTTACGATATGGCTAAGAATTGGTCAGTCCACGAAGTCTTGAACTATTGGTCCATGTTGGTCATGTAGGTAGATGTAGATTACCTGGTTGAGGTCGCCGTGATTGGTCACAGTGGCGCAAGTGTATTCACTCTTTAACCTCACCTAGATCTTGAATTCTATTATTATTTTCTGCACACCTATACTTTACTTTTCCCTTTTGTATTCTGTTTACATCTGTTATCTCGTAGTGGTAATGTGGTATAGCAACTTGAACCTGTGGGCGTATGTGCCCGCTTCTACGCTGCTAATGATGATGATGATTACTTAACATCGATAAACTCCACAATTCATAATGAATTTGATTAGAGTACTTATTGAAATCTTAAATTTAAAAGAAAAGTCAACAAATTCATGAATAGTCTGGTAGTCATGAACAACGTAAAACCTGTTACATTAGTTAACAGGTCCTATGCAACATTAGCACAATCAAATCACACTTACAACATTAACATAATAATTTCATTCAACGGGAAGGAATGAAACAAATGAAAGTACGAATGAATATTAGAACTTAAGGCCTAGAAGAGTATAGATTTATGGGCATCTCACACAGTTCGCTGGCCACACTAATAATGACTATTACTCGGACCACAACCATGTAGAATACACCTAGCAACATGGATTAGACTAACAGTTAATGACTTCATGGATTGATCCTATGTTTCTAACTTGGCCGTCCATTCATCCTACTCCAACCAACATCACAAATGAGGCTAACACCAAATGGACAAAACCTATGCATGCATATAATGCAAGGGTTTAATAACTTAAGAACAACTACTTCACAAGAACCAATAACATATATTTATTAGGAAAAGATTCAATATTTTACGATAATGAATTTATCGATAAATCGAATGAATCTATCCATTAAACGTCGTCTAAAAGCAATTAGATACAAATAATAGTTTAAGATATCCGTCTTTCAATTAAAATGAGATTTTGTAAATCTTCCGAAGGATTTACTATCCTATGTTTAACATGCCTTTCAGTGAAGCTGATAATTCAAAAGCATCTGATAACAATTACGTTGAGTGACTATTGAAAGAAGTTAAGAAAATTATTAACAATGATACATATATAAAGAACATCACACGATTACTAAGCCAATTAGTTATGTACTAGTTACTTCAGCTACAAATATAATCATGTGGTAACTAAAGACACTACTCGAATATAGGGCAAGACAACTTGGGTTGACGCACATTTGTGTCGATGGTGACTTATGACTAACCAACTCAATGCATTCAAACACTATATCATTGACATAAACTTTCTCAGCTCAATCAGTTAGGATAGGTAAGTTGGAATATTTTTGAGTGATTACGCGATTAAATGACAGGTAAACAAGATGTTTCTTTTTCTGAGTTTAGTTTTAGTTTATATTGTTTAGTAATAATATCACTGTATACGAGACTTGCTTGGAGGCCATCACTGTTTCATGTTATAAACAGAACCAGTGCACCTTATCTCAACTACATATAAGCATTTGATTATGACATATTTACCACAGACATTACTAAGCATATATATGCCTATAATACATCAACATGTCTTCATACGCAACATAGTTAGAATCAAAGTGTGATTAAAGCAGACTAATGCTACAATTAACATGGAAAGCTGCAAACACATTCTTATGTGATCTTACCTTGTACTGCAACAATTACAATCACTACTAAGGCCTAATTCAGTCATTTACTTAATCACTATTTGGAAAGGATCAAACTTCATCAAGTATCTTATAGCACCATATATCACTCCAAAGGCTTCATAGCAGTACATGTAATTTGTTACCATGTATCACAGATGTGATATTCTAAGTTGAAAATATTGTCACTTGACAAACGCTATATCTAAACATACTAGAACTAGTGATAAACATATTGTTGTTATTTTGCTTACTCTAAACTAAAACACGATTGAATAACTCTATGCAGCTATGATAAAAATAGATCAGCAATACTCCCAATCCAAAGCAAACAGTAAAATAACTTAGCCTGTTATATGGGACTTCAATTTTTATTTAAAACTATGAAAGGGAAAACGACTTGTGAAAAGTGAAGACCATATTAGTAAGAACAAACTTTGTGATAACCCGACTTAAAAACAGTATTATTATGCGGGAAGACTAAATGACAAGTACAAGGCAATCAGAAAGCAAATTATAGTTTGAAATTTACCACTTATAGTTTGATTTCGTACAATGATCATCTACCGTATGCCAACCAATCAAAGCAAAGAAATGATAATTATCTATTTTCGCCAGAAAAGGTTACTTATCAAAACCTCTTAATGCAAGCGAACCGCGAAAACGCTGTTATATGTGTGTATAAAAACTATATGTTGTAATATTTTGTTGTCATACGTGCATTTAGTGTATAGGTAGAATTGTATTGATCAATGAAACTAATCTGATAGTAAATACTATTGAGGCTAAAGTATCTACATAAAACATGTTTCCTGTGCCATCCTAAGACGGAACCTTAAGAACCCTACTACAGACGTTCACACAAACAACGTCGATGCAATGTGGTCTAAGTTGGGAAACTAATTGGGCATGAAGATAGTCAAGAAACGGTGTATTCGTGATTAGTTTTCTAGTCGACTGAATCACGCTCAGGTTCCTGCGCGTCATTCTCAGGATTCCTCACTTGCACGTGTTCTTTCTTTCTACGAAACGTTTGCAGTGAAGTAACATCGGAAAGCCTGTCCCATGTAACATAAGCAACTTCGGATTAATGCCTTCGGAATATAAATAACGTTCACATAGTCAAAAACGCGTTAGTCTTTCTAAGAAATAACTAATTTACTAAGCTTCACTGTGAATGGATATCTTGGAATCAATTATAACACAAGTTCGTAAAAACACACCTGGAGACTGACCATTTGAACAACTGCCAACAAACAACCTTGAGGCGTGGGTCAAGGCTAGTGAGATGAAACGCCCATTCGTAAAGTAGATAACCGCTAATTACTCTTTACACCTAAATTAAATGCAAAAACCAGTGAATACTAAGCACTAGCGAGTAGTGAATTCTGACATGAATCGATCATGAAGATTCGTTTCACAGCATCATACGTGAAACGTATCAGATAAATAGCTGGTGAGTAAAACAGAGATTAGCAAATGGGCGGTATTAATTCTTTGAGTCAACATTTCTGTGAAACTTGAGTTTTAACTGCATAGTACCCACCAATTGGGATTATACTATAATAACTAATCATTCCCAAATAAACAGTTGCAAAGATTCTCGTCATTAGTGCTGTCCGTGTTTATTTTAGTGGATACAACTAGCTGAAGGGACTAGGTCGACTATTACCACCAAATTACGACTAGACGTACCTAAAAAGCAACTCATATTCCAGTCAGCAAAAAATATGAGTTGCAACCTCATTTACACTTTACTTATAAACAAATATATCTTCTTATCCATTCATTTTTGCTTTCTGACTTATGCCTATCCATATGTGAGGGTTTTAATCGATAGAAGCTACTGTGATTGTACTGCAAGTGCAACTTGATCATTTACAGGGTACACATCAGTATCATATGTCCTGTTACGGTGTCACAGTCATATTCAACATGATAGAAAATAAAGGAGTCACAACCTTCTTTTGAATCCTAGCTTCCAAACCTTTCTTTATGGGCCACAGAGACGGTAACATTTAAACGATCAAAAGTCAAACACCAAAATCATTATCCATTTTTAGAGTACAATATCACATGCATTTCATTCAAACGCCAAACGAAGCACTGAAGTGAGGAAGCTAGCTCAGTACCAACTTCTTTAGCACACACAAATGTGGTAACATCTTCAGTACTATGTGAACTAATTTTTCAGTTGTACTAGATAAAGTGTCGTTAATTCTTAAAAACATCCATATCTTTCTGCAACATAATGAAGTTGTCATTTTGTTAAGGTACTTTTGAAGCAACTTAGATTGACTAGTTAACAGTTGTCTTCAAACCTTAAGAATACGCCAAAACAAGTTCAAGTGATCGTTTACTTTCTTATTCTGCTTAGGGATTATATTTTCTGTCACCTTATAATAAATGTTGAGATGTTTTGGGTGTTTGAATGATTAGTATGGCGCCCCACTGTCTCTTGTCTCACAATAAAAGACACAAAGACATGCTCCATAAGAATCTGATTTCTTCTGCCAATAGAACGAGACGTACTGAAACGTTAAACTTTAACCAGGTTAATAATGCAAATAATAATATTATTTAGTATAACTGAGAGACTTCAACACACACAAAATTTGAACATCTGCAAATATGTTTTCAGGATAGGCCACTGACAAGTGGCTATCTAGTAGCACCTCGAGCTACGAGTGCACATTCAGGAGTCGTAAAATGCACAACTAAACGATTATAATAATGCTGTAGAGTTTACTAGTAGAACGAATCAAGACAATTAGTTACGTGAACTGTCTGTGTTGGATTGACATTGAATTAGGTCAAATATAAATTCTCAGCTTAATTTTGATGTAAGGTTGAGTAAGTTTGGCAATTGCACCAATATGCTTAATATGCAGTAGAAAATAGGTAAAAATACAACCATAAATATGACGATCAATCCTATTATGCGCATCAAACTGTGTACTTACTCTTACGATCACCTTCCTGACAGACACGAGGAGGAATTACATTTTGGCGATTTGGACAGAATGTACATAACCTGCGGCTAATGTTTTCCTCAAAACAGTTATCTCAGGTATCATATCTTCTACTAAAACAGGTCACTCTGCTTCAGAGTATCTTCCGCTGTCAGTATAAATACACTAAACACGTGCAATGGTCTATCTTCCCTTTCCGTACTAGTATCGGTTGAATTAATTTCAAAGTCTTTTTACCCTAAATCCCCTGATTTTTAGCCTCGAATGCTATCTGTCAATCGACTATTTAACATGATTAAAATCAATTTCACTTTGCGCTACAATTAATAGACTAATCTGACCAGAAACTAATACTTCTATCACCTACTGTGTGCATGCTTTCCAACACTGCATGTGCCATATCAGCCAAGCTAATTTGCAACTATTGGGCAGCTAATGGGGTTTGAGAGGGCCACTGCTTTCCACTCATCTGTCAAACAGCTTTTTAATCGGGTATCGATTTTGACAATTAATTGATCCCTGGCGGCAACAATAATGATTTCGCCAAGTCTATCCCAGAAGTAATGTCGGCCAACAAATGAAATCGGTTCGAACGAATACTATTCTGTGATACCTTTTTGGTTGCCTTTTCTGGACTTACTCTAATGTCCTTCATAAGATAGCTGGGACATGATATGAGTTTTTCACAGTAAGATCACAGGTAAGTACTCTTTATTGTCTGCAACGCACAAATGGGTAGTATTTGTTGAAAGCCCAATCTTGCATTATATGCATGTCGTCCTAAAGAGCCTTGGTGTTAGTGGGGCCTTGAATCTCCTTTCAGATCGTAAGATCATCAGCATATAGTGGAATTAGTGACTTAAATTCATAAAAACAATCATTCGTAAACAATAAGAAGCGAAGCCATCCAAGAACAGAACCTAGGAAAATTCAACTAGACATCGTAATTCATTTAGACTAATGGAAGCGAACTTTGACTACTAGTGACCTGTCACCCAGGTAATCATTTAGCCACCTCAACATGCACCAAATAAACCCCACCAATTAAATGTTCTCGTGATAAATTCCATGCGCTATTATAATGGCGCTCATAGAAGTGTTATCATGATGAATTTTTCAAAATTCTGATTTGTTTGACATAACAATAGTACTGTTCCTGCTCAAAAAAATCCACACTCGGATTAATTTTAATAGGTCGCTTATGTTCGGATATTTGTTTTAAAACGTATAGTTAGTTGCAGTCCAACTTGAGTTTCTTAACTAGTACCATCGTTTAACGTTGAGATTTTCGTTTCATAAAGAGTAGCTTACTCTGTATTTTTTACGTTGCAACTTTTGTCCGTTTTAATTACAACTGATATGGCTAGTAACAGCCTTACTGTTTGGTACCTTTAACTTAGTTGGTTACACTTCGATTGCTTAGTAATATCTCCACTTGTTGGTTTTACTCAGTGTTAGAACAGCAGTACCAAAAATACCTTTCTTTTGGAATGGAAGGAACACCATTGTAGGTGGAGCTGCCTTACACAGGTTTCTGCTTAGCAAAACATTCAGCTAGCACCGTGAATTCTCCAGTCTCGAAGGGTCCGTTTGGTGTTTCGTGACGTTGTCAAGCTCTACAAAATTCCCAGTAGGAGTTATTTATGGGAAGATTACTTCTAAGACCCAGTATGATAATCAGATGTCTCACATTAGGACATATGCTCTGATTGGAAAGAATCTCAACTTCTCAAGAATGAGCCTCGCTGATTACACACATAGTGGTGTGAATGATTCAACGGGAGCATGATTTTTTATGCTTTTCTAAGTCTTAGAGCTACTTGAACACGCGGAGTAGAAGACCAGTGAGACAGATACCACGCTTGGATTGCGTTCTTACCAACATGTAGTTTTTAGCAAACAACCTTTCAATTCCAGCTCCCTTAGGAAAAAATTACCACGACACCCTGCATTTCAACTTTATCTGCATAACAGAATTAAAGTCTTTTGGTAGCAATATGCATTTGAATTACCATCTTTTAACGCAGCTGTGCATTCAAATATTTTCAAACAGATGAATTAGAAAACTTACCCTGACTCTGACGCTAATACGCACTGGAAATTCATGCTGCGAATTATTCTGTGAGCCACTGAACAGTCTGTTTTCTAACCAATACCCAAAATTTACATGCGGTCTAAAATTATATATAATCACATCCTCAAACTGCTGATGCTGTAAGCTGCCACTGGACAGAGTACACGAGGCTATACAGTGACAGTTCTTACAAACTATAAACATCTGAGCAAAGGCTCTACGAGTAAACAATCGCTAAAATTAAAATGATCTGTTCACTACGTTCCTCTTTACCCCTTAAAGCTTGTCCTGTCACGCTGCTTCTCTGTGTTTGGCCAAAGCCCAGGTATCCTAGTTGTTGGGTCTAAGTGAATTTATTGAGGTATAACAGAACTTCTGGTCACTTAACAAGACTTAACGTTTAAACTGGTGTTTTTCTCAATGAGTGATAAAAATTAGTCAAGCACACCTCATTAGGCATGAACAATATTCATTCTTCTGTCCTAAAAGAAGGAGCCGAATTTAGGCGTCGCCCCTAGATGGAGTGTTCACATTGCCTGAGTCACACAGTGTTTTTAGACAAGTAGAACCTGGCCCGTATCACTCTAACCTACAAAATGATCAACCAAATAACCCTGCAAACTACAAGTCACTGACTCTGATTTCGATACCGTCTAAGTTTGTGGGTCCTTAAACTGTGATAGCTTAAGTGACTACCTAAAATCCATGAACTTATTTGCACCTTAACAGCAAAGAAAAAGGTATTCTAACACCACAAAACCGTTGTCTGCTATGGATACCTGGATCAGAAACTTCGACTGAAACGGTATTGTCGATGGTGTGTATCTCCATTTCTTTGAAGCCTTCGACCAATTTAGCTATGTTTGTCCCATCCGTAAAACTGGCACAAATAAGCATGAAACCTCGTCTACTAGACTGGTTAAGGTCTTATCTTGATCAGCAGTGGTTCAAGGTGAGGGTAAACTACTTATTTTCTCGGGCTGAAGAATGTCATATTGGTGTTCCATGGGGGTTAGTCCTGGAACCACTCTTCCATCTAACCCATGTAAGCAACAATGTCAACAAGTAGCCTTCCAGGACCCTTACCATTCAATAGCATATGCGGGTGCTTCATAACAGGGAAGCCATACCTGCATTCCGACGACTTGAAAGTAGTCAATAAAATTGATAAAGATGACGTGGCACATTGTATCGAGTTAAATTGCTTAGATAAATGATGCTTTGACTGGTGTCTGAAATTCAATACTGAGAAATGTGGGTGGATATGTGTGGGGACCCAAAACTCGAAGTGCAACTTGCACTTAGCAACCACAAACTCCCTAAACGTAATACGGTAACCAACCTAGGCATAAAATACTCTCATAACATTAACTTCTTTGATTACATTTCTGCCAAACTGTCCAAATCACGACGACTCCTAGGCTTCATTCTAAGAAACTTTCATAAAAATGAGCCAAGACTCAGTCTCTGCAAAATACGTGTAAAACCTACACTTGAAAAATGTTCCATCCAATTAAGCGATTCGCGAACAAGTGACAGAATGAGAGTAGAGAGTGTGCAACGCTACCTAACACGACGGATGATTAAAGGCAATTCTAAAATAGACTACAAAACTAGATGTTACATGCTCGAACTTGAACCTCTGGAAAAGAAGACTAATAACAAACTTAATCTTTTTTTATAAACTGCTGCACAATATGACCTACACCTAAACTAATATTGCATAACGTATCTACACTCAAAACCATTATCTGAGAAATAAGCTCTCTCAAGTTAAAATTGAAAATTACCAAAGAAAAGTATGCGCAAACTTTCATTTGATTGGGTATGGCCAATTATGGAACAAACTGCCAGCAGCAGTAAGCATGGCAGACAATCTCTCAGTATTTTGCAAGCTACTCAACATAGCGCTCAAAGATATTAGCTTCCTGGTTGATGAAGCCACATATTCAGACACACTAAAAATTATAGATCCCTTTAATATCTGAAATAGATTGAACATAAACGACGCAAAGCGACTATATGTCTGAGCAAAATATATCAATAGACCATTGAACGTTCATCTACAATTCACCTGCCAGAAACACCGAATTACGATCAATCGGATTATGCTCCAGACCATCCTCATACCTGCGCACTACACACAAAATCTTCTCTCTGTTTCTTTCTTTTTTTGAAAGTTTACCCGAATATCAGTCTTACAGACTCCAATACCACACGATGGATGTCCGCCAAATTCGGTATCTTGATAATGAAGTGCGTTAGTAACCAGAACCTTTAGATGATTATGTACAAGACAAGTATGGAACAATAATACTAACTTCTCTTTGACACCCAAATTCCAAGTGCCTTTGGTCTTATACCACATGTGATCCATTTTTCCAACTCCCGCATTTTTTGGAATTGTAACTCATTGGTCAAGGAGCTTGCTATTCAACCTATCCTAATGAAAAGTTATTATGATTCCTTGGTTCAAAAGGCGTTAAGTGTCAAAATATGATTTAGTGTTATTTTTCTCTTACACTTTATTGTTCCGTTTGCTTTATGTAGGATAACTTAGTTCCCCACACCCCAATACTACAGGCTTTGATTGATGTTGAGGCTTATTCGAGTCCTAAAGCTCCTAGTTGCTTCTTAATAATCGTCTCAAAAGTTTTGTCCCTAGTGTGACTTTGGTCTCAATGAGTGCTTTTACCTCTCCTGATAAGTCGAAAAGTGGCGTACCTAGTTACTAAGAATACACAGGGTTGGACACACGACCCGAATTCATTGCATGGAACTGGCTCTCATACTGTCAGACTTCTCATGAATGCTGGCATCTCCCAAGTAGACTTTCCGACTTTATATATGTTTCTGTTTATGTAAACAACAATCCAAGCAGAATTAGACGCGCCCAACCTTGAATCCTACTTTCCGTACAGTAGATGTAAGGAATGCAGTAAATGCGCGGTGTTGTGTTTTACTGTCATCATATTGCTCATAATCTTTTGTGTAGTAATATTAGCACTTACAATGACAAGTATATTTCTTCATTGAGTATGCCATCACCACTTGGAGTCGGATATGCGTAAACCGATTAGTAAAATGCGTGGGTAAATGTGTTTAGGTAAAGACAATACTAAAACTTATTTTATCCTTGACAGTACTTTCATTACATCGGAATTGCTTGCCACAGTAAAAGTTTGCACAAGGCTCGAAAATCAAACTCAAACGAACCAAATTGCTTCATAATAAGTTTCATATGATGTTCTTATTAGCACTTAGAATTACAAATTGCCGTCAGGTAGTAACACATTGAGAGTTTAAAAGTAGTAGTAGTGGTGGTAGTAGCTGTTGTTGTTGTCGCAGAATTGTATTGCAATAACCAGTAATAGAAGTTGTAAGCAGTTGATAGTCAGTAGGCAGCAATCCGCGGACCAACAATCACGCAATCTACTAATATGGTAACTTAGATATTAAGAAATCAAAGCAATACTATATATGTATGCATGATGCAATAACAATGTCCCAAATATAGATAGTCGCAAAGAGGTGAGAACTGGACATCCGATTACAAGTAAGGAATGAGAATGTCCAGCTAACATTCGTTACCAAGACATTGTAAAATTAGAATGAGCAAGCAGACATACACGGGGTGGGGAATACACCGTAACGCATTTACATAAACATTCGGAATAAAAGTAAGCAGAGTGTCTGGATTCACTTATACTAGATATTGAAAATCACTAGATAATGACTCACATCGCACAACCTGTTACCTAGAAGTAATAGTTCCCAATGAATACAAGATTTGATTCGGAGGCCAGTTTTAAAAAGGTTACGTGAAAAGAGTTACTACACTCTTCATCTACAATTTATATGATCACAATCATTTATATATGACTGATAAAGGACGTCGGTAACAAAGTTTCGGGTTCACTTGTATTTAAATCTCACCAACTCTAGTAAATAAGTTCGGTAGAACGAAGTTTCCGATATTTCATTGACTTTACAAAGCCTACAGAGTATTTGATTAGGTAAATAAGCCTTTAATTTCAGAATATTTAAAAGATATTCATGAAGCTCGATAGTAGTATCGTTAAACTATTAATTCATGACGTGAGGAGTTTTTCAACGTTTTCTATATCACTGCATAGCAGCCCTATAGTTCTAATACAAATCACGAATATAATGATAGATAGGGATCTAAATAAAATATTTGATGAAAATTTAGCTGGAATATACATCAATTACCAACAAAATGGACAAAAATCCACAGAAACTTCTGTATCCAGCACATCTTTACACCTGTGACTGTGGATAAACGTTTAGAAATATGCTGTTTTTATATATATATATATATATATATATATATATATATATATATATATATATATATATATATATATATATATATATATATATATATATATATATATATATATATATATATATATATATATATATATATATATATATATATATATATATATATATATATATATATATATATATATATATATATATATATATATATATATATATATATATATATATATATATATATATATATATATATATATATATATATATATATATATATATATATATATATATATATATATATATATATATATATATATATATATATATATATATATATATATATATATATATATATATATATATATATATATATATATATATATATATATATATATATATATATATATATATATATATATATATATATATATATATATATATATATATATATATATATATATATATATATATATATATATATATATATATATATATATATATATATATATATATATATATATTAAAGATATTCATGAAGCTCGATAGTAGTATCGTTAAACTATTAATTCATGACGTGAGGAGTTTTTCAACGTTTTCTATATCACTGCATAGCAGCCCTATAGTTCTAATACAAATCACGAATATAATGATAGATAGGGATCTAAATAAAATATTTGATGAAAATTTAGCTGGAATATACATCAATTACCAACAAAATGGACAAAAATCCACAGAAACTTCTGTATCCAGCACATCTTTACACCTGTGACTGTGGATAAACGTTTAGAAATATGCTGTTATGATGAGTCTGTGATTTGAGTACCATGTTCCAGAAACTATATTCATTCATTCATTCATTCATTCATTCATCAACAACGTAGAAACCGAATGAGGTTATATATATATATATATATTTAATGTAGCAACTATCAAAATGTGTAGTCGTAAGTTAAAAAAAAATCTGTTACATGTTCAATGTATGTATATATAAATGCACACATAGAAGATATTTAATTGAACATTTGTTACTATCTCATAGAAACAATGCATAGTAACACTGATACAACACCGAAATACAAATTTCAAACATCAACTGAATATTATCAAGTTTCAACTTTATCACAAAACATCTATTAGTAGTATCTTCTTATTATTTAATGTATCTAGTTATACATTATAAACAATATATTTCATTTTTTAAATTATTGTATTTAAATAAGCTTAAATAGTTTATATTCATGTATAAAGTTAAACAAACCAACTTCCAACCGAAGAGGAAATTAGGAAAAGTTGTTAGAAATGGATAGGATATACATTACGGAAATTATCAGACAGTATCACGAGACAAGTATTAATATGGAATCCAGTTGGAAAACGGGAAAAAAGAAAACCAAAGAACATACTGTGTCGAAAATTGGAAGCAGACATTGAAAAGATAAACAGCAACTGGAAACAATTGGAAAAGATTGCATAGGACAGAGTTGAATGGAGAATTCTGGGTAGCGGCCTATTCTCCTCTGTGACGAGTAACAGGTGTATATTCATTTGAAGCTATGTGTAGTTCAATATAGTTTACAATGATAAGAATTTAATATGTCAACAGTTATTTATATATGTCAATATTAAATTATTACACAATGACCACTGGAACAGGAAGGCTGAAGTTCATTGGAATTTTTATGAGAAAACTTGGAAATGTTATCAGTGTTGATCGTTTCATTAACTTCTGTAATGAAAAAAAGGAAAACAAAAAGTGAGGTATATCAGTTATCATAATAATCAGATAAGTTAGTTCAACTGTTATCTTAAATCATGGAGAATGTTAAAAATCTAGCATTCTCTAATTGTATACAATGAGCGGTGAGTGGGCATACGGTAGTTGTGCCCTGCTAAGAAGTTCCACATTACAGAGGAACAGCTGTTCAGGGCTCCTTCGTTTTCAGTGCACCTTATCATCATCATCATCATCATCATCATCATCATCATCATCAATCTGTGGAACAATCAATCAAATCAATGTCTTCTTTAATTCTATAGTATCTAAGGCAAGAATTCTCTCAACAATAGATAACTTTAAAAGTTTAAATTGAACAGAAATTCATTATGTTAATCAAATAGATAAAAAGTTTTTGAGGATGATTATTCTGTGAAACAATCAATTATTCAGAAAATTAATCAATGATTGATTTTTGATTAATTTAGCCCAGTGTATCAGTTCAATGTAATTTTTGTCTAATAATCGGTATTTGGAATCTCGTAACTGACATCTACATATTCATGTGTTGAATACAATTTTGTTCGGCTTTCTGATAATCAATCACTTATATTCTTTTACTCAACATAAACTTCTTCCTATTGTTAACCGGGTTAGGTATCCTTTGTCACTCGTTGTTGGTCATAGCTAGTCGGTAATCGAGTTATTATTATCACCTATCGGTTCGACCTTACGAGTGTGAAATATGGCGATTATTAATACAGGAAATTCGTAGATTATTAATATTTGATTATAGATATCTAAGAAGCATTACTCTGGGAGTACTGAGTAAGCAACACGTGGGTTAGCAATAGAGTACTCAGTAAAGATGGTAAATCGATTGATGAAATAGTTAATTTATATTATCTGAGGCTGTTACGTATGCCGAATGTTATGTTACATATATATATATATTATGTTATATATAAAGCAATGTCTATAATATAATACAACTTTGTGTGGTTGGTCCATTAATCATGTGTTCTTTTATCGCTGACTGTGGACTGAGTGGACATCAGTGCAGACATATACAGACCACTCATGCATAGGTCCACATCCACTTATTAGTGACATACATGTATCAACGAAAGTCTTTTGTTTACATTATGACATCCAACCACCGCATATGTCAACGAGCAAGGCTGTCTGGTGTGAGAGTAGGTTGGAAAAAAGCTAAGAGTAACCAAACCAAAGAATGATATCAGTCTATGAAGTTAATGACAATCAGATTGATCCATGTTAATAGGTACAGACTATTTGGTTGGGATCCATATGATAATCATAATCAGTGGTTAAAGTCTTTGGGTTCAGATGCAATCAACATATTTTTCCTCCTTTCCCCTTTTAATACTTATTTATATCTTCTTTAATCTTATCTTTGATCCCTAATCCTCTTCATTATTGACATTACTATAACTACCTTGACTACACTGAAATTTAATCTGATAATTTCATCTCTCTATGCTAATTAGAATAAGATAATTTCAGCTGTTGTATTCATGTATCATGTTCTACATTGTAACTAATTGATTTTTCACTTATAAACATAACATTATCAAATCACAAACACATTTCAATGTTCCACCGTAGAACGAAACAACTGTCCAGTGCTCCCTTGTTATCAATGGTACCCTGTCAACATCAATCTGTGATATATCCAATCAAATCAAATAACCAATCTCCACTAAAATAACCATCCCAATTGAACATTTCAATGTATTAACAACAATTTAGTTTTTTTTTTGTTGATATAGATTCCTCATTATGTTGTTACCTTCTATTTTTGGTAGAACATTATCATGATAATTGAAAATTTTATTACCAACTGGTAAATAATGTCCAACTATAAACATTATATTCCCTGTATTAGATTTAACAAAACCAAATCCAACTTTAATGGTTTCCCTCCATATCATTTGAGTAAAATAATCTATAAGAAAAAAGTAAAGTTTATTCTATCAGTTAGAGTATATTTATTAAGTATAATAATAATAATAATAATAATAATAATATGGTTAATGAGAGGAGATGTTCCGGTGGATGATTTATAAGAAGGACAGTTAACTATGTAAACTATATTTTAGAAAATATCATATATGACATGAACTACTTCTGAGAGAAATAAAAGGAGAAGGATTTAGTCAGTAGAATTGAATGCCAATGTGATGTGGTTAGTTTATAATGCGCGACTAATTTAAGCCCACTCACCTCCCCCCCCCAGGCCGATAATAGAAGAACCAGAATTGGGACTTGGAAACGGAGAACTGAGAACGTATTGTATTTTAGTCATGCCTTTATTTATGCACAAAATCAGATCACACAGTAAACCAATCACGAATTTAACATTGATACAGAACAAAGGAAAGAGTGGCAGTGAATGGGTACAACTTGTACACAATTAACTAAACGTACTTCATAGTAAATAACAATAAACTAAGAGTAAATATACCAAACGGATGGACAGGGTAAGGGGAACATAACAGTCATAGAAATGAAATGTTTAAACTGTCCACAGTCATAATAATTGGAATAATGTTCTAAAGCACAGTTCTCGAAGATAATCAATCTTCATTAGGTGTCCGGCATATCAACTTCTGATCATGATATACAAAGATAGTAACTTTAATAGGAACCAATACCTGAAAACCTAGACATCAAATACGTTGTTTTAATTTATTATGGTTCTATGATTTCTTGTCTTTAAGTTAAATCGAAGAATAAAAACTATGTAAGTGAACAATCAACCTATCGAACTATACTTCATTTACTTCGTTTATATACACATAAAACTTGACTAAACTGCAGACCAATAAAAAGGATAACCCTTAAACAAAAAAAGTATAAAAACGACTAAGAACTGAGAGAACCGATACATGGTTGCTGGCTGGAAAATAATATGAAAACAGTTCATGTGTTATCTGAGAGGTTACAATGAGGGAAACCTAATATTAATAGAAATAAAATGATAATCAATTTACATCAAAATAAATGAAATAGTCTTCTGAAAGACAATTCCTAAAGTTAATTATTCTTTTAGAATCGTCCAATATAATAAAGGGGGATGGGAGGAATTAGATTTTTAAAGATGAAGAAAAGAGAGGGGAGCTATATTCTGTGAAATTTTCTATGAACCTAAACTATTGTGGAAAAATAGAATTGTTATTAGACTTTGACAAAACGTTACTTCAAAATGTAATTCTTAATAAATTTCTAAAATATTTCTAATGAGTTTCCATTCACTACATGTCCCCCCCCTTCCTCACATTCCATACCGCCATTCAATATTAGTTACCAAGTCTCAATTGTTTTAAGCACATACATACATTCAAATTACAAGAAAAAACACTCTAAGGGTGGCCAAACCAAAGCATGACACCATTCCATAAAGTTATTGACAGTTGGACCGAGTCATGCAAAGGGATGCACACTACTTCATAGAGGTCCATTTGATGATGGTAAAGGATTTTGGGTGGACGATCATATGAAGTCATTACTTATAGTAATGCTTCTGACCAAATCATTATCTGTATTGATCGGAATTCAGGATACATTAATTGTACATACAAACTGTTTAAATCTATCCAGAAATTTTTATTTCAAAATGTATGAAAATTTTGACCAGACATCAGACTAATTATGATAGTATTGTAACCAAACATAGATAATAATGTTATTTGAATTGGATTTTGACTGACAAGTGGAATCCAGTACGTAAGTTTCTTCCTATATGAGACTCGTCGGTTGGATGTACCAATGTTGATGTTCACACTGCGATTCGAACTCAATCTCTTTCGTGTCAAACACCACCGCGTTCACCATTAGTCTACTCAGTCCAGACAGTCACACATGTGCAACGGACGCATTAGTATTAAGATTTCCATGACGCAACCGAGGGTATACACCAATGAAGAGTTCCATATAAGGACAAAACAGCTCTCTACTATCCACTGGTTTCCATTAGCATCAAATCTGTGATTAAGTTTCAGGTTTCTTCATAATAAAAAATGTTATAAACACTTATGTTCCACTATGTCAAACAGTGAGTTCACTGTCATTAAAAGAACATTTATAAGCGAAATCTGATAAACCCAATAAAAATTGAGAAAATATTAGTTCAAACACTAAGTTAAGGTAAATAGGAGTGAAAGAATACTTTTAGGCAATTCCTTTTAGTCAGGACTCTACACTGATATTTCACAATGATAAGATCGTATGAAATAACTGATTGGTATTACGTAATAGCTATAATTATCTATTCCTCATTAATGCATAGTAACCATTTATACATTTATGCATAGCATACTGTTTACAATGAATGCAGGATTTTTATTTCATAGTAGGCATATTATTGTATGGATGACTACAGAAATGAATATTCTCCACCCAATTAATTGGATTAGTTTGCTGACTTGCGAGTTTTTGTAAAAAATCAACTTATATCAAATTAATTTGGCACTTTTGTATTACACATAGAACGGAATTCGAGTATCAAAGATGTTTATCGAAGATAAAATGGAAGGATACGAGAAGATTTCATTCAGATGTCGGATTCATATCAAGATAACATTTGCATAATAGATTCGTTGATACACAACTACCTGGTACATCAAACACTCGTTGATGTACTCAAATTATATCAATCTACTTACTGAATGATCCAATTACAAGATGAAAATAGTTTTATTTCTGGATACAATCGCATTGGTATAGCGATAGATAAATATTTTTTGAGTTGGATTGAGGGTAACAAGCGTAATCCAAGACATAAATTTCATCCTATTTAGGACTTGGCAGCTGAATGTATTTTCGTTCCAGTGATGATTTTCACATCGTTTCATGCCAAACGCCACCGTATTAACCACTGGAATTCAGCCACATCCACTTGATTAATCTCAAATAGGACGCAAAACATGATTCATGGATTCCGCTTGCCAACCAAAATCCAATTCAGCTACATTAATCAATAGAAAATAGATGTTCTGAGATGTGCTTAACTACTTAAATGAGTAGGATAAAAGTAGTAGAAGGTAAAAATAACTTACTTTTAAACTCTTGATTATGTTCATTATAATCATAATTTTCTGATTGTTTATACCAAGCCCGTATCGCTCTTAGTCCTGAAAATGGAATAGATTTCCAAAAAGAACACAATCAAGTACAGAACTTTCTTCATTAATAGCTTATGAATTCTTTGCGAAAATATTTTAATTTTCAATTGAATACCATAAATTAACCTGAGTTAGACAGTCCATGTAAACCAGAAACAAATACTGAACAGCTGTTTAGTCCTAGTAAGGAAGATCTCAGTAGTGTGTACCCATGAACTCACGAGGTAATTAAGATATGACCAGAGGAGTTCAAACATGCAGATCATTAGCCAATAAAAATAAATGAAGGAAGGAGCAATATAACGAGAATATACTGTGATTAGAAATGTCACCAGAGAGTTAGCGGAACACTGATTCGTTGGTTAGATGCTTAGTGTAAAACCTAAAGGTCCTTTGTTCGACTCCGCTGTTGAATTATAAATGCGTACTGCTGAAGAGTCGCCCCCCCCTATACTAAGACAAAACACCTGCTTACTGCCAGTTCCTGGTTTTCAATGATTGTCTAACACAAGCCAATTGGTAATGTTGAATTGAAGTTCAATAATTGCCACAACACTCAGTTAATATTCAGATTTACTAAATTAATTTGAAGTGTCAAATTACGTAATCAGTGTTTGGTTTAAAATAGATAAGCATTCGATGCTATAAGTTAAGTAGACTGATTAGTTATGTAATTTCATAAAGAAGATAAAAGAAATGGAATTCATCACAAATTCTTAATAACCTCTAATGAATTAAAAGTAAAGAACTACCTTTCTCATTCAAGAACTGTCAACTAAAGTTTCTATCGATGTTTCTAAGTATCCATTATTGAAATAAACAAGTTAAAGATGATTAGTTGCTATCGTGGAAATAGTTTCTCATACTTCCAATAGATAAGCAGATGAAAATATAACTATGAATTACATAAGAATGTTATAACAAAGCAAATATAAGTAAATCGAAAGTCTTTGGAGTCTGCGATTCGTGATATGCACACCGTTGAATCTATCCCATATGTGATTAAACATTCAGTAACTATGATAGTTGTATTGATCAAATTTTAAACTTTTCATATACTCATTAACGACTATCATATGAGTTTCCATTCACGAATTATTGCAACATCATTATAATGTCACTAATCAGAACAATTTCCCTAGTGTAATCTTTATTATATTTTATATTCCTTGTTACTTATTGGTCCCTATCTTCTAAGAAGGCTTTGATCACTCTGAAAACGTGTTAACCAACCACTTAGTCATTCCATAGATTATAGCACAGGTCTCACTAGTTTATTTAGATATGAATTCAGTAATCACCCATTTTGATCTTCTCATATCTTGTCTACACACTACTACATCTCCCCTTTCAAGATCATGTCACAGAAGTTAAAAAGAATATGCCAATCGGAGGACTTATCATCGGAATGAGTAATAATATAAATGATACAATAAAAACAGTACAATAGGAAGTTAGAATTACTTGAGAATGTACACACTACAGGCCAATAAAAAGTTTGTTTTTTAATGATTGCAGTATCTGAAACCGGATTCTTCATTAGAACACCGTTGAATTGTGATAAAAGAAATGCCAGTGAAGATTATCATTCTGTTGTCTTTATGGTTGCGTTAACAAATTCATGATGTACCAACTGAATTTATAGTTACATTTGATACTGAATAGTTTATTATGCTATAGTATTACTCCTTTACTAAATTACAATCGTGTTGTGGTTAGAAGCAAGTATTTTTTCTGATTGTATTAATATAAACTATAGAGCAGTCGCTAGCTGTTTCACATCAGCATACGCCGCCTGTTCCTACAGAGAATCGAGCTGAAACTCATTCAGGTGGTACGGTCAACGCCTAATCATCTGATGTAGTCCAAACATGTCGGCGGTGTAATAATTACTATGAGTGGTATTGATTGGTCGTTGCGTTGTATCGCAAATAGTTGACAGTAGGAATTCTAATACTCAACGCCTACCTCATGGTGCAAATATTTAAGTTTTCGACATAAAATCTGAAGGTTCTGGACTGGATTTTTGTACGAATCGATGGAGCATGCTGTTGAGAAATACCATATTAGAACAAACCAGTTATCCGAACCTCGCTGATTTTCATAGGTATCCAATCGACATTAATGTGTAACAAATACAATCAACTAATCAAAAGTTGGTCTAATACGTGCAACAACCGCAAGCGAAACAGAATAACATTGTCTCAAAAGTGTTTTGAAAATATCAATTATCAACATAATGTTATGTAATCAATAAATGATTGGTAGGC
Source organism: Schistosoma mekongi (assembly GCA_034768735.1). Classification (NCBI taxonomy): domain Eukaryota; kingdom Metazoa; phylum Platyhelminthes; class Trematoda; order Strigeidida; family Schistosomatidae; genus Schistosoma; species Schistosoma mekongi. Next base: position 87,749,503 of record CM068306.1, on the reverse strand, counting down.
CTCAACATACGCAAAGGGAAAAGCAAGATCCATCGATGCAAAACAACAAACACTGACCCAACTACACTTGATGGAGTCATTATTGGGGCTGTAGAAACCTTTACATACTTGGGCAATATCATCGACAAAGAAGGAGGGTCTGACTCAGGTGTGAAGTCGCAGACTGGTAAGGCAAGGGTAGCATTTCTACAAGTGAAAATCATCTGGAACTCAAACTAGCTGTCAGTCAATATTAAAGTAAAAGTTTTTAACACAAATGTGAAGACAGTTCTATTGTATGGAGCTGAAATTTGGAGAACTATGAAAAGTATCCTTCAAAAGATACAAGTATTTATAAACAACTGTCTGCGTAAAATACTTCGGATCCGTTGGCCAGATACCATCAACAACAACCTTCTATGGCAGAGAACTAATCAACTTCCAGCCGAGGAAGAAATTAGAAAAAAGACTCTGCAGGTGGATGGGACATACATTGAAGAAACCATCAAACTGTGTCACAAAACAAGCACTGACTTGGAATCGTAAAGATCAAAGGAAAAGAGGAAGACCTAGGAACACATTGCGTCTGGAATGGGAGACAGATATGAAGAAAATTAAGAGAACTTGGGAAGAGCTGGAAGGGAAAGCTCATAACAGAGTCGGTTGGAGAATGCTGGTGGGCGACTTATGCTCCAAATGGGGTAGCAGGCATTGATTGATTTATTGCTAAAATTGCTGTTTTAGTGAAGAGAGTTTGTAAATGAGAGATAATTGGATCGAAAGAGTATAACAATTCATGATTAATATCAATGTAAAAGGAAGGAAAAGAACTACATTATCATTCAATCAATTAATGCCCTTTATCCTCTCTTCACGTGAAACATAGGCCACGGACCACAACTCTCCAAGGAACTCTATCCTAAAAGCTTCTTTTCAATTCTTCCCAAGTGCTGTTTATTTTTTTTCATATAAGCTTTCATTTCTCAGCCTAATGCATTCTTCGATCTTTCTCTTTTCCTTTGGCCTTCATGATCCCAAGTTATGCTTATCTTCTGACGCAGTTTGATTATTTCCTTAATGTATATTCTAACCTCCTTCAGAGACTTGTTCTAATTTCTTCGTCAGCTGGGAGTTGGTTTGTATGACATAATGGTAGCCAACTATCAAGAATAGGAAACCCATGAAGACCATAATAGAATTAAAGATTGATAACAATGTTTTAAAATCAATCGGCATAGGCTTGAATCTATGAATTTGTTGAAACATCTACAAGTATGTGAATAACTTTATATGGAGATTTTGATGAGACAACATAACTTGAATTGATAGGCTGTTCTACATTTATCATTTATTAGTCAAGAAGGTAAATACTTGATGAAGTACGTCAAAAAGTCTTATCTATCCAATCTAGTGATTCAATGAATAAAGTTAACATGAAATTCAACATGAGGTTTCCATAGTCCATTTTAAACATTCATTAGAATGACATGATGAATAATTTAATTTTATATTTTTAACTAAGAATCTTGAATGAAGAAGAGGGCAAATCAAATTCAATAGAATCAAGTAATACACCATTACCGTTTAAATTGGTCAATTAAGATTAATAAGTTTTATAAGTGGGAAGCTTATAGATTCATTCAAAATGAAGACCATTCTTATACAAGACTGATTACTCTTTTCATTTCCCTTTCTCCTGGTGTTGAAAACTGCAACATCTCAAAGCGACAAGGAATAAAGTGGACGACATGGATACAATTATATGACTTAGACTTCGTAGTTAACTGATCTAACTTTTCTACCCCATACACAACAAGTGAAAATTGATGGTGTAGCCACAGCCCCTGTAAATAGCCGTAGATCTCAACATACACAAAGATAACGCGAATTACATATAGACAAGAACTAACCTAATTACCCTCAACGAAGTTGTAAAAGATGTGGAAACTTTTATATTCGTCGGTGGTATCACAGATAAACAAGGAAGATGTGATGCAGATATGGAGGTATGGATTGTCAAGTCAAGGAAATCATTTTTACAATTTGAATAGAACATATGAATCTCAATCTAGCTGTCAGCCAACATCAAAGTCACAATTTTCAATACAAACGTGAAATAGTTGATACGGTTGTGTGGAGCGAAAATTTATATAGAGAACTACAAAAAGTATTATTTGAAAGATACAGGCATTTATAAACAGTTGTTTGCGAAAGATGCTCCAGATCTGTTCGGTAGACAACATCAGCAATAACCTCCCATGGAAGAAAACAGACTAACTTCCAGCTGAGATAGTAACTTAGAATATAAACTCTGGAGGTGGATATGACATACATTGAAGAAATCATTAAACTCTGTTACATGAGAAGTATTAACTTCGAATTCCATAGTCTGAAGGAGAACAGGAAATCTAACGAGTATACTGCACCGAAAATTGTAAGCAGACACGAAAAAAATGAACAGCACTTGGGAAAAAGTGGAAAGGTTTAGTTGAAGAATACTGGTTGGCGGTCTATGCTCTACTAAGCGTAACGGGCAATGATAGACTGATTGCTTTCACCTTAGCATACTAGCTAGACAATTACGATTACATGGTTAATAAACTTTAAATTAAGGTATATGCTTCATATCAATTGTAATCGGATGTAGTGGAGACCACTGAGTTTTAGTTTGATATAACCAACTAGTTTGATTTAGACACTAATTAAAAACAAACAACTAAAAGTAAAAACAGTCATTACTTTCCTTTAGATGTACGGATACATGACCACATTAGTAAAGTGAGCTCAACAACCTCTCCAGAATGTGATTACAATCACTATCAACTCATCAGTAACTAACTTCAGCATATAATTCCTAGAGTTCTAATAAAATATAATCAATAGCGTTTAATCATGTTGGATATGCGAAGCGGTTACTCATCGATATATCACCATAATATCAACTATTACATTCTAGAAATAGTACATATAACTTATAAGCAATTTACTTTTTTAATCTTCAGAATTAAACCATACAATTCAATTGAACTAATTATTATTATTATTATTAGTAGTAGTAGTAGTAGTTAATGAGAATGCATAAATTATTAAACTGATACCTTCAATGTACTTTATTCAATCTAATTATAGTACTTATAAATAATTTAAAAGTAATTCATTCTTAATAAGAATACACACTAATGCATCACTTATAACTTAATTGTAATCATATTATTCCATCAAGTTATTAATAATAATAATAATAGTAATAGTAATAATAATCACTAATGATTACATAACACATATGACAATTACAAATTAAACTAAATGATTAAAACAATTAAAAATACTTTTAGAGTATAAAAATTTTAAATTATCAACTTATTGTTGTACAAATCAATTAGTGATATTAAAATTGAATTTAACAGTTAACTATCTCTACAAACCACCCTCCTTCCCCCTAATTGTAATTAACATCAACTAACTAGTGACTAGCTCTTTGAGAAAATTCCTGGAGTTCAAGTGTGAAGACGTGACCGGTAGAGTTCAACCGTGTCGGGTGTAAGGCAGTAACTCACCAATGGAATAGACGAGGTCGCGCAATGTATCACCAATTGGCTGAATTGGAAATATCAACTGTTAGAAGCCGACTCAGTGGTCCAATGGTAAAGCGTTCGCGCGCGGAGCCAGAAGGTCCTGGATTCGATCCCCGATGGGGTCGTGGTTGCACACTGCTGACGAGTCCCATACTACGACGAAACAGCTGTCCAGTGCTTCCAGGTGATCAATGGTTGATCTGATTCAGATCAATTCATGATATCAAATTGAATTTAACAGTTAACTATCGCTACAAACCCCCTCTAATTCTAATTAAAGTGAATTATTTATAAAGTTAATATGTGTATTAGATAAAATAGAAATTATCATTTAACAGTTAATACATCATAATCTGAGAAATATCCTGATCCCATGATAGAAAATTGATTCAGTGAAATTTATGTTTTATGGCGGCGTAAAGTTTAATCATTGAAAAAAATATAAATTGGTAAGCTGACATTCAACAATTGATACTTTGAAGTTATGTAGTTTATGATAAATTTACACAATCTCATCAATTGCTAGTCGATGTATCATGGTTTCACATTCATTAAACTAAGTACATTTTATTAGAACTCTAGGAATTATATTGAGGCGTTATTTACTAGTGGAGTTGATAATGATTATAATTAAGTACTGGAGAGGTTGTTGAACTCAATTTTCTGATAGTGTCATGTATCCACACAACTGACGAGTAGGAATGATTGTTTAGTTCCAGTTTCTGGTTTTGAAATTGTTGTTTAACTCAAACTGATTCTTGATATTCAATGTAAAAAAAAAGACAGACAGATAGTTATAACGTAGAACTTGGTACATGCGTACGTCGGTTCAAGTTGCCATACTCAAATTAGCAGAGAGAGATAACATTTCCGGTTCGAATCCCAGAGTAGGGGAGGTAGTAGGAGAGTTAGTTTTAATGAAAAGGAATAAAGATCGGAGATAAGATTTAAGAAAATATGATTGGGTAAAGAGAAAATTATGATAAGTTCAGAACCATATCACCTAAAGTCCCTAATCGTTTGTTACAATCATCACACAGGCCCCTAACCAAGTGGTTTGCACCAATTAACATGGTTCAGCCCAGCTGTCAATGACTTAATGAACTGGTGTCATGTTTTGCTTTGGCTGCTCCTAGCTTTCTTCCAGCCTACTTCTTCACCAGACAGCATTGCTCCTCGAGGTAAGCGGTGGTCAGGCATACGTAACACATGTCCTAACCACCTTAGCTGATGGAGACTTACTACTTCATCAACAGATTTACCTTATCTACCTGATACTCTATTCCTAACACGACTGTAAACGCTACCTTGATGTGGTGTTCGGGCTTGCCTATCTTGCTGAACCAACCGAGCTATATTGGCTGGAACGCTTGTTCTTCTAGGTCCTACCATTCTAATCAGGTTTGTTGGAAAGCGATAAGACAAAAGGCAGCAACCTAAGATCTAAGAGTGAAGTCGTACTGCCGGCCGCAGCGGGGTGCGACAGCAGTAAGGTGTTTCCCTCGGATAACCAGCATCTGCAGCGATCCTGCCTTCTCACAAAGGAAGGAAAGGGTTAGTAAAGGTCTACCCTTAAAATGTCACACCTCACCTTACTCCACTGATTTCCGTCTTTGGTAGTAATGCCTTTTAAAGAAAGGAGCTAACACCTCAAAAACTTTCCATAACAAGGTTGTGCGTGATCGGCCTCAAGCAGTTTCTCCTTGGGCTATGCGATAGAGTTTCCAAGTCACTATGACCAATACTAATCCAGTTTCCTTTTCAGGTGCCTTAAGAAAAAATATTCTTCCATAGTGTGGGCAGCCAGAAAGTGACAATCATTCTCATACCTCTAACAGCAAAAAAGATCATGTTGTTCGAGTTCAAATAAAAAAAAAGAAGTTTACGATTGATCTACATTTGAAAACACTAAGAACAATCGACTGTCAGGACAATATGATGATTCGTTTCATTTCATCACTTTTCATCGACTACATACAACCTGGAATACTTTGAAAATCAGTAATTCAAGTAAACTTTGACATTAAAGATAAAAGAAAAGTAAAGTTTCTACAACAGTAATACGGATAGTAATCAGTGATTAGATGATTACGCAATGAGATAATAGAAAGTAATAAGAGATAATATGAAGTTAAAATGAATTAACTTCCGTTTAGTTAAATAAGATTATAAATGTTAACAGAAAAATATGTGAAAGTGGCATATTTAAATGAAATGAATTTGAATTACAGTAACACTGATATAATGACATAAGAGTTTCAGTAACTAAGGGAAACAAAATTTGATAGTAATTGCCATGGTAACTGTGAAAATCAACTTTCGATCGTTAGATATCAGTAGGGTCAGTAGATTTTAAGAGATTTATAATTGTACACAGATTAAACAATTTGAAAGACTCCAGAATATCAATCAAATGTTGTTTGTGTGTATGTGTTTGGATAAGATGTTTGTAGACTGTACTGATTCCTACAGTTGAAAAACATATGAGGCTCAAAACAAATATCAACTAACCTCAAAGTCAGACTCTTCAAACCGAACGTTAAGACAGTCCTGCCGTATGGAGCTGAAACTTGGAGAATTACTGCAAACATCATCAGACGGATACAAGTATTTATAAGCAACTGTCTACGCAAGATACTGAATGTCCGTTGGCCGGAAACCATCAGCAACAACTTACTATGGGAGAGGACAAAGCAACTTCCAGCCGAAGAGGAAATTAGGAAAAGACTATGGAAATGGATAGGACAGACACTACGCATACCAGACTGCATCATATCAGACTGCATCACGAAATTCAAACCAGATGTCACACAATATCATTGTCACAATTTTCGATAGAAACGTGACGACAGCTATTTTTATTGTATGGAGCTGAAACATGTATGGGGAACAACGAAATACACCATTCAAATAGTACAGGTATTCATAAATAGCTGTCTTCTCCGGGTACTTAAGATACGTTGGCCAGACATCATTAGAAACAATCTTTTGTGGCAGAGAACATACCAACTTGCAAACGAGGATAAAAGTGAAAAAAGACACTAAAGGCGAATGGGACACACTTTGAGGTGGATACCAAGCCGCGTTACAAGACAAGCACTACTTCAGAATGATGAAATCGAAAGGAAATGAGGAGGACCAAGGAATTCATTCCGCCGGGAATTCGAGTCAGATGTCTAATCATTGAATAGAACTTGTGAAGAACTGATTAGGAGATTTTAAGACAGAGTTGGTTGGAGAGTGATGGCTTTGATTGATTGATTGACATTGAACATTTTGTTCCCTATTATTATTATGATGCTCCCATAACTCTAAATCCCTATTAGACTAATAATTTGTTGATATGTGATTTCCATACAGCGACTACAACTAAATAACTGTGTATCTGATTCAACCCCACAAACCTTTCCTGGTGTCCAAATATTATTGTTCTTGTTTTGTATAAATGATACTTTGCTTATTGGTTAGTGGCCTGATAAGGTTTTGTATGTGCTTAAACATATGAATCTTTCTTGTTGTTGCCTTAATTAACATGTGTTCTATAGTGCGACCTGCAGACAATGAACAAACAGTCTATATATCTAGCCGAGGAAGCCTAATTAATTATTTGTCGGTAACTCCAGCTTCATATTATTATTGTCTTTGTTCTGTATTGACGTTATTTCTCAAATTAGTTTGCTTCGTGATCTGGCCTATTCATGTACATAAACTTAAGATGTAAATCTTGATTTTATTATTTAATGCATTAGTTTTTGTTCTTGTCATTCCAACCTGGAAGTAGTTCCATCACAGCACACTTGTAAGTATAAAAGAACAAGTCATATATATCTTCAGTTATTATAATGGTTCCGATAAAATAGTACTTATAATTCGCTGAAATTCAACGTATAAATAACAATAATATAATTCTTGTTTCAGTTGGATTGTAACTGGCACGCGGAATTCAGGAAGTGTGATTCGTCCTATTTTAACTAGTTAGCTTGATGTACCTGCATCTCAATGTTGATATTCAAACAACACTTATAAACTATCACCACCATATCGAGGCAATCCACTAAGAATGCACATATGACAATTGTCAATTGATCAATTTCAATCTATAATAAAACAACAGGAAGATACAATCTAATACATTTTAATTAACAACTTCATCTAACATTTATCATTTCATTACTTATACACTAGTTATTTTGTTATAGCCTACCATTGTAATAACTCATGATGAACTTTACATACTGTTAAATTATTACATAACAATTAATTTCTTGTTGAAATCAACTAAAGTTCATTCGTAATATATAATTATAGATTTTTTGCAATCAATCAATGTACACATGAAACTTAATGTGTTGATATTGATCATGAATGAAGATCGTCAATATTGAATTGTATGTTCGTTAGATTCCATTGAATATATATCCTATGTGTATATAAATTCTTGTGTATCAGTTTGATTTCATGTATATACATATGTGTGTGTATAGTTGATTGAATACACGTATATTAAGAAGTCAATCCGATGATTTCTACAGGACTGTATTTACAATCAAAATAATTCATGAAGTTCAAGAAGTATAATATTAAATATCTTTTTGAGAGAAGTTATTCACATTTACCTTGAATAAACATATTAACAGAGAAATGTAGAAGTTTTTATGATGTGGTGAAAGTGTACGGAGGAGGGGAGGGGGAGATATTCATGTCATTAACAACTTCATCTTTACATTGTAATTAACTGTGTTCATTAGGTCAACACTGAAATATTTAACAGGATTTAATATCATTAGTTTGTCATATCAGTTTATATTCTGTAATACTTCCTGATATCTGTTTGATAAAATATTTACTTTGATTGTAGATGAGATAAGGTATTGAACGCATTTTCAAATTGTACTTCAATGTCAATATTTAATGTGAAGATGTTTGTATCATCTTCTTGATTTGTTATGAACTGTAATTGATCTATCTCTGTCGTCATCATGAGACATCATTAAACAATTGCGTCAATAGCCTGTGGCTACATAAACCCATTCACCTAATGATGAATGCTATACCAGTGACTGACCAGCTTTAGTCTATAACAAATCAACAGGAATATACAACTTCATCCCACTGTGAGCATCAACATTGGGATGTGGGTACATCCAGAGTATGAAACCCAAACAAGACGAAATACGCATCTTGGATTCCACTTGCCAGTCACAATTCAACTTATCTAATGAATGCTATACCGTTTAACACAAAGCGTACTGACTTCGAATCCTAATGTGCAAATCAACAGTAGAATACAAATATACCCAAATGACAAATCATAAAGTAAGCAATATGAATGTTACTTATCAGCTATAATCATACCTACTATCATTTATATGTTCTATTAACATGAATGTATAATGATGTTAAGTTACTGAATTAGATTACCTGCTATTTTATAATTTTCTTCACCAATTATTAAAGCCATATTTTGACCATATTTTATATCAGTTAATTGTTGTAGTTGACGTAATTCATGTAGATGTTTTGAATGTAACTGGGCAGATTTCATTAATCGATTACTTAATTTTAATTTAGGACTATTATGTAACTGTCTTAATCTAAAAAGAAAAAGAAAAAAAAAGGAAAACTACCCTTTAAAGTTTAGTAGATTGAATTTGTTAGCTATTGATGTTGGATTGAGTATCAGTTAAAAATGTTAATCAGTAGTTAATTGTTTCATTTTATAGTATGAAACTTGTTACTAGTGTAGATCATCGATGTGATACATGAATTCAATTTAGAGTAGTCAGAGTTCACGGTGAATATTTAATAATCTGAATCATGTAGTCAACTTGTGTTGTTATATATCTTGACGATCATCCTTTTTCGATGATAATAACGCTATTTTACTCCTGATAAAGTCTGAACTCAATCGGTTACAACTTTCTACTAGAGTTACTTACTTACTTACTTATGCCCGTTACTCCTCGCGGAAGAGCGTAGGCCGCTCACCAGCATTTTCCATTGAACTCTGCCCTGAGCAATCCTTTCCAGCTGTTTCCAGTTGCTGTTCATCCTTTGAATATCTGCCTCCAATTCTCGACGAAGTGTGTTCTTTGGCCTTCCTCTTTTCCGTTTCCCAACAGGATTCCATGTTAATGCTTGTCTCGTGATACAATCTGATGGTTTCCGGAATGTATGTCCTATCCATTTCTAACGTCTTTTCTTAATTTCCTCTTCGGTTGGAAGTTGGTTTGTCCTCTCCCATAGTAAGCTGTTGCTGATGATTTCCGGCCAACGGACATTCAGTATGTTGCGTAGACAGTTGTTTATAAATACTTGTATCCGTCTGATGATGTTTGCAGTAGTTCACCAAGTTTCAGCTCCATACAGCAGGACTGCCTTCATGTTCAAATTAAAGAGTCTGACTTTGAGGTTAGTTGATATTTGTTTTGAGTTCCATATGTTTTTCAACTGTAGGAATGCTGCTCTGGCTTCGCCAATCCTTGCCTTCACATCTGCATCAGACCCTCCATTTTCATCGATGATGCTCTCCAGATATGTGAAAGTATCCACCTCTTCCAGAGATTCCCCATCAAGTTGAATTGGGTTGGTGCTCCCTGTGTTGTATTTGACAATCTTGCTCTTACCCTTATGTATGTTCAAGCCTACTGATGCTGAAGTTGCTGCTACAGTGATTGTCTTCGCTTGCATTTGTTGGTGTGCATGTGTTAGGAGAGCTAGATCATCTGCGAAGTCCAAATCGTTGAGTTGCATCCTACTTGTCCATTGAATCCGTACATTCCCTCAGATGTGGAGGTTTTCATGATCCAGTCAACCACTATGAGGAAGAGAAAAGGCAAGAGCAGGCAACCTTGTCTGACTACGCCTGTAGCTCTCCTAGGGCTACTGTCTGTTCCAAGCCTGGGTAAAGGAGGCGGGTTAGACATGGGGCTAGCACCTCTATCCCGTAAAACCCAAGCTTGGTAAAAAAAAAACGAAAACCAGATTAAACAGCATAAACCATTTTACTAGAGTATCAGGAATATATTGAAGTTAGTCACAAGTGAAGTAATTAGTGTGAATAGTTTAATGTAGTTTTGTATACTGGTCCAGGGATTCAATTCTCTTGGCATAGTGCAAGATGTCTACTACTAATATTACAAAGCAGCTGACTGGTATTCTAGGATTTTCAGTGGCACTCAACATACATCAATCTGTGAAAAATTCAGTCTAGTCAACTGAATACCAATCTCCGCGACTACTTAATTTCACTAGAAGATTAGATGTACCTTATATGCTTGAATATAATTGACATCATTAAATATGTAACTGAGAGAAATGAATACAAATTCTATGGCTGAATGAATATCAAGAAGTGCTTAAATTAGTTGTAAGTACAAATGGATTATGAAAAGGAATGGAATTCATGATTTACTTTTCATTCAGTATGGAAATTGTCAACTGGATATATCAACTGGTCACAATTTAAATATGGTAAAGAAGATATATAGCTCAGGGGGGGGGCCGATGTTTCTACTTTGATTACGATCTCGGAGTTGAATAATTTAATTCAGAAGTTTTCATCATTATCCTAGACGATTTCATCTGTGCCAACTTGTGATAAAAGTAAACTACGTAAATTTCTCCATAAATGACTAGTAGCATGTTTAGTCCACTTTAACTTTGACTAGTTGTTATTAACACTTTTTCTATTAAATTTTCTTCATTCATTTTGATTCTCCTATCTTTTGACTACATTTACTACTAGTTGGTCGTGGAGAACTTTACATAGTTCACTTTCATTATACATTGGCGCCGGTAAAATTCGTCCAGTATAACAATGGAACCTACTCAAATAAACTATCTAGTTCAAAATTCAAAATCTCTTAAACTGTAATTGTTGATTAGATCAAACAAATGAAGTTGTATTGACTTTTTGTAGGCTTGATTTCTAAACTTTTATTACATTCATGTGAGTGATACTTTAGAGTAGTTGCCATGACATTTAACTGCAGGAATAAAATGTTGATGATTTCAAGGTGATGGATAATCACTGCAAATCAATTAGTATAAAAATCGAAGCATTCATGTAAATGTTGTTCAGTAGTCATGTCTCACATTTTGCTCCATAATACAATCTTCCTACAAATCTAATCTTTTGGAGTAGCTGTGGGTTGGGAAGTAAGCAGTCGTGGTAACCGACTGAAATATGAGTATTAGAGTTAGAGTTTCATATTAATTGTATAGACTATTAAGGGCGTCAGATATATAATCTGGCTACTCTAGATCTATTAACTGCATCATATCACAATCGGTACTAAATCACCAAGAACCCCATCCGGAAGACACATCAGAGATTACTACCAAACCAAAATAAACTTGTGACAAAATGTAGCCAGTAAGACAATCAGAGTATGATATACAAATAAAAACTGTTAGAAATTCAACCGTTCTTATCAATAATGGTGTTGCTATGAGATAGTTAAAACAATTACACATATCTATCCAATATAAGTAAAGAAACATACATTATGGAGACTTAGTTAACACTATTATGAAGTCATGAAAACATAACATGATAGACAATATGTTCAACTTAATATCATGAAATATCATTCAACAAATCTAAGAATAATGTGATTAATTAGAATGTTTCAATCTTTCCGTTGATATGTACTAGACTGAAATTGATAAGTTACTGTTGCCATATGTGAAATATCGTTACATTTAGACAATCCACTGGGGATGCATACATGACAATATCGATTGATAAATTTCAGTCCATGACAAATCAACGAAAAACTAATTGTAATTATACATACATACTCGTTACACAAGTATGACTGTCTGAACTCAGTAAACTACTGGTAAACGCAATGGAGTTTAGCATGAAACGAATAAGTTCCAGTCCTATTGTAAACATCAACACTGGAATGTATGTACTTACGAATAAAACAAATTAAGTATCTTAACTTCCTCTTTCCAGTTACAATCGAAATCAAATTATTGAATTAAATTAGTTTACAATTGATTGTTTTCTATTCATTACAAATTGATTTCGATTATGTAATATTGAAATTTATCAAAGATCAATTAGTTGTTTCGCTTTTTTACATGAAACATTTCACTAACAATGAAAACATTTAAAACATTCATTTAATAATCCTATTGAAATGTTAACTTGTCAGTAGTATTTGACAAATGCTTAACTATTTAGTGCTTATACAGATGATGAATACTTCATGATAGAATATCTACTTTCATTACTATAAATTGATGTATTCTAATAACTAATCATTTCAATTATACACATTCGATTACCTTATTGAATGTTACTTGAATGTTACTAACAGGGGTTAATTCAAAAGCAAAAAAACGAGAATGCAACAACAACAACAAAAAAAACGAAAAGAAAACAAAATGTGAATGAATAAAAATCATGCATCAATAAGTAAAAAAAAAAAAAATCGTTTCTCACCGATTATTTTCCTTTAAACAAATTTGATTAAATGTATACAATTCAGTTTTATCTTGTTGTCGGGTATCATTGACAGTCATATTGTTTATAGCTTTTGTCATAGCAACAACAACAACAACAACGACAGGAACAACAGTGAAACACCTCTATATCTTCATTTAACATAAAATAAAATACATTTTCAATAAATGAGAAGCATCAATATATTTTCTTTGTGAAGAAATAGATTGTGCAAATATGGTTTTATTGTACCAAGTTTAATGATGAAAATTTCATTAAAAAACTACTTAACAACCAATTAAAATAGTTTAAACTAATCAACGTGACATAATAATAAACTAATTTAAATCAAAATACAACAACGATTGTTTACTTCATACAATATTATTATTACTAGTATTAGTAGTAGTAGTAGTAGCAGCAACAGAAGCAGTAACAGTAGTAGGACTAGATACTAGAGGACGCCGGCATTTACTTAGCTGAAATGTAATTCAGGATATACTCAGTGGTTGTTCCGTGAAGACTGTGTTCTAAATATCACTATTATCTCTATGGAAATCACTTGAGATGCTTTTGTTAACCAGATATGAGATGGTAGCAACGTTTTTCCTTAGTGATGATATGAGTCGTGATTTGGGGCATTCACGATTGGCAGGAATTGTTGGTTCAGAATGGGTGGTAGAGGTAGTGGATGAAAGTGAAATGGGTTGTAAATTATTGAATGAGGATGCGTTAAAAAAGATATAAGTGAGCATGTGTTCAATAACGGACTATTTCATTTGTCTTTCAATGACATCTTAACTGCTCCTTTTGATCTAATATGATAATTGTCGAATAGCCTTGTCGCAATGGTTAGTGTTAACAACGATGAGTACATTAACGTGCAGCATAATTTCGATGTAAGGTTGCGTAAGTTTGGCAATTGCACCAATATGCTTAATGTGCAGTAGAAAATAGGTTAATATACAACCATAAATTAGACGATCAATCCTAATATTCTGCGCATCAAACTGTGTACTTACTCTTACGATCACATTCCTGACAGCCACGAGGAAGAATTACATTTTGACGATTAAGACAGAATGTACATAACCTGTGATTAATGTTTTCCTCAAAACAGTTATCTCAGGTATCATAACTTCAACAAAAACAGGTCACTCTGCTACTGAGTATCTTTCGCAGTCCGTATAAATACACTAAACAAGCGCAACGGTCTATCTACCCTTTCCGTACTAGTAATCGTTGGATTAATTTCATAGTCTTTTTGCCCAAAAATCCCTGTTTTTCAGCCTATAACGCTATCTGTCAATGGACTACTTAACATGAGTAAAATCAATTTCACTTTGCGCTACAATTAATAGACTAATCTGACCAGAAACTTATACTTCTATCACCTACTGTGTGCATGCTTTCCAACACTGCATGTGCCATATCAGCTAAGCTAATTTGCAACTACTTGACAGCTAATGGGGCTTGAGAAGACCACTGTTATCTACTTATCTGTCAAACAACTTTTTAATCAAGTATCGACCTTCACGATTATTTTTAAACTACTTGGTTACAAAATCATTAACCATTCCATCAATGTCGAAAAGAAGATACAAAGTTTCTGAGCAATATTCATCCCTGGCAGCAATAATAATATGCATGTCGTTCTAAAGAGACTTCGTGTTATAAGAGCCTTAAATCTCCTTCCAGATCGTAAGATCATCAGCACATAGTGGGGTTAGTGACTTAAATTCATAAAGACAATCATTCGTAAACAATAAGAAACGAAGCCATCCAAGAACAGAACTTTGTAAAATTCTACTAGACATCGTAATTCATTTAGAATAATGAAAGCAAACTTTCACTACTAGTGACCTGTCACGTAGGTAGTCATTTATCCACCTCAACAAGCACCAAATAAACCCCACCAATTAAATGTTCTTGTGATGAATTCGATGAGCTATCCTAATAGCGCTCATAGAACAGGAAGTGTTATCATGATAAATTTTTCAAAATTCTGATTTGTTTGACATAACGATAGTATTGTTCCAGCTCACAAAGGATCTACTCTCGGATTACTTTTAGTAGGTTTCCGATGATTTGGTATTTGTTTTATAAAGTATAGTTAGTTGTGGTTCAACTTCAGTTTCCTAACTAGTACCATCGTTTAACGTTGAGATTTTCGTTTTATAAATAAATAAGCAAATAGCGTTTATTCTCAAGTATCATTGTGTACATGAGAGCATGCCAGTTTACAGGCATGATCAGAATGATATGAGTTTACATTCGTACAAATATTTCGACAGTGTCACTGTAAGGAAAATCATAACATACAATCAGTTGAATTGAAAACTAAACCAACTGCAACAATTTTTACAGTACTAAGACATTAAATATATGTATTGTGGCATGGTGCATATATATATTACAATGAAACTCGCGCTCTTTGGTCAATGTGTTACAATCCCAAAAACTGGCTGAGTTAGCAAAATGGATCACATGTGGGATAAGACCAAGAGTATTTGTAATTCGGGTGTTGAAAAGAAGTTAGTAGTATTGTGCCATACTTGTCTTGCACATAATCATCTATAGGTTCTGGTTATTGACGCACTTCATTATCAAGATACCGGGTTCGGCGGACATCCATCGTGAGGTATTGGAGTCTGCAAGGTTGATAATTGGGTAAACTTTCAAAAGAAAGGGAAAAAAGAGGAAAGAGATTTTGTGTGCGTATTGCACAGGTATGAAGATGACTCAAAGCATGATCCGATTGACCGTAAGTCGTTGTTTCTGGCAAGTGAATTGTAGATGAACGTTTAATGGTCTATTGATATATTTTACTCAGACAGGTAGTCACGTTGCGTCTTTGATGTCTAATCTTTTTCAGATATTAAGGGGGCTTATTATTCCTAGTGCGTCTGAATAAGTGGCTTCATCAGCCAGGAAGCTAATATCTTCGAGCGCTACATTGAGTAGCTTGCAAAATACTGAGAGATTGTCTGCCATGCTTACTGCTGCTGGCAGTTTGTTCCATAATTGACCATACCCAATCAAATGAAAGTTTGCGCGAGCTTTTGTTTTGTAATTTTCCATTTTAACTTGAGAGAGCCTGTTTCTCAAATAATAGTTTCCAGTGTAGGTACGTTATGCAGTATTAGTTGAGGTGTAGGTCATATTGTGCAGCAGTTTATAAAAAAAGATTAAGTTTATTCTTAATCCTCTTTTCCATAGAGGTTGAAGTTCGAGCATGTGACATCTAGTTTTGTAGTCTATTTTAGAATTGCCTTTAATCATCCGTCGTGCTAGGTAGCGTTGCACACTCTCTACTCTCATTCTGTCACTTGTTCGTAGATCGCTAAATAGGTAGGAACAGTACTCAAGTATGGGTTTTACACATATTTTGCAGTAACTGAGTCTTGACTCATTTTGGTGGAAGTTTCTTAGAATGAAGCCTAGGAGTCGTCGTGATTTGGACAGTTTGATATAAATGTTCTTAGAGAAGTTAATGTGAGAATATTTTATGCCTAGGTCGGTTACCGTATTAAGTTTCGAGAGTTTGTGGTTGCTGAGTACAAGTAGCACTTCGAGTTTGTGGTCGCCCACACATATCCACCCACATTTCACAGTATTGAACTCGAGACACCAGTCGGAGCACCATTTACCTAGGTTGTTTAGCTCGTCCTGTATATTTTCGATGCAATGTGCCACGTCATCTTTATCAATTTTATTGACTACTTTCAAGTCGTCGTCATACAGGTATAGCTTTCCTGTTATGAAACACCTGCATATGCTATTGATATATATAATGAAGAGTAAGGGCCCTAGAACACTGCCTTGCACAACTCCGCTGGTTATAAGTCCTGGTGTTGACGTTACAGTGCCTACCTTCGTTATCTGATATCATTTTGTGAGGAATGATTTGAACCACCCTAGGAGTGGATTAGTGATTCTTATGGACTGCAGTTTGCAGATGAGTAGATTGTGTGGTACCTTGTAGAAGGCTTTTTTTATGTCAAAGTATAGTAGTATCACTAACTTTTTCTGATCACGGTTTCGAGTAATCTCGTTAAAGAAATCAATGAGACATGTGGTGCATGATCTCCTTTTGAGAAAACCATGCTGGAATGCACTAATTAAGCCTCCATTTAGTAGGTAGTCAGATGTTTGGTCTTTGATTACCTTCTCCATTACTGGTGAGATCACTGGCGTGATATTAATTGATCGATAGTTTTGGACTAGGTTCCTTGCTCCTGTCTTATGTTTAAGGAGTACGTAGGTGGGTCTCCAGAATTCAGGATAAGTTTTAACTTCTAGTGAGAGTGTGAACATTTTAAGTAGGAGAATAGGTATGTTTGGTCCAGCATGCTTATAGAAGATTGATGGGATATTATGGGTCCCTGAGCTATTATTAAGCTTAAGCGTCTTTATAGCTTCATTGATATTTTTTCAGCTAAATAGTATAGTACTTAGCGTTGTGTTGCATATCCTGTCTAAATTAACATCCGGCGTCTGAATTGTGTTTTCGTTATTTGCGAATCTTTCGCTGAGAAGTTCGCACATAATTCGTGGGTCATTGTAGGTTACCCCCCATTTTACAGTATTGAGTGAATACTATAATCATCGGTTTCATTTAAGCGTTTTTCTAATAGATGGCACAGGTTTAGGGATTTAGATGCGCCATTGAGTGCTATACATTCCTCATATTTCAGACGAGTTTCATGTTTACATCTTACTTATTCTAGCAAACAGTGTATTTGATTCAGAGCGGTGAAGTCATTTGAGATGAAGTACCTTTTCCTTAGTTTACGCAGTTTGTCTTTAGCTTGAGTGTTGATGTAAGGGGATATTTTTTTGTAGCCCATCTTTGTTGGCACTATAGTGTTTATTAGGGGCTTTATGGTACGGTAGAATATTTCTAGTGTTTCAGCAATGCTGCCACTAGCAAAGAAATTGGCCCATTCAGGATATAAGTGAGCATATGTGACTTATGGTTCACAATAGTTGGACAGTATGTCATGAGTTCTAGACATCTACTCATGAGCAGAAACGTTTGCCATAGAGCGCTGTTTCGGTATCATATGTTCAAGTCTATATGGCCATCTATATTGGTGATAGAGATAATCTCCACGGTTGTAGTGATTCGTACTACTATTTGATTGGGGTAGAGGTGGTGTAAGTGGAAAATGATGACTTTTGCGTACAGGATTGTCTTTCTGGGACATTAGTAGTTGGTACTCTGATGCAGTAGAGTGTGTCACCGTATACCTTTTAGAGTAATCATGAAAATTCACGTGAGGATAGGTGAGAAATATTTTGCTGCCACACTGAGTATTAACTTTTAGTTTAGGTGGTAGAGATTTAGTCTGCCTAAATTTACAGGGTTTGTTGTTGATTTTGTTGTCTAACCTGTTAAAGTTACGTCTGTTCTTAGGTTTGTTTGTACTGATTGTTTGAGGTGTGTTGTCTGATGTTAAGGGGAAGAATCTATCCCTGATGGGTAGGTACTTATAACTATCGTCAAGCCGGTATTTGAGTTCTTTTTCAGACTTTAAAATGCAGAAATATCTCGCAGTGCATGACATCTTCTGGTGCGTCACATTAGTTTAAGAGACAATTGTGCCCCATAGGGAAGTTATATCTGAATTTATAGGGTCGGTAGCTATTTCTGCTGCCAGTGACGTAGTCTGTGCACTTATATCGAGTGGAGTAATCGGTCCATTTAAACCATGTGGTCCCCCCCATTTTTTAGTTTAGTCGGTGGGGTCGATGGTTCCAATGGTATGTCGCCTTCACCACAGTCTACTGTAGGACTGGCTTTGCTGAGGTTGTTCTGGTTTATTAGTTCATGCTTGGATTTATTTAGGTTAGGAGCTGTGGCGTGTACCTGTTACGAGCTATGCGTTGTAGTGGTGTTTTGTCAGCAACTATTAGTACATTCCTATACTCACTGCTGGTTCATACACGATTCACTGACTTAATAAATTCCATGGAATCCTGTGTAGATTTAAGATAAAACAGTATTGGGTAGCTTAGTGTGCCAGTCTTTTTTCCTCAGTCTCTTGCATTCACAAGGCACTTCGGGCATGCCGGAAGCCTTTAAGTGAGTTATCTTCACCCTATTAAGAGGGGAATTGTCAGGAATGTTGTGAAATAGGGTTTTACGGAGCGATTTAATGCGCTTAACAACTTCAGTAGAAATGAAGTCGAGGAAGACTTTAGCCTGCCTTACATTTTTTACGTCGATGTCATTATGGTTACCGAAAAGGTATGATATCGGGGCTATTTCTTGTAAGACATACTGCATATTGGAGAGTGTCAATTTAATGTTGTCAAATTCCATTTTGTAGGTGGCAATATCACTGTCCTGATCGGCAATGTTACCAACCTTAACAAGTGGTGGGCGACCGTTAGCAAGTTGCTGATTGGTGATAAATGCATTGTTGGCGGATATTTCAGAATGTGTAGTGGAAGAGTCATTAAATACTGGTCGCTTTGAATTGCCACAATGTGGATGTGTTTCTAGTGGGTAAGGAGGAGTAAAACTAATAGAGGGGATGTTGCTTGGTCTAGGAGGACTAGTATTAAGTTTAGAGTGCTTGGCCTTAATGCGTGAGATTCCGTTATTCTAGGATACTATAAGTCTGTGAGTGAAGTTAGGTAATACTGAAGGAGTACTACTAAGGGTGTTATATGATGTAAAACGTGTAAGATATCGCAAAATATACAAAATATACAAACAACTTGGAAAAACGTTACATAACCTGTACTGTGACAACTTGGTATCACTAAGTGCTTCCAAGATTTGTCGTCAGGATCGTCCCGTCATCAAGAAAAAGTGTGGTGGTGTTGATACCTTCGTGAACACGAACTGATGTTAATCTAATCGTATGTTGACACGGTAAAAAGTAACTTATTGGGACATTGTATGCTGAAAATTCATATTGTACTAAAAATACTATTGAATGAAGCTATTATTATTATTAGACTAAAAAGAAAATTCCTTCATGTAAACGTTATTTTCTTGGTCAGTAATCTAAAAAGGATAGTGATCGCATAGCTTGTTAACAAGACGACTAGTCAGTTTGATTTACTGCCTGTTTTAAAGCATCTTAGTACTACGGTTCTAGTTTACTTATCACGTCATATGTTTGGGCGTTGATGTAAAGAGTCAGCAAGCAGTCAGTAAACATTGTGTGATTGCATCATCAGTTTTGCCCTTTCAATAGTTTTCATTGTTGAAGTATTAGAGTAAAACCAAATTTCCTTCATGTAAACGTTATTTTCTTGGTCAGTAATCTGGTTTAATCAATAGTGTTGTTGCTGGCAGTTAACATACATAGTGAAGGCCCCATTAAAGAGTGAATTGATGTGTTGTGATGCAGCTACATAGGATTAATTCTGTTTAATCTAAACGGTTTTGCAAGTAACTTAATGAAATATAATTTGACAATGCATCATCTGGGTATATGTTGTTTCAGTAGAATGTGAGTTAGAGTTCTTTAATGTATGTGATGTGAAATGCCATGAGAGCTAAATTCTTACTGGCTATCAGAGTTCAGAACACCTATATTGTGATATTGTAGCTCCGTCAAGTGGATGTTTATGCTTACAGCAGACCCCTATGTTTATTTATTCGTGTTAAATCCCACCGCGTTATTGAGTGAGCTATTGAGATCAAATAGTTAATTGGTGGCAACTAGCTTAGGATAAACATACATCAACAGCGGATCTTATCATCGCCAACAAAATGATGCAAAAACGTCCAAGTTACATGTTAACAGACAGTAAGCATTCTAGCCACAAACCGTCAATTGTGGATGGCGTATTTAAAGGAAGACGGTAGGAAATTCTGTTTCACCTGTGCCATGTAGTCGTTGGCACTCAGCTCTGTAGAGTACTTTTATTCTTCAGAAAAATGCTGCATATAAGAGAAAAATCAGAATTACGTGCCAACAATCGTTAACCGGCTGAAGTGTACCCGATATATGACCAAGTTACGTTTGCGGTATTACTAGGGCAACTTCTAACTATTGAACTCACTCTTACGAATGAGAATAAATCAGAAGGCACGAAGGGCGGAAAAGAACTTATATTTGGTTGTGAATAGGGCGGCAATGAAAAAGCAACGTCTAGGCTGGCAAACTAGAAAGAGAGTTACTTTCCACGGTACAGCGTGACGTGATCTGGTAATGATGCGTGACCGAGCGCCTTCAACTAATAATGTCCGCTAAAACAAACATGTTCAGCACCAATGTCGAAGACCTATGTAACTGTTTATTCTGGGGATTATTTACCACTACACGCCTTACGAAACCATATCGCATGTACTTGGGAGTTACTGAGACTAGTGAGTAATGCGTAGTTGTTTGAAGTATAACACAGATGTGACCAAACGTTTGCAGAAGAGATAACGTAGTATGACAACCAAACGGCAGAAACATAGAAAACTTGTAGTCAAAGCATAACAACGTGACAAAATACGATGTAAGTTACCAAAGTGGAGAGAGATTGAAAACTGTTTATTTTGAAAAGGTATGAATAAGGTGTATCATACTTGATAGGTATATCCTTGAAGCACTGGGAATTCGCTGTTCACTGCTCAACTTAAATGGGTTAGTAGTGTCCACTTAATGTTGTGTTTTTAGGAACAAACCAACTTCCAACCGAATAGGAAATTAGGAAAAGACGCTGGAAATTGATAGGACATATATTGAGGGAATCATCAGACTGTTTCACGAGACAAGCATTAATATGGAATCTTGTTAGAAAACGGAAAATGATAAAGGTCAAAAATCAAAGCGTCAGGAATTGGAACCAGGTATTAAAAGGATGAACATCAACTGGGAACAGCTGTAAAGGGTTGCTCAAGACAGAGTTCATTGGAGAATACTTGTGAGAGGCCAATGCTCTTCTGTGAGGCGTAACGGACGTAATTAAGTAAGTTATATCTAGTACTTAATAATAAGCTGATTTCATCCCTTTCTTAATGATGCAACTACGAAGTCATCTCATTTCCTACAAATGATAATGATTAAAATGAGTGGAATTGCGTAAAATGGTTTATCATGAATTAGTTAAGCTGAAATGAGATTCTGCGTGAAGACGAATTCAAGAAGTAGTCACTCATCAATGCAGATCGAAAGTAACTTCTATTGTATTTAATGTGTTCTAGTGATCACTTCAAATAATTGATAGTAAATCGAAATATGAATGTTATGACGTGATGAAAAGGAAGGAAGGGGTGGATGATTTTGGTTGGTTGATGCGAACACCAATACGATGTGTGCCTAGCTGAGAATGCACGATTGACCTAAACCCATTCACTCCCCCTAGGCCGACAATAGGACAACCACAAGTGAGAGAACCAAGAACTGAAGACAGGAGAACGTATTATATTTTAATCCTGCCTTTATATATACATAAAATCAGACCACACAGTGAGCCAATCGGAAATCTAACATTTGTACAGAACGAAGGGAAGAGTGGCAGTGAATGTTACAACTTGTACACAATTAAGTAGGCATAGTTCATAGTAAATAAACAACATACTAAGAGCAAAATATGCGAAACAAGAGAACCGGGCAAGGGGAACGTAACAGTCATAGAAAATTAAATGTTAACACTGTCCGCAGTTATAATAAATGAAATAATGTTATAAATCACAGTTCTCGAAGATAGCCAAATCTTCATTAGGTGCCCGGCATATCAATGAATTGTATTAATGATAAGAATACTAATATTCTAACTGCATCAAATTTCGATCCATTTCTATAACATGATTTGAAGGTTAATAGAACAACATCTGATTGACATGCCTATTCTAATGATCAGTATATGCTGCTATTCATGTAAGTTAGTGTATCTGCGTACATATTCCTTACTGCTGAGTATGTTTTTGCTGTGTTGATTCGGGAGTGTAATTTGAACCACTCAATATTAAGGAAACTTGAATGGAATTAGCGATTCGCTTCCGGGTGGCGTATAATCACCATCATAAAATGGACGGCTCACCCATACAGAAATATAACAGAAAGTGTAAAAGATAATTTTGCAATTTTGTTAATTAGTCAACAAATTCTATATTTCAGCTGGCTTATCTCCTACTTATATCACAGGTCAACGAAGACATTTAAATACAATTTGAGGTATTATTCATCATTTGTATTCACCTGTCTATTTGATATGCCGCTCACCTAAAAAAGATCGACTATCTTCAAGAACTGTTTTTCTGTAGACTATTTCATCATTTCTGGTTGTATTCAAGGTGAATATCGTATGTCTATTATTATTTAATTTTCATTCTCCTATCTTCCCATATGTTAGATAAACTGTTAGTATATCATTTCTCATTTATGAACTATGGCCAAATGATTGTGTATGTGTTGATTTAGTTCACAGTCACTGTTACTTCTATTTTGTGTAAAATTTAGTTCTGAATGTGATTGGCAGTGTGGTCTAGTTTGTGTATAACTGAAGGAATATTTGAAATATAATATGATTCTGTCTAGTTGGTCGGTCGTCCTGTGTTCTTCTGTCTCCGTATTGGGACTGCGAGGGCACACCTCAGATGTACAGTGATCGACGAGGCATCCATTGGCGTTGATATTTCCGCAACACTGTTTTACGCCATAACACTTCTCAACTGAAATTGGTGAATCTGTGTTACTACGAGTGCATTCAGATCTTCGAATAAAGAGTTATCTCACAAATACTAGTATATTGGTTTGCACCTAGCACACTAGATTCGTCCTGTTTTAGTCGGATTCGTTGAGTGCGCTTGCTTCGCAATGTTCATGTTGAGAATTCAATCCAGAAAGTTGTGCTGACTAACAAAATCGAAGCAATCTCCAGTAAATTCATAGTATGTTAATAAGGGATATTTAATTGTCATAATCAGAGTGACTACTAAATAGATCTAAGTAGCAATAGATAATTCTGTTAATATTATCTACAGAAGCAAAAAGATTACTTTATTTAACGTTGCGCAGAAATCATCGAATATCAAATCAACACAGTACAGTGCATTATCATTTGTACACACGTGAAAGGACTCAGGTAAACGTATCCTCAACTCAATTTCACCTACTGTTATTGTTGAAAATAGCATATTTAGTCAATTTACTTAATGGCATTCAATTCAATGAAATGAATAATCGACATTCAATAGTTTACTGTTTTTTGTTGGTCGACAGCATTACTGATTGCCCATAGGGATGTGCTCACCTTTTACATTTAACTTCACTAATGCATGCTTTTTGATTATTAACCGTATCGACATAAGCTATTTTGAATCACATTGTCTTTGTGTTCGTCCTTTGTTATCGCTTACATTTAAAGATACCTTATTCTGTGCACCGAGTATTTTCATATATGAGTGGCGAAATGTGTGGGCTAATTGAAATAAGTAGAAGCAGAATAACGATCAGGGTTTACAGTTCCTTCAAAAAACGTGGATAAATAATGAAGCTTTACTGGCGTGAAAGAAGAGATTATAGATGTTTGTAAACAATTTAAGGTATCATGTCAAGCTATCTTGATTTGTTTCAAAAAACCTTCATTAGAACAGAATGGGTATATCAATGAATGTTAGTTTATTTGCGCATACACAAATAAGCCTCCGTATTAACTAACAAATTTCACTCACTCACTCATACGCTCACTTACACTTTCATTCATTCAAACAAAACATAATCAGTCTTATGATGAAAGTCATATGAATCTGGCCGTTAATGATTCTAGTTATGATGAAAATAGCAGGTTCTCGTTGGCTGTGATACACCTGCTTACTTACCTACATACACAATATTCTCATAATAACAAAACATTCCATTGAATTTAATTAAATGACAGAAAGAAGTAAGTTATTTTGTGCTTCTCATTTACTCTTTCTATAGTTAGGACAAACTAAGAGGTGTTTACTGGAACTATCCAATGTATGTCATAATCTTGAATAGGTAATGAGGAGAATTGAATGATAAATGAGAATGAATGAACTGATGTTGTCGGTTATACTGTGCCTGTTTTGTTTAGATTGATGAAGAAGAAATCGTATTCTTTGTGTATTCATTGAATCAGATTTAAGCATTCATATCCTCATACCGAGGAACATCAGTCATCATAATATTCACAATTAATATCATACTAAGCGTCGTCTGCACAATCAATATCTTCAATAACTTAATTATCACCATCACTACCATCATCATCATCATCATCATCGTCATCGTCGATTAGTACACATACTAATAGTTCTATGTAAACTCGATAACAATTACAACCGTATATAAACAATGATTCTTCACTGGCGTAGAGTTAAATTTGGATAACCAGCGGAATTCAAGTTGCTGACTTAATCGTACGAACCAGTTCTTAATTGAATGCACCAAGTCTTCTTACTACAAAACTCATGATCAAATTGTACAATTGAGCATGCATATTTCAGTTGAGTGAAATGTGTATGATTGAAAGTTGCTGATCACATTCAAAACAGTAAATGACATTGAAAATTGTTTAAATGAGTGACCGGGATTGCCATTTTGGTGAAGGTTTAACATCCATTAATTTGCATTAAATAACTAATCATAGCAGCTTTATTCAGTAGTATGTTTATCACATAACGAATTTTTAGAACACAGGATGTCAGCAAGTTACTTGTTTACCATGTGCACATATGAAAATAGATACATTCTACTATGTATGTAATGTGAACAATAAAAGATACATACAATAATGACGATATGTGTATATGTGTAAACATTTAGATTATGGTAACATTAGGACCGGGGGATTTTGCATCACATAATAACCGTATTGTAAGAGCATAGATTTCTAATTAGATTGACCCTTACAAAGTTTTCGTCCCATGGAACATGTTCTAAAAGCGGAATGATGGAGTATTTATACTTTCCTAATGTAATCCAATCCGAACGTGGCAGCATCACGTTCAGCCAAAAGAAAGACATGGTGGAACATATGAGTGAAGAGAATGGTTTATATCAGATAAAATAACATTTTGAATTTCTCTCTACAACAGTATTTATAATGACGTCGTAATTCTCACCACACAAATTACTAACAGATTCCATTAATCCACGCAACACAACACCATCATACAATTGATTTATTGAGATGTTTCACCACAATCATCACCTGCAATTTCACACTACACGAGAGGAATCTACAACCACAAGTCAATTGAGTAGCTGCATCATCTCCACTCATTTGTTATAATGAGGAGACTGTCCTACTACTCTCGATTATCATCTTATGTCGTTATCTGAAATCTTTCATTATCATGATGTCCTCACGTAAATAGTAACAAACTACCACCAATAGAACAGTGAAGTGAAGCAAAATAATCAATCTCCAGTTAGTTAGTTAGTTAGTTAGTTAGTTGGCTAGTTAGTTTAATCTAAAATTACTATACATATTACATTAAAATTACTTTTCATTTTACACTGATTAACTTGACGTTGAATAGAATGAATGGAATGTTTTGCTAGTAAAATCTACACTGTATGTAGGTCAGAAATAAATCAAAATAGGTAAAATCTTATTATTATTATTATTCTTCTTTCTTCACTGATATCAGTAGACAGATTCATATGACCGACTCATATGACTTGCATTAATTAACAGATTGCAATGTTTAAATAAAATATAATCCACTTCAATTGAGTCGGACCACTTTGAATAGGTGTGTGTGTGTGTGTATGTGTGTGTGTGTGTGCGGATGAACCAACATTCATTCATTGGTAAACACTGATGGGTCTGAATGTACTTTACTTCCTTCAATTATGAATAACCAGTTCAACGAAGTTATCAGAATTGCACACCACACCATTGCCAATGGTTATCATCAATGTTGGTATTCAATGATGGTATTGACTTTATGAGCATCAGTGGTGTTGAAATAAGTTAATTTTGAATAGGAGGTTGTCTTAGATTATGGTGTATTCGACTGTTCTTTGATTTCTTTATCGAAATTGTTTTACTGTCATCTTTAAGAAGAATCTTTTAGTGAATTCCAACAGAATACTCGAAATATTTGAAGACATTAATGTGTTCGTTGTAATTGTTTTCGAGTTAAAATAGTACTATAATTAGGTGTACTGATCATCAAAATCCACAATAGAAAACTTGCTCGTTCAATATATCGGTTAATAGATTCTTGTTCGCAATTACGTTCTTATATGTGACGTTGATGATGATGATGATGATGACAGTGATGGTGTTGTGTTGCGTGGATTAATGGAATCTGTTAGTAATTTGTGTGGTGAGAATTACGACGTCATTATAAATACTGTTGTAGAGAGAAATTCAAAATGTTATTTTATCTGATATAAACCATTCTCTTCACTCATATGTTCCACCATGTCTTTCTTTTGGCTGAACGTGATGCTGCCACGTTCGGATTGGATTACATTAGGAAAGTATAAATACTCCATCATTCCGCTTTTAGAACATGTTCCATGGGACGAAAACTTTATAAGGGTCAATCTAATTAGAAATCTTTGCATACAGATATGTAATGCCTTTTATCTGATATAAACTATCCTCCTCATTCTCATGTTTCACATTTTATATCTTTCGGTTGAATGCGATGCTGCGACGTTCGAATTAGATTACGTTAGAAAAAGTATAAATTTTCCAGCATATGACTGAATTTGCATATGTCAGTTGTACAGAGTGCACCCGCTTCTCAATGTTAATGTTAAATATATATATAATAAATATATAAAATAATTAGAAGTGTACTTCTGAATAATGTTGAGTTGGAAAACATTAGAAACGTTCTCTCAGTCGTTTGAGAACCAACAACTGGTAACCATGGAACACGATTCAACCAAACAACATTCAGTAGTACCAATATTTAAATTTTACACACTTTATAAACTAACCACTCCAATTCATAATACTCCGTTTTACTTCAAAATTTACGTCTAGTTTGAATGTACTCTTTTGCATAATGAATGTCACATTATTATCAATCTTACTGTTACTTTAATTACTGAATGTGATGAGATTTCATCTGTTCTTACGGCAGTGTCACAGCTACCTTCAGAATGATTCCTTAATAGCAAACCCTTTCCTTCAACTTAACAAAAGATGAACTCATTTTCATTCTTCATTTCAGTAAAGTCAAATTATTCTCAGTAGATCATTCTAATGAATGAGGATTGTTATATAATCACAAGTATTTGATACATCAATGAAGGCGAAGTGCTATAATGATATACGATTAGTGTTGTATTAACAAATTACACTTCCAAATCATAAGTGTATGCATGTTGAATGTATCAGTTGGCATTGGTGAAGTGCTCGTCATTACCATTCTACTGCATTTGGCCTAATGGAGGTGAGTAGTTTACAACTACAAAATAGTTTATACTTCAGTGAATTAACACTGACTACAATAGGAAGTGCATCGCAATCAATGTTATCTTATTTACACATACATAACACCCGTCATCTCAACCCACCAATTATGTTCGCCCACTCACTTACACATTCATTCACTAATTCATTCAACCCAAAACATAGTCAGTCTTATGATGAAAGTCATATGAATCAGTCAGTAATGCTTCTATTAATAAAGAAAATGGAGTGATTACATACAGTCTGTAACTTGTGTTGACCTACATACACAATATTCTCATAATAACAAAACATTCCATTGAATTTAATTAAATGATAGAAAGAAGTAAGTAATTCTGTGCTTCTCATTCACTCTTTCTATAGTCAGCACAAATTAAGAGGTGTTTACTGGAACTACCCAAAGTGTGTTATACTCCTCAATAGGTAATGAGGAGAATTGAATGATAAATGAGAATAGATGAACTAGTGTTGTCGGTTATATGGTACCTGTTTTGTTTATGTTGATGAAGCTGAAGTGTCTGTTGATTTATGTGTATTCATTGAATTAGATTTAAACATCCATATCGTCATATCAAGAAACATTTTACTTTATAATGTGGTAAGATATTCCACGGTAACTTTGATGATGATGATGATGATGAGAATCATGTTATGAAGCGCATCCTGTTGAAACTAGTACTAAAATTAATGTTCTTAATGTGATTTAAATAAAGTGAGTAAGCTAGTGGGAAATAATCAGTTTGCATGATGTGTGATATGAGATGTGTTAGTTAATTAGCTTCATCTTCACCGTAGAATTTGTCTGTATTATAAATGTTTACAGGCCCAAAATGTATGACACACTGTCCTTAACTGCTTACTTCAAAGTGTAGTTTCGGTGTAAGAAGAAACGTTTCTCGTTGACTACTTCTACAAAATAGAACACATTAATTAGAGCATTAGAGTATAGTAAGGCAATTCAACGTAAGATGTGCATTCAGTTGTACTTTAAGATATGCATCATTAACATATCAAGTCAATGAATGTTTACTTGCCATTGGAATATTCTGAAAGTTACCGTAACTAACAAGAATCATTGTTGAAGACAGTCATCTCCAATTTTGTACAGGTCGTAATGGTGACAAAATCGACCGCTAACTATCCACGGCTCATCATTCTGTCGTTGAGAAGTCAGGCGTTTCGCTGGTCGCATAATAATCTGTTACTCGTACTGAATTATGTAAGTAATTAATGCAAATTAATGGATGTTAAACGTACACAGAATTGCTGTCTTGGTCACTTACACAAACTGAGGATGTATGGAGAGCATATATTGCTATAAGTAGACTAACATTATATTAGAATATACTAATTGAAGACATCACTGATGATTCACTCATTACACATGACAACAGTAATTGCACAGAGATATTTGTCAACACTGCAACATTTGTAATCAAAATGCCATCTCTACTTCATCGATGTATAAATAAATAACTTGCCATTACGTAACAAGCACACAGATACCTCTCCAAGAGTATGATGCAATCAGTGTATGTCACTGCATTCACCGTAGCTGCATACAACCGATTAAGTTGCGTGCCTTTGAAATATTACCGAACTTCTACTGGAATATTTGATGAATTGTAGATTAGTGAAACATGAATTGTTATTTGAAACACATTGTTATGATCATCAATTCCCCTTTTCATCATTTCTCTCATTCTTAAAATTCTACCAGTAAGAGATTTAGATTTCACCACGACTCATTTACGGTTTAGACAAGAAGTGCTTTACAAATGTTTATAATGAATCATCAGTGGATATATTTCCATTCAACAAACTATTCATTTGTATATTCACTTGAATCTGGTTATTAAAGTAAATTACTTAAACTCTTTGATGTAAATGATTTCAATAAACAACCGGCCATCCAACATCATCTAATTTCTGTCATCATAGATAAAACAAATGACTTACAAAGCCTTTTAATGAATACCTCTCTTTGGTATTTGGCGTTGTATGTTGACATAATCAACAAATGAATTTTACTAATGCAGGGATACATCGTCATTTCTGATCCTATGATCTATTAAACAATTCCGCTTGGAAGATTCAAATCAACAATCACACATTGTGTTTCATTCATTAGAATGTGTAAACTACTTCACCATTATACTAATTTATATCTAATCATCTATGAAATAGTTATTTACAAGCTGTAATTAAGTATTACATCAGTAAATACAATCGAATGAAGAGGGGGAATACACCACTTCCAAGTAACAACTTAAAGATTAATACTCGACCATTTTGAGTTCAAAATTTTCACAAATCAGCATCAGTGATGCTGGTTTGCAATCATTTCATGTCTCAATAATTGGCAAATTGATTGAGAAAATTGTTTTAACACCTAACCTCACATGCGTTTACTTTCTCTAGACCATATTGCATATCTACATTACCTAACTGATACTGATTTATAGGCATCACAGATGGATCAGAACCCACAATGTCTAGCTTACTGAATTTACTCATTATATTTAGTTATGTGGCCTTAGATTCCCCCCTCCCCGGTATATTGTAAGTGTAGCTATTAGTTTCAGCAGTGTATTCAACTACAACAGCTACAATGTTTATCAACCAAATCAAATTGTTCCTAGTTATCGAACATCAATTGTTTTCAGTTAGTAACCAAAGGGGGAACATAATAACAAGATGATTTGAATCGACTACCGTATTCACGACGCATATCACGAAATCAATTTGGTGTTAATGTGTGTAGTAACACATTCAATCAACCTATGAAATGCAACTATAATGGACACCAATGATTAGTCGTTGATAACTTGTAACTTTCAACGAATCAGTGAATTACACATCTTGTTGAAACGTGTATTTAAAGAGACGTGAATGTAAGAAATTTCATTCTTCACTTGATGCTACCTTCAATGACATTTCATCCGAGACCAATGAATTGCATGTTATACTGGTTTATGCCTTTAATGTTATACATCAATTTACTACCGGTGAATAACAGTGTAGCAGATGAAGCATATGTAAGTGATTGTATGAAATTGGTTTGCACTAATAATTAACTGACTTCTAGTATACCGATGCGAATTTAACGAGATTAGATGTTGGAAATGATTTTGATTATGATTTCTTAAGAGATGAGGATTTTTTGGTAGGTTGTATAGTTCAAGTAAATAAGCTGATAAAATTAAATGAATTCAGACTAAAGACTTTCCGTTTACAATGAAAGTTCATCAGAAGACTTTCAAATCATTCATCGCATTCAAATCTGGTAAGTAATCACAGATGGTGTGTTTAGCCTATTCATCCATATGTATTTACATGTTAAGCAGTCACATTCAATATCCCTTAGACTGAATCATATCACACTTTGTACAATGAAACATCACTGTGAATAGATGAATGAATGAATGAATCGAGTGAATGTTGTACACAAATGACACAGTTGCATCAATCAAACCTACTTCAACCATGACATATTTCATATGTTTTATTTGATTGTTAACTCAACTGAAACAATTCCATATTTGTATTGAATTTATCACATTTTACAATTACAAAATATGTTGATGTTGTTGCTTTAACTTAAAAGGGACTGTGTTTATAGCTGATGTATTTGAAAACGGCAATCCATTCAGATCGTTTCGAATTGTCGATGTCGATAAAGCTAAAAGTAAAACGACACTGTTTACCTACAGTGAGTTTACTTCTATTGTTTTTCACATTTTCCTTTTATGGACATTCCATATTACTCTAAGTAGTGTTTATGATAAATCGTTTGAAATGAACTGACACTGAGCACAAGTTCAGATGTCGTCATTCACACACTTCAACAACACCACCGTCAGCAACAAAAACAGTAGATGAACACAATTGACACAATAAACAAAGCCTATTCAAAGACTGTATTCTTGTCATATCACACATTAGATGTTAAACAGGCGATAAAATACACGAAATGGTTGTAGTTTATTCACTTGAATTAAACGATACTCAACTGCGAAACACTTCACAACAACCTTTTCTTCATGTTTATTTCCAATGAGATAAATATGTTTGTTTGATTGTTGTAATTGAGAGAGTAATTGTATACTTTGCTTAACTTAAAGATAGTGCCATTCAAGTCGATTGGGAGGATTTTCGTTACTGCAAATAACATCCTGGAACCTCTGGTAAGTGCCATCATGTTATTCTGTTTGTTCAATACGATGATATTCATTATTATTATTATTATTATTATCAAATAGCCGTTAGGGAACTATTACAATCACTGAATTCTGTAACAATTCACTTTTAATTAACTACCACTAGTTTCAATGAAGTTAACCAGAATCATGTGAATTAATGAAGGAAACTGACACTTCGTTACACATTCATTAGAATAAACCGACTAACTACTTGTAGATTAATTAAAGTGTTCACATTCAACTGAAATGATCATCGTGTTGTTGTTGTTGTCAACATTAACAACGAAGCTTCTTAATTCAACTGGACAGCTTTCAGAATGACAAAGACCAAAGAACAAAACCTGAGGAGGAAACAGGTGATCTGTCCTCGTATCTTACTATTTAGTCACATCCATCTTGAATGTTACACTGTGAATATTTGCTCGACGCCGTGATAATTGTAAATTCACATCACGAAATAGAGATTCATCAGTTCACACGCTCAACTTCATTTAGTTGAATGTATTAGGGAGATCATCATTCAATACAGTCAATCCATATTTGCCTCACTTTCCACTTGTTCAATTGTTACTGATCACAAATTAAGTAGTTTGTCGATAATGATTCACATTCACTTATCGATTGATTGGAACATTTCTGTTTACTACTTCTAGTCGATATTGAAATCAATATTTACAAAGATGGAATCATTCAATATTACATTTATCAAGTAGGTTTTCTACTTTATGCACATTGATGAATCCTTGATTTTGAATGTTGCTTATTTCACTGGATTCATCAAATCAACATTTTTATTTTCTTAATTCAATCATAAGTGACATTCATACGATCATTTGAAGAGAATCGAACTAAGTGTAGAGTGTCTACGAATCACCTGTAGATGATGATGACGACTCAATACACTTAGTCAAGTCATTGACATTGTAATCAGCAAATTAAGATAAATCTGTTTTACTGAAATGGATCATCTTTTATTCGAAACTATCCAGATGTGGAATACTTCACAGAATCATCGTTGATGATCAAGTTCATTTACTATTAATTAAGTCAAATTAGATAAGCAATTTCAAAAGGAAATTGACTACATTGTTAACGTGAGAATATATTGTAAGTTTCAAAAGGTGTTGGGCCTCGAACAAACAGCTTTGGCTTCTGTTTCTATCAAACATTGTGATTTCTCATTTGGGTTGCATATGTCGTTTTTGAAGATGAGTTAAAATTCCTTTGCACTTCTATAGCAAGAAATATGCCAGCTGGTTATAAATTAATCAACGTTTAATTCATTGGGTATACTATAAATGTATAGACGATAGAAGAGTGACGGAATCGTCAAACTGTTTCCACTTTCCTGTGAACATGAATTCATCAATACCCACTCACATTGCGAACGTGTGCTCAACTCATCATCCACTTGTAACATGTCAGTTAGTCAACACAGTGATCCGTGAGCAATTCGTAGTATCCGCTTATTGATTACGACTTGATTGTTCATCGTATTACTGGTTTAATGACTTCTCAAATGACGCGCTAATAAAGCACTCAACAATACGGAGATATAAGTATGGTTACTTCACATACTGAACTAAAACACAATGTTAGTTGATTTGCCATTGACATCCATCCAGTTTCTATCTTTAATACAACAGTATGTCTATCACACATTGCGCAATGTGAATATCTATTTCTTTCTCCTTTCTAGGTGAATGGTGAAACGTCCAATTGTCCCATGACAATAGAAATTAGAGATGGAATTTATAATACAAGTAAGACATATTTCACTAGCATAACTCCACCATTGTGTGTATATGAAATTACTGTAGAAGTGTCTTTAGTTTGACAAGGTGACAATGATGAATCTGCAAGTTTAGTGAATTTGCTTGACTTATGGCACCAGCACAGGCATCATGTGAACTTGACAGAATTGTATTAACTACTGATAATGTTGATTGGTTGTTTCATATGGATGATGTGTAATTCAGTGTGAATAAATGTCAACTAGTTTCCAGTGTGTCGATAGATTTATTCAATTAAACAAGTGAAATCTCATCGTTGACGACTGTTGAGATCGAAGTGTATATAAGTTGTTTGTAGTGGAATCAGCCATGAACTAGACGCTGTAATCTGTCGTATACACGCGAGATACCTATTGATGGTAAACAAATCACCATTCAATGGTTTGACCATCCATCCACCAAATGTTATAAAATTTGATTGGACAAATTAACAAGATGTTCAGAAGAACCATTTTCATCAGGATGGAATGACACCGAAGTAGACATCTGAAGTAACTAAAAAATGTTAACATTATTTTTGTCTATTACGTATTTGTGGTAATTTTCTTAAATTGATTTTCATTTAGGTGGACCAATCGATGATGGAGTACAAATATACAAGAAAGTTTATCCAGCTTCTAGTATAGTCGGCGGTCGTTTGTTCACACTTATCCCGAAACCAAGTGAGTAGACTCGAATCCATGCAGTTTTATGTGTGTGTGTGTGTTCCTACAGTGTGAGTTTCCCTCATTGTTATTCTGAATTCATTAAATCATCACAACTTTCAGAAACAATTGTGTTGTCAGTTATTCATGAAATCAAAGTGTTTAACAATGATGATCGGTTTTTGTTCAGTAGTAAGGTGGGCGGTTAACGAATTTCAATTAAACTGGAATTGCCTCCTTGACACTGATTATGTTTATGAATGAATGATGAAATTACAACGTGCTTCATCCTTCATCACATACTGATCATCCACGGTTGTTCAAATCCTAAACTTGACTGTCGATTGTGTTGCACTCCGTCATTTATTTCCGTAGTCTGAATCGAAGGCATGAATTTATTTTTACTCAATTGTTTTGCATTTCTAACTCTCCTATTGAAAATTTTCGTTGAAGACAAATGTACTTCATGGTTGTTGATTTAACAACAACATGGACGATAAACAAACATTGAATAACGTTTTCTTAATTTACATTTAAGGATGTCTATCACAAACCTCTGAAATGACATGCAGAGATGAGTCACAACCCAAAGCCAGTTGTACTTGGTGTCCGGATTGTGCAAAATGTGTGCACGTAAGTAATACACAGAGTAGTTTGTCGGTAAATGGTGTTTCTAGTTTTGTTATAGTTTACATTGAACATACTCAAGTCACTGTTCATATTTACACTCGTCTCTCAAAAGCATTTCATAATTCCACGTCTTCATCGAATTTCATACAGTTCATTTGACCAGCGTAACTAGGCTACACCATTTAAATGCAGCAATTGACTTGTTGAGGTGGAAGTATCAACAGACTTAATAACTTCTATATCATTGAAAATCTACAACTAGATCTTTTCTGTTTAGAACGACTTTAGATTTACTCATTTGTAGCAACATACAAAAGCTCAGATGCATAACTCTTAAATAAACAGTCAGTTTGTGTTTTAAATGCATCCACTATCATTTTTGCATAGTGACAATATGAGGCATAAGCAGAAAGTGTAAGGAGATTGATGAGTTGGTCAGTGAATATGTTTAGTTGACTATGCATATCGAAATTAATGCACCAAGGTAGTCCCTAGTTGAAGTGTCATACATTCAATTAAGATCAATTGCATTTACCAGCTGCACCTGAGATAATCGTCAAAGGTTGTACACATTTCCTGGAATGTCTGTCTATTCCTCACATTTCTCCATATTCATACACTTTAAAATTCGGATACTGCAATTCCCAGTGTCAATGTCAGTATTCCTTAGAACAGAATTCAGGGATGGAAATCTTCATAGGCTGTTGAAGTACTAAAACAGTAAACCTACTTCTATTTGGTTGCGTGACTAAACAAAAGTAGACAATTTGTGAGTACTATGGTTACGATCAAACATTTGATCGCATTTGTTTGCCGGATATACACAACAATCATATAGAGAAATTGGCAGACAATTCACAGCTAATTAGATAGGGAAAAGTGTAGGGATAGGTTGATCAAAAACTCTTCTTTTCGAAGATCATTTCAATTTAAATGAGCGTGCTGTTGTCTCACTTTCTTAGAATACATCATCATGTGAATGTTCAAAACAAACCAGCTCGATCGAATCACAAACCAATGACCTAGATGACTATAGTTCATCTAAAAATTATCAGTCGACAGAAGCCACATCAGGAAGTGATGACAAAGCTACTGAAATCTCAACAGCTGTTTATGAAGCAACAAAGTCAACCAAGAATACAAATGACAACAATGATACAACTACAGAAGATCGGTCTTTGCAAGCCACTTCACAAAGTCAGGCTGTAGAGCATACAAAAGTGACAACTAGCTCTCAGTCATCCATAACTCATTCTAATCTCTATATTCTAATCCCAATTATTGTAGTATGCGTGTTGTTATATATTTTTGTTGTTACGTATTTTGTTGTGCGTTATTTTTAAAATAACCTCATTTTTGCTCATTCATGTTTTGTTTTATTGTTTTGTAACAACGTTGGTTTTAATCTTTTAATGTAACATCTTTTTTCAGTTTTCATATTCAAAATATTTTCTCCGTTTGAAATCAAATCATTTACACTTGTTTTTATTTCTGTTGAAATAATCAAGGAGACAACACCATCAGCATTAGTGATTCGTGAGCGTAACCATAGCAAATTCATAGTGAGAGTATGAATACGTTGCCTGAAAAACATGACTCTATTTCCTGTAACAGCTACCTTGATAGAACGAATTTAGTTGTCTGGTGATTTGAGGTATGTTCACCGAGACGGATAAACAATCTGAAGATTGGCTTGCTATCTAATCATAGTAGAAGTGAATCATTGTAATGTTAATTATGCATTAATTGAGTGGTGAATATTTGCATATGGTGACGCATTGGCATATACAATAAGACTAAATAATTCTAATCAGAATCAATCACTGAATAATTGGAATGAGTTGGAAGTTAGAATATTAGATGTTTGTATTCACTATTTAATCATTAGTTGCCATGGTGCAGCTGACAGTACTCCATCTCGTCAGTTTATATTATTCGGCTTTACACATGTGTAGGACTTCAGATGTTCTTTGCAGGGAACTGAACTTTTTTGAAGGATTTTAATTCCATCAAAATTGATACCACGTCTTGATTCTATTGAGTGTAATGCTATTTCCAACTTATTTTCAAGTTTTCTTAGATCTTTAGAGGATTTGGGAATATGCTTCGAACAAAGCATATGTTCATTCATCCTTACATTTAACTGTCGTGATGTTTCTCCTATGTATACAGCATTGCGTTCATTACATTTGATCTCATTAACACATTTCGTTTGTCCTTCTTTTGGTACTCTATCCTTGATATTTACAGGTGCACAGCTCAGTGTATTATTTGTTCGGGCGAAAACATGTATACCATGTTTATTTAGGATTTTTCTAATCTCTTCAGATGTTCCATTTGTGTATGGCACAACCACAGTGTCAATCCATTCCCCCCTGTTAGACTTTCGGTTTCCCTATCTCATTATGTCTCTACTTAAGTATTTTTTGACAGAGTTCTTGGGGGTAGTTGTTCATCACTGGTGTAAACATTACTAAGCTTAATTCAGCTTCTTGGTCTTTATTATCTGTGACGAGTTGATGGAATCTGTTTATCAGATTCCCAACAACTGTCACTTTTGTTGATTTAGCATGAGCTGATTTATAGTCTAGGTATTTACCAGAATATGCTGGTTTCTGAAAAATGTTAATCTTAGGACAGTTATCTTGTTTTCGTTCCTTCGAACAGTTGAGGAAGAATAATTTATTATCGATAATCTAGATTCCCTTAGTGAATTTGATTTTGATGGAAATATTGTTGACCTTTTCAAAATGTCTGTTAAATGTATCTCGTTTCGTAATAATGAAAGTGTCACTTACGTACCTTAACCAAAATTTGAGCTAATAGACACATTTTAAGAGGGCACTTGTTTCCAGTGAATGCATAAACAAGTCAACTACTATTCGGGAAACTAGAGATTCCATCGCGTTTAATAATTTCAGAAGGGTCAAAACGACAACGAAGACTTAGACCATTGTCTCCCGACCGTGCTGCTACCTTAACGTGGTGGTCGGGCTTGCCTATCGTGAAGACCCAATCGGGCTATACTGGCTGGAACAATCGTTCCTCAAGGACCTACCATTCCAGGTAGGTCGGTCGTAGAGCGGTGAGACCAAAACGGCAGCAAATATAAGGTCCGAGGATGAAGTCGTACTGCTGCCTGTACAGAGGTGTGACGGCAGTAAGGTGTTTTCTTAGGACAACTAGCATGACAGCAATTATACATTCCCACAAAGGAAGGGTGGGGTTAAATAAGTTCGACCCTCACAATGCACACCTCACCTTACTCCACGGATTTCCGTCTCCGGCAGTAAGGCCTCAATAAGTACGCAGCTACAACAACAAAAACCCCTCTTAAAAAGGCCGTGTGTGACCGGCTTCAAGCAGTTGTTCCATGGGCACCGCTGTAACGCCCCAGGGTTTTTCATGCCAGCCCTAACCCAATTTACCTTTCAGGTACATCAAGTAAAACCCTTCCACAGTGTGGGCAACTGGGAACACTAACAACACGCAAGGTCACCATCATTTCAATCAAACTCTTTCTTCGAATTCTAATATTTGTCCTACCCCTACCTCCAAGTCTAAACACCTATCTTCAACATCCTCCTGTGTTATTAGTACCAACTATTCAGAACCACGAAATAACGTCCCGAGTATACTAAGCCTACGCTCCAAATTTCACATTGGTGTATTCAGTATACGGACCCTGTGTCAAATAGGGCAACAAGCCTCCTTAGCTAGGACATTAGAATCCCTCGCCATTGATGTATGTTGTGTCTCCGAAACATGCATACAGGATCCAAGTGTGGTCATTCACTTGACCTCAACTAGTCAAAGTGAACAACCTTCGCGATACACTCTTCGTTCATATGGCGACTCGTCAGCAACTTCTCGTGGCCTAGCTGATGTAGGTATTGCGTTAAGTATGAGAGCAGAACAGGCGCTCCTTGAATGGATTCCTGTCGACAGTCGCCTATATGCCATCCGACTAAATGGTTCAGTAAGAACTCGGAAAGATAGGGACACACGCCGTTGTCTTTTCGTTGTTTCTGTCTACGCTCCCACCGACTTCCGCCTGGATGAAGTGAAAGATGAATTTTACAGAAAACTTTCTGAACTTCTTTATAGGGCCAAACACTCAGATCTGGTAATCTTGGCTGGAGATTTTAACGCTTAAATACGTAGCTTGAACCAATCTGAAAGACATTTAGGTGGATGCTTCAGTGTTCCAACTCAGAGAACGGTTAACGGCGACTGTCTGCTGCAACTTTGCTCAGATAATCGGTTATTTCTCGCCAACACGAACTTTAAGCATAAGGAGCGACATCGTTTAACATGGCGACCTCCTGGCCCTGCTCAATGGTGGACTCAAATAGACCATATTGCCATTAGTCACCGCTAGAGAGGCTTGATAGGAGATTGACCATCTTCCTGGAGTACATGTTTCGATTCTGAACACGCCCTAGTACGAGCACGCATTTGTTTGCACCTTACCGGGCGAAAAAAAATTACCACAGGAAAACCTTTTAGAATTCGATTCATTAATGAAACATCCAAGATTAAATTTCAGGAACGACTGGAGAATCACTTAGGCAATTATAAAGATACAACCCGACTAGATACTGCTTGGCAAGATGTCCGAACAGCTGTAGCATCTACAGTGTTATATATCAAGGACTTAAATCAACATGTCAAGAAAAATCAATGGATCTCAATGGCTTCTGTTGATTTGATTGACTCCTAAAAACTTATCTTGTCAGACTCCGAACATGATGAGGAGAGAAGAGTATTCAGATTTCAACTGATGAAAAGTCTGCAAAACGACCATGAGCATTGGTGGGTAACGAAAGCAAAGGAAATGGAAAAGGCAGCGACGATAGGTAACACTAGACAAATTTTCAAGTTAATAAACGAAACTAGAGTTAAAAAATCCAGCGTTAGTGAGACGATTTCCGAAAGAGATGGAACGCTTATTAGCTCTCAGACTAGATGTTTAAAACGGTGGGCTGAACACTTCAAGAAGCAGTTTAGTTGGCCTTCAGCTACTCTAAAACTTCCCACTATTTCGAGACAACCAGAATGGAAAGTCGACTCAGGTCCCCCAACTCTTCTCGAAGTCAAAATAGCTGTAGCCAATCAAAGGAAAGGTAAAGCAGCGATTCCAGATGGATTATCCCCAGAGGTCTTTAAGGATTATGGTCCCACTTTGACAACCAGGGTGACTGATATTTTGACTAAGGTTTAGGAACTTGGCATAATTCCGTCTGACTGGTGTCGTCCCAGTATATAAGAAAGGGTTAAAATCGTCCTGCGATAATCATAGAGGAATTAGTTTGACTAATATAGTGTCTAAAATACTAGCTTCTATAATTATCAGACGCTTAACTGCAACTCGTAATATACAAATACGAGAAAATCAGGGTGGTTTCAGACCTGGTCGTGGTTGTATACACTAGACACTCACCATTCGTCAGGTTTTTAGTACATAGACATACTTTTGGCGCCCGACAATAGTGGTCTTCCTCGACTTAAAGGCGGCGTTTGACTCTGTAGACCGTGAAGTTCTATGGCAGTATCTTTGATTGAAAGGCGTGCCCCAAAAGTACATAAAACTTGTTAAGGCTCTTTACTCAAGCACTATTAGTCGTGTCAGAGCATATGGCGAACTGTCATCTGAACTCGTAACATCAAGTGGTGTCCGTCAAGGCTGCCCACTTTCCCCATTTTTGTTTAATTTCATAGTTGACATACTGTTAGAAATTACACTCTCATCGTCTGACTTTTCAGGAATCGATCTCCTACCAGGAGATCCACTTATTGATTTTGAATAGTGCTGTTTGGGTAAGCCGCTGATAAGATGCAGAATCTATTAACAGAAATAAACTCGAATGCAAGCATGTTTGGAATGCGTTTCTCTCCCTAAATGCAAACTATTGATCGAGGACTGTTTTTCGTCAACACCTGAACTAAAGATAGGGAGTGAAGTAGTTGAGCACGTCGACCACTTCATTTATGTTGGAAGTCTGATTAGCCCTAATGGGTTAGTTCCTGACGAATTCAAAAGGCTCGTCTGGCTTGTGCCAACTTACGTCACCTATGACGTAGACGAGATATTCGTCTCTCAACGAAGGGAAGAGTGTACTGCACAACAGTTTGCTATGACTTACTGTATGGGTGTGAGACGTGGCCATTAAGGGTAAATGACACTCGACGGTTATTAGTTTTTGACCATCGATGTCTACGAAACATCGCTCGCGTTAGCTGGGATCACCGAGTAAGTAATAACGAGGTTAGACGACGGGTATTAGGCAAAAGTGGTAAATCAGTCGATGAGGTTGTGAATCTTCATCGACTGAGGTGGTTGGGACATGTGTTGTGTATGCCCAACCACCGTCTTCCTCAACGCGTAATTCTGGCTGATATAGGAATAGGATGGGAGAGAGTTAGAGGCGGCCGAACTGAAACATGGCATCAGTCCATGAAGTCACTGACTGCCTTTTTGAGTTGTGTTAGTCGCCCCAGACTGCCTCGGTGGGGTCCTCGCTATTACCGTAACCGGTGGCAAGAAACACTGAGTGACATGACCCAGAATTAGCTGCAAAGGCGTAGATGTATTCATTTATTGTCCTTCTATAAATCATGACCTTTAAATTATTCCATAACTTTATTTCTACCCTTCCTGAACCATATTCTATATGTTCATACTGCTTGTTACTATTATTGATTTATTTTATGAGGTAACTTCTACTAATGGTCGTGTTGTTAATGTTTCAGTGCCATAGAGGTATGGCAGCTGAAACCATTCCACACATGTGCCAGGTTCTATGTTGATTATACATACATACGTATATATACAGATCATTGTCTACGAATTATTATTTATTAAAAGTGTCAAATAAACTATTAATGGGGACATAAGGGAATGAAGAGCAAACATCAGAGTAGTAGTATCAAGTCACTGAATCCAAGTCAATTCATCATATAAAATTCATATTCATTGAGTGTTTCGCATGTAGTCTGCAATATGAGTAATGATTATACAAACAACTCGACACCTTTATACCCTCAACCAATAACATCATTAAACTGATTGGTGCTGAATAGCAAAATTTTCACTCTCAACAATTAATGATATAGACCAACGGACATCAACTGTCACTGACAATAACTGTCTTACTCCTGACATCTCTGAACACCACCAGTCATAACTTCTCACTACAACTTCATCAACACCATGAAGTCAGTCACTAGTAGACTGACTATTCTAATTGAATTGCTATAGTTTTGTGGAGGTAAGAATAAAGTTGAGATGTCTGTATTAATCAGACTGCTGAAAAACTTTAAACTGGAACGATATGGTTGTCTGGTGCTTACTGATTATACCTGGGATCCGTGTGACGTCAATCTTTGGCGAATCAAAAAGACCATCCTATCTACATTAAACCGCACCAAATTGTTGACAAACAACCCAAACTACTGAATATATTCAAGTAGTATGAAACTAGATGTAGACATTTTTTGGAGGAACAATATTAAATTAACTGGTGAATACAACTACTTAAGTTCGCTGATTTTAGTAGTAGTAGTAGTAGTAGTAGTAGTAGTAGTAGTAGTAGTAGTAGTAGTAGTAGTAGTAGTAGTAGTAGTAGTAGTAGTAGTAGTAGTAGTAGTAGTAGTAGTAGTAGTAGTAGTAGTAGTAGTAGTAGTAGTAGTAGTAGTAGTAGTAGTAGTAGTAGTAGTAGTAGTAGTAGTAGTAGTAGTAGTAGTAGTAGTAGTAGTAGTAGTAGTAGTAGTAGTAGTAGTAGTAGTAGTAGTAGTAGTAGTAGTAGTAGTAGTAGTAGTAGTAGTAGTAGTAGTAGTAGTAGTAGTAGTAGTAGTAGTAGTAGTAGTAGTAGTAGTAGTAGTAGTAGTAGTAGTAGTAGTAGTAGTAGTAGTAGTAGTAGTAGTAGTAGTAGTAGTAGTAGTAGTAGTAGTAGTAGTAGTAGTAGTAGTAGTAGTAGTAGTAGTAGTAGTAGTAGTAGTAGTAGTTGAATACATGGAATGCTTGTTTAAAGTCTTTCTTTATAATTTTGCATTTCAGCAACAAAGTGATTCGTGTAGTCCTTTATGAATGAATTAACAAGGTACGTCAATATGACTTTGTATGTTGGAAAACTTTACTTGACATTTTATAGTAGGTTAAGCGTGATCATTTAAACGAAAGATCGGTCACCTAGATTTGTCTCTTCCATGTGAATATATAAACTAAGCTGCT
This sequence comes from Schistosoma mekongi, assembly GCA_034768735.1. Taxonomy (NCBI): domain Eukaryota; kingdom Metazoa; phylum Platyhelminthes; class Trematoda; order Strigeidida; family Schistosomatidae; genus Schistosoma; species Schistosoma mekongi. The sequence continues at coordinate 87,705,624 of CM068306.1, read as the reverse complement.
CCTGTGAACAAACCTGCATAGGACGTATAATGATGCAACTTAACTAATCAGTGAGTGGGCATTTTCCAGAGTAGTTTAGTAAGGTACAAAAAAGTGTATACAGCTCAGTTTCATCTCACTGGGAGACAGCGGTCAAGTGTTTTAAAAAAACAATCGCCTTAAAAGTAGCATACCGTATACCATTAACGTATCTTATATAGGACTGGTTTCGTTTAATACATATAGCAGAAGCTATTAGAAATCGAAACAACAACCCTGGACAGCTTTTAGATGAAAATCACGAATTAATCTAAGTTAGTTAATAACTGACAAACAGCAAGTGGCACTAGAATGTTTTGTCGTTTTGGACTCCTTAATAATGTACATTCACTACCATACTAGGCATGGCTACCCAGGACTTTCAGACTTCCCAGCTCAAGTCTAAACACTGGACCACTGAGCCAGCTCCTAATGTTTGACTACTCAATCAATTCGCGATATATTTACTCGACCTCACTTTATGTCTTTTGTAGATAATTGCCTCCAAGCTAACATATTCCAACTCCACCAGTCACATGTCAGCATTACTGCAGAAGATGAAATCTATAACACCCCTATACCTTTTTTGGTCATATTTGACTTAATAAACATTTTCATTACCTAGTCACATCATTTGTTTTGCGTTTGTTTTATCGTAGTGATATTTTTCCCCACCCCTTTTTGTACACTGTCTTCGTTGTCTATTTGACCGGAACCTTTGTTAACACACTTCCTGTTACGTAACTTTATTTTTCTGATGAACCCAGGAACCCAGGATGCGCGTTTCGTCCTATTTGGGACTCATCGGCTGGATGTACCTGCATCCCAATGTTGTTATTCATACTGGGATTCAAACTCAGCCCGTTTCGTGTCAAACGTCACCTTGTTCACCACTAGACTACTGAGCTCAGACAGTCACACTTGTGCAACGGGGACATAGGTATTAGGATTGACTTGTATAACAGTTACAACGACAATCAGTGGTCAGAAGCATAAAAGTCCGGTTGTATCCAAAAATATTATCAAGTATTCTCCGCAATAAAATGATTATTCAGTTGATTTCAGTTCATGACGTTAACTTGATAAGCTGGACGAATTCTAAAGAGTCACAATACTGCAAAGTCTGACAGAATATATTCTATGCTAAAGAAGTTATATACCAAGTGAGTATACTATCAAAAGTTATTTATCCAGTGGAATCAAATTCATTTAGTCGTGGCTAATACAGAACTTGTAACATGTACACATTGATTCAAGCTACCATACTACAGGATTACATTTGCAATTATAACACGACAATAAAATACCACAGCTGAGAGTAAGGGGAAATATAAAGAAGGCATTTGTGAAAGAATGAAACTCAAGATCTAGACGAATATAAAGAGTGAATATATTTGTACCAGTTACCATTTGTTGCGCTTTGACACTCAATGTTTCCAATCATTGATTACAACTATTATTACAACTTCCTAACTGGCACCCCCCCTCCTCAAACTAAGTAATCTACTTTCACAAACATAGACTAAACTAACAGTGAAAGATTACTTGAACTAATATCATATTCTAGTTTGACCGACTCTTGCAGTTTTATATCTTACTTCTACGTCAGCCAGTATCAGGTAGCTATTCATCTAGTCAAAGTTATAACTGACATATATCATAGATTAGTTCATTAATGTTACGTGTAAATCTACTTAACAGTTTGACACAGTTAAAATGAATTTTATCATTAATGGTTTTAATGTACTCTAACCTGTTTGAATATTGAATAACCAGTTGAATCAAGTTAATCGGATCAACAGATTATTATTTAATTAAATCTAAGAATACTTTATAATTACATTATAGTCAGTTAAGTCGATCAATCAATCTATCAATCAATGCTTGTTACCCTAAGTGAAGCATAGATCGCCCACCAGCATACCCCAACCAACGCTTTCCTGGCCTCGGCTTTCCTTCCCAGCTCTTCCTAGGTGCTGCTCATTCTCTTCATGTCTGTTTCCAATTCCCAATGCAATGTGTTCCTGGGTCTTCCTCTATTTCTTTGGCATTTAGAATTCCAAGTTAGTGCTTGTCTTGTGGCACAGTTTGATGGTTCCCTTAATGTGTGTCCAATCCACCTCCAGCGTCTTTTCTTAATTTCTTCCTCGGCTGCAAGTTGATTAGTTTTCTGCCACAAAAGGTTGTTGTTAATGTTATCTGGCCAACGAATTTGATGACTCTTGCGTAGACAGTTGTTTATAAATACTTATATCTTCTGATGGATACTTTTCGTAGTTCTCCAAGTTTCAGCTCCATACAACAGAACTCAATACAATAAATAATCATCCACGTGTAATGACATTATGATTTGATATAATTTCTAAACGTTGTTTTACGGTTATTTATCAATGTTAACAAAGTACACTTCGATTCTAATTTACAATTTATCTTCATCTGATGATGATTGAATTTGTTACAGATTGATGTTGGCAGGGTGTCATTGAAAACTGAGGAGTACTGAACATCTGTTTCATGACTAAAGAAGTTCAGACTAGCCGGGAATGAGACAGTTGTCACCGATGACAATAGATGATCACTGAGGAATATTTCACAAATTAATGGAAGTAGAAATTCTACCACTGGATGTTAGCTCAGAGGGCTAAGTGTTCACCAACCTGAAGCTCTTAAGGTGAAATCGAATGTACATGTCGATAGTGGATTTCGTACTAGAACAAAACATTATTTTCTACATCAATCTAGTTACAACGGCAATTGTAACATAAAATCTTTACCTGATACATGATACAATCCTTAGGTTGTAGCTACTCGTCAACAGGAACGCGAGAGAGAACGGAGGAGATTCTGCGAAAACACTTTACTGCAAGGGTTTAATTATATACAGAAAACTAGGGTATTTATATTATTATAAGCGTCCTCTTGGACTTCTACAGATTTCGTTAACTTATTAAACACAAAAGTAGTAAGATAATTGTCCAATCACGCACATATCACATGAATTCTCATTGTTTAGGCGTTTCTTAAAAAATAAGTCTTCTTTATCGGATTCACTTGCAACTTGATAAGAACTTTCTCATGGCATTTCTCATGGAATTACTTCGGAATCCAGTGATTATGAGTGTCTATCGGAGTTTCTGTCATTGGACTATCTGCAATTATCACCAGTGACAGCATTACTCGTCCATCTGCTTTATTCAGCGTCATTTTATCGCCGTGTATCTGGCCTACGTTCCTAACTCTTCACGCACTCCGTACGAAACATTTCCTATTCTTGTTTCAATGATTCCAGGATCCCAACGAATGGGTTCAAGGTATGGCTTTTTTATGCCGGGCGATTAAAGAAAAGTAACGAGCTTTCAGAACTGTATTTTGGGGGACTATTCTAGTTATTTTATTCATGAGTGATGTAATCATTTTATTACTATGACTGCTACGTTCCCCTTGCCCGGTTCTCTCATTTAGTGTATTTATATTTGTGTATTGTTTATTATTACGAACTAAGTCTACTTTATCGTGTACAAGTTCTCCCTATTCACTACCACTATTTCTTTTGTTCGGTATCAATGTTAGATTTATGATTGGTTTACTGTGTGCTCTGATTTCATGTGTATATAAGGGATTGATTAAAATATAATACGTTCACAGTTCTCGGCCCTGGTTGTTGTCGGCCAAGGGAGGTGAATGGGCTTAGGTCAGTCTAACGTTATCAACTAGTCACGCATCTCATTGGTGTTCGCATCAACCAATCAAATCATCTCCCCTTCGTTCTTTTCATCACGTCGTAACAGACTTCATGACCACTCTATCACCCACGTTAAAACTCCGAATGTTTTCATTTCTACTGTAACATACCACTGATTCACGTGAAAATATGAGGTCTAATAGAGTTCGAACACGTTTTCCGAGCATGGCTTCAACAGGGGACTTGACCTCTGGGATGATTGGATTGAGCGTCGTTCTGTAAGTTGTTAAAAATCTAGTAATTACCTGACTTGACCACTCTTCTCCCCACCTTCAGTAATGATCTCTTAAATGTGTCAACAAAGCACTTTGCTTGTCCATTCGATTGAGGGTGATATGGTGGGGAGCTTACATGGTGAGTCACATTAATTCCGCAGAAGTGCTTAAGTGATTCTGAAGCTAATTGTCAGTCACCAAAGTCTCTAAAACCACAAAATAGCTGAACAATTCAGATAACTTATTTATTGTGTTATTGGCTGTGGAATGTGTTATAGCATAAACTTGTTGCCCTTTCGTGAGTACATCTACGATGACTAAAACCTTTTTCCTCGTACTGCTCTTGCAAAATCTTCATGGAATCTTTACGAAAGATTATTAGGCTTTCTTCATTGCTGTAGTTTACACTACTTTAAACTTCTTGTTACTTGCAGGCACGAAAAACAATTGCGGCATCTGGTTTCGATGTAGTGATCCATGGTAGGCCAGTAGGTACAGCTTTGAGCTACTGATTTCATCTTGTTGATGCTGTGTTGACCGCTGTGGAACTGTTTCAAAACCTGTTGGCGTAATGTTTATGGAACAACAAATCTGTCACCGAACATAATGCACAAATCAACTACCATTAGTGAATTCCGCCTACGGAAATATTGTAGCAACTATCGCTGAAAACAACGATTCGGCCACTTGATGAGAAGATAACCTTAAACTTCTCGTAATGTCTTGTCATCTTCTGTAGCTACTTTGATGGCTTTGCAAGTAACAAATAGACCATCAAATGCGTCTTCCAATACTCGGTTTACTTTTGCTTCTGCCTCTACTGCTGCCACCAAGGTATCTTCTATCTAATTCATTTGAGAACCGATAAGTCAAGACAAAGCGTCATGTTGTCCTAAATCAGTAGTAAGTTGGCACTTAATTTTGAAGTCGTAACCCAATAATGTGGTTCCCCATCGTTGCGTTCTGTTCGCAGTATATACTAGAATCCCTTTCTCCGACCCGAATATGGCTTGCAACAGTTTGTGGTCAGTTAAGAGAGTGAACTGGGGACCCGAAATCATCTTGTGAAACTTCTTTGCAGTAATGATAAATGACAATGTTTCCTCCTCGATCTGACTGTAGTTACACTCTGCTGTAGTTAAAGACCTAGCTGTATGCGAAATTGCTTTCTCTAATCCATCAGGCATGATGTGAGAAATAATTGCTCCAATTTTGTAGTTTGAAGCGTGTGACGCTACTACAATAGGTAAGGATGGGTTATGAGGGGTCAACAACAAATGCGAGACAAGTAGTTTTTTGATCTTTTCTAAAGCATTTTGACAACTTTCAGATTAATTCCACTTTACATTCTTTGGCAGTTGGTTATTCGATGGGTCACGTAGACAATGAAGGTCGGGGATAAAATCCCCATAATGATTAAGTAGTCCCAAAAAGGATCGTAATGTGGGAACATCTGTCGGTATCGGCATAACTTTAACTGCTTAGGTTATCTTTATCAATTATAAACCCAAGATAGCGTACTCTCTGGAGACAAAAGTTGCGTTTCGAAATAGGCCCTCGTGTGTTTATGGTAAGCAGATCTTTACACTTATCAGCCATAAGAATCTGAAAATATGCTATAGTTAGTTGTGACAAAGTATGGTAAAGCCAAAGGTAGAAAGTATGCAGGAAAAAAGAGGTAAAACTTCTTGGTGCGAAATTTCAAGTCTCCTTTCACTCCCCCTGCCACCGAATTCCCCACTAGTCAAAGATGCAAATTAAGGGAGGGAGTAGTGAGACTCATAAAAGCAATCATATTGTGATAATCAATTTTTAATAGTTCCATTAATATCGGCTCCTTTGTCAATTGATATTTTTCAAAGAGGTTTGTTAGTGTAAGATTCTAAGCGGAAGCAGAATTATATAGACAAGTGAAAACTTATGACGATGAAATCCGTCTTCCATGGTTAGGTAGTAGATATTACACTTGTATGACTTCAAGATAGACGAAAGATGTATTAACATAAAAGGAGTAGAATTATAAAACATAATTCTTTACTACCCTGCCTTTGAGAATGAACATTGTTCGACTATAAAAACAATGGCCATCACGAGTTGACATTGGTTGAAGCCCCATTAAAAGCTATGCACTAAATATCAATTGCTTAATTCTAGTATGATATATTTTGGTGGTGTATACCGATGACCACTACACAGAATCGAATCCCAAATCAATAGACAGCGGAATCTTTGGACGATCGGATACTAATTAATTAGAATAAAGAGGAATGATTTCTTTTAAGATTCGATGGTCAGAATTCGTGTACTCCTGGGAAATCTTTAAGAGGAAGAAAACATACGTCGATTCCTTTATGATTTTTAACTGGTCTGTAGTTGACATCTCCTTACGCTAAAAAACAACTTAAAATTCAATGGATCTTCTACGAATGCATCTATTCTTATAAATGAATAGAATGACAATGTTGGTAATTGTACGCGTTTTATAAAATTAAATGACTGTTTAGTACCCATTGAATTGGATTTACTGAAGGTCAGTGGACAGGTAGTTTACGATTTCGAATGAAGTGACATTTAACACAGAAGATTCAAAATGTTATGACTGATACATATGACCAAGTAGTGTGGAAATAAGAGAACATTAGTTTTCTTACATCCTATTCTAATATCAGTCAACTTCGGGCTTCAAGGTAGGTATTTGTTAGGAAACGCATCGCACATCCAAAACCACAATCATTTAATAAAGATTCAAGACTATATCAGATGATTTACTATCTCTACCTACTAACAGATGATTCCAGATAACAGCAGAGATGTTTTAAAGACACTGATAAGTAACTAACAATAATCTAATGATTAAACTAAAGTAGATACAGTTGTTTGAGTTCGATTATGACTGGTAAGTAGAATTTAGAACGTAGATTTCATCTTATTTGAAATTTATTGGCTCAATGTACCTGCGCTCTAATGTTAATATTCACATCAGGATTCGAACTCACACAGACTGTAGGAATATTGATAATCAATATCATGTTAAATTTTATTCAATTCATCGTTAATTATGTCATCATCATCATCATCATGAGAAAAGAAATTTAATCTTTAACTAAATTAAATTAAATAGTCAATTGATCTATTTGAACTTGCAATAATAAAATTGAATTAACAATTTACTAATTGAAAATTGAATAATTTAATCATTTTAATCTACACATCTATTTTCTTTGCTTTTTTTGTTTGTTTGCTTTATTTTATTCTGTTTTGTTTTTTTTATTGAATTTATCATTCAATTCATGTGGTTACAAATAGTTACTAAGTGAATGAATGAAAAAAAAATGATAAAAGAGAAAAATTATTAGTTTTCTATGATGTAATCAATAGAATTTATTATCATATTGATTGTATGCAGTTGAATGGTATTTATGCTGCCTACAGATATAATGAATATATAGTATACTTTATGATTTGATTGCAATCACGAAGCTCAATGAATTAATTGAGGTGGTGATGGTGTGTTGGAGAGGAGGCGAGGAGATATCATTGTCATCCTGGACAAATTCATCGGTGTAAACACTTGATCGAAGTAGGCTATGCGGTTTTCGCCATAAGTGACTACGATATCATTCATTGGTAATGAGGATTGTTCTGCTGTTTTATTTTGCATATTCCTAGAGTTCTCGCGAATTAAATAAACATCTCAATACCTGCTAGCGAACGTATGACCAGCGACACAATAACAAGTAAGCTAAGCTATTCACAGAACCCCAGCCCAGCTAACTAGAGGGAGAAGTCCAAAGTCAGCAGAAGTGTTTAATTCCACAGGCAGCCTGGAAAAACGGAATGACAATCACACATCTCATGCGTATATATACAAAAAAGACAGAGTCCTTGAAATGTTACAAATAGCGTACTAAAATAAACAATGAACCAATAAGATTTAGCGTCTCACTAAGTGGATAACACAAACTGAAGGTGAGAAGGGAAAGTTTTGGCGCGAAAACGAGAAATTTAAATTTACACAAATAAATCACAAAAATGACAGGTTTACTAAGAGGATTCTGGGGATCTGAAATCCCCAACACATATTCGTTTTGATTTTCATTCTTCTTGATTGTATTGTAGTTATCTATTAATTATATGTAGGTTAATGTGTTTATTGATTGCTGATTGAGATGAATATTAAACTTCTACAAATTCTCTTGTTTCCTTCTGTGTTTCCTGTAACAAATATTACGGAGTTTTCTCAATCAAACTTGTGACTATAATTATCTGTATGCAATGGTATAGGAAACGAGATGTTGTGGCGTTTAATGACTTATTGGTATTCACCTCAATAAACTACATTATAATTCAGTTATTTCTTGTGACCTCGAATATAAAAAACAACTGGATCCAAGTCCTGAGAGGCAGATTCTAAATACTAAAAACACACGTTATGAATTCCATTTACCAACCGTAATCCAAACTTTAATCATTAACAATAGCCAGTTACAGACCATGTAGATTTAATGTGCATTACCAAAGTATCAATTAGAATCTGATAATGTTGAATATCAAATTGTTTCAAGTTAAAGACGAACACCAATTCACAATCAACACATAACAATGCAAGTTGACTAGAGTTGTAACTAAGCATAATCATATTCCATTTAAATCAAATAAAAGTATCCTAGTTGTGAATGGTTCAAAGTTACATATTGGAGTAAGTTGCTAATTACAGTGAAATACCTGATTAATAATCAATTATGCTCTAGGTAATTATTACTATTATATCATCATGAGATTGATAGTAACACCTTGAAATCTTAGATTAATCAATATTTTACCGTTTGGAAACTATAATCATTGTAAAACATACAATTAGTTGGTTCAGGAAACTTATAAGAGCTAAGAATAATAAACCATATCAAATGACATGAAATAATTTTGATTTGTTCACATAGATACAGTTAACTATCTCCACAACTTCCCGCCCCCCTAATTGTAAACAATATCAACTCACTAGTGAGTAGCTTCTTGTGGTAATTCCAAGGGTTCTAGTGTGAAAACATGACCAGCAAAGTTCAACCGTGTCGGGTGTGAGACAGTTACCCACCGATAGCATGTATGAGGTCGAGGAAATGTGTCACGCATTGACTGAATTGGGAATATCAGCCACTAGGGGCCAACACAGTGGTCCAATGGTAAGACGTCTGCCGCGGAGCCAGAAGCTCCTATGTTCGATTCCTGATGAGTGCGCATTGCTAGGAAGTCTCATACTAGAACGCAGCAGCTATCTTTCATGTGACCAGTGATTGTCTGATTCAGACCGGTTCGTGATATCAGAAATGGACAGTTAAATATCTCCACAACCTCCCCCCCCCCCGATTAGCTACAAAATAGTTGGTAAGTTGGTCACGTACAACATAGAAACTGGCACATATGTGCATATGTCTGTATTACTACATCCAATTAGCACAGAAAAGTTGTAGAAATAACAATAACATCAGTAGGATTTAACAGAAGATACTATGTGAATTCACCTGCGAAATTGTGACTGATTCTCAGCCACACTATGTAAAGTTTCCAACTACTGATTATAACAGTGGGATGATACCAAATAAAACGTTGGTATTTACTATCACGTTCCACATTAACAAAATGACTTCATAAACTTATGGCATGATGTCACTACATTATATGAACACGTTAAATATATCACATGTGCAGTGTTGAATAAGATATACAGGTAGCCATTTGGTTTACTAATGGATAATAATAATAATAGTTGCAAATTCCTTTTGACAGTGAATAGAATAACTGAAGTCATGATGTAATTAAGTCGTAGAAACGGATACAAACTGTTATGATGACAGTACAAGGATTGTTAATAATTACTAAAAATCAATAAAAAGGAAGTAATCACAATGACAGTGATGATAATAATCCTTGAAAAGCTGGAAGGGGCAGAGCGAAGTTATTTGTTACAATATAACTACATGGAGGGATGTGGTTAAACGTTTTAGTTGAACATTTAAATAGAGTTAGCATGAGGTGCTAGCTTCATCTCTACCTACTTCATCAGTCATATTTCTCACTCAAAAACTAAACCTATTCCTTATATCACTTCATTAAGTAGTATTTTTACCTGGTAAAGTATTGGTGACTGTTTCTATATAATTTTTCAAGAGTCTGAAAATATTTCAAGGATAAATTGTCATATCAAATTGAATAAGGCATGAATCATTAATAAAGAATTTGGCATGAATGAATATCATCGGTGTAAACTTCTACATTTCCCATCTGGACAGCAAGAAACTCAAGAAAATGAAAAGAAATATGAATAACAATTGATATCTCTATATGATTACTACAATGCAAAAGAAAGGAATGTAAATATATGAATGATGGCTAATTGAAGATTCAGAAAGTGATGTAAAATGAAGGTAACAGCGTTGTTGTTATTTTAAACCATGTGGTCTAATGCTTCAAAACTGAAATTGATACTGTTACGCAGATGAACAACAAAAACAAACAGGTGAATGGCAAGGAATTAGTATCCTGCATGGAGTTGCTTGTTTATGACATTCTCTAAGCAATGTTTGCACCTGGAAAAGCTATACTCAGTAGAGAGAATTAACAAGCACAAGTAAAATGCTTCAATTACCTTATTTCAAAAGATATGGTAGTTTGATCTAGTACTATATACTTAGAGGATAATTTTCCAGTACATAACCAAGGTATGAATATAAGTTACCGAAATGCAACAAACAATGATATTTACACTCTCTAAAGACATTAACTGATCTATCTTTTATCAAATCTGCATTTATAGACGAACCTTTGAAACCAACTTAAATTGTACACGTAGCTACATAATGCCTCAGTCAAATTTCCTAGTCGGTGACAACTTTCATAAGATGAATCGCTCAGCCATCTAGAAACTAACAAACAGGATTCAACTTACATCATAAATGAACTATTGAGTGAACGCATTAAGATGTAAAAATATGTTGAAGAGATAAAACAGAATAAAGAGATAGATGGACGATTGTAAAATAAATACATTTGTATGAATTCGATGGTTGATATCATGTAAATTACCAAAATAGTACAGTGAGTAGTTCATATTCTGTGTAATTATCAATCGTCATAATTGTTTGTGGACTGTGATAATACCTGACAGCTTATTCCAAATCAGGTAGTTTTGTTAGGTGGGTCACTCCTCGAATCTTTGACCTAAAGGTCTAATTCACAATATAGTCAGGAGATGAAGTCTTATGGAAGTCAGTGATCGAAAATGGTTAATACACCATTCGGTTCTTGAGGACCCTCTAGTCGATATATACCATTGATTGGAGACTAGGGTTTCTCAACTCCCCTAGATGAACCATGTATAGCCGCTAATTCATTTATGGGTTTGATGTTAGCCATCATCCTAATATCATAGATAATACCTCCTCGTCATAAGAAGGAAATGAGTAGGACTTACTTTGTAGAAGTTGTAAACATGTGGACATATAACGGGATTTTGAAAACAGATATTTCTCACCAACATTAGCCTTGTGAGAGCAATCACATTACATACCTCATAGTTCCACTTTATGCAAGTAAACGTACGAAAAGATACGTCCAAAAAAATACTTCCAAACAACATATGCATTGTACATTCATAAATTTATTTCGCACCGTTTTGTTCGCCGGGTGGAAAACGTATTCCTGACAACTACTGGAGACGTTCAGCTACTTCATTTCTAACATAAATTAACCATAGAGTAACATTTTCACACTTAAAAAGAGAAAAACTTCTAAAGAATTGATGGGAAGATGTTTCAGAACGTAATAAATAGTTAAAATCAACGCAAAGCATGGTGTAGATATGCAGTTTGAGTTCCAGATGTTTTTCAGTTGTAGAATAGGTGCCCTTGCCTTTCCAATCCGCGCGTTCACATCCGCATCAGATCCTCCTGGTTTGTAAATGATGTTGCCCAAATATGTAAAGGTTTCTACAGCTTCCAAAATTTCTCCATTAAGTGTAATTGGGTTGGTGTTCGTTGTTTCGCATCGAAGGATCTCGCTTTTCCCTTTGTGTTTGTTGATACCTACTGCTGTTACACTGTCTGTCTTCATCTGCATTTGCTTCTGTGTGTAAGACAGAAGAGCTAGGAAGTCTTAATATCGTTGCATAAATTGCTTACTTCTTATATAAATAATGATGAATAGAGACAAAGTCTTATATTTAAAGACTAAAAGAAGAGTAACGAACTCTCATAACTGTGTTTTAGAACATTATTTCAATTATTTTACCCGTGGGTAATGTTGACATTTCATTTCTATGATTGTTTCGTTCCTCTTACTAAATCCTCGCGATTATTATATTTACTATTAGTATATTGTCTCTTATTATGAACTACAGTTCATTAGTTGTATATAAGTTACCTCCCAGTATTCACTATCACAATCTTCTTTGTTTTGTATTAATGTCAAATTCTTAATTGATTCGATGTGTGATGTGTATATGTAAAGGAGTGTTTGAGATACAATTTGATTTCTGTTTGGTTGGCTCATTCATCTTGTGTTCTTCATATCGATTTGGTGAATGGAAGTGATAGGGCAGACATGTACGGATATTGGTCGGTAATTATCAAGGTCACAATACATTTTCCATACGTTGTAGTTTGGTCCAAATATATAATTGGAAAAGGGGTCGAACATATCAGCATAGAAAATACATCAAGTATGAACTAAGACCAATATATAATCATTAATGCATTAATGAATAGCTCATATTGTTAAGATTATTATGATTACTTCAATATGTAAATTAGTAAACATTTGTAAAACAGGATAAATTGGAAAGAGAATTAAAACGTTATACGATTTCCAAGGTAGAAACACACAAACAAAGAAGAACATAAACATTTCACAATTGAAAATAAACGCACTACATACTTAAACCAAAATTTATTCTGATATATCAAATGTCGGAACATGAATATGTCGACAACAACAACAACAACAAAACTAGTTAAGAGTAGAATTTTTTTTGATTACACTTATTATGCCCTAGATACAAAGGTAGTCATGATTTATATAACAAAAAAATATCATCACATTTTCTTCTGGCTTTTATAGGGGAGACGGAATAGTAGGAGGATAGGTTCACAAATCAATATTACTTCATAGAAGATACTGTACATTATGTAATTCGTTTGTTTTGATTACATAATATAGTTTCACATAACCATTATCAAGTAAACAAAAAGCAAAAGTAAGAAGAAGAGAAACAAAAAGATACAAATCAATTCATAGATGGATATCTGTACAATATCTATTCATAGTAAACACATAATCAGTATCAAGACAAAGAAAAACACCCTGTACAAAGATGTGGATCTACAAATGAATTCATAGTCATCTAATAACAATCAAGTAGGTGTAATTCAAGTAGAATATTTACTTATATTCAATGTTTAATAGCTGTAATGTAAACAATACTGACAGATATTTCCTTATTTATTTAAGTGAACAATTGTTGTCTATTACAGAGTAATTTCAATTTCAAGCTATAAACTTTACAGTATTTGTATGCTATTTTTCTATTAGTCACTTTATTGGATTACGTAATAATGATATGCCTACAGTGATTAATTACGAATAAGTAAACATATGTGAAATCAAATTTATACTCTTATATAGGAAAATAGGTGAAAGAATTGATTTAATGACAAGATTTAATGATTTTTAAATTCTCGGCGACAAATTAGTTACCAATTACAATTCACTTAGAAACTACTCATTTCATCTTATATATTTTAACGTGTTATTAACCACGTAGAAGATAATAATGATGACAAATTTATAACAATCAAATTCTTGAATTATTATAAGAAATCAAATGTTCTTCTTACATGAGGTTCAACGTGAGGATTACGACAGCGAACAGTAAAAGTACAGGCTACAGAAGCAATTGATTTATATATTGTGTACAATCTACTTACTAATTGATAGATTTAGTTCATAGAGGATATTCTAAGAATTGTTAAATCTGATCCTTAAAATTTACTTTTATCCCATTCCAATATGATTTTAGATGACTACTTCATATGTATCCAAATACTTTAGTCATTATCGTCATCATCAGCTATGTAGAACCAAATACATACGTCCATAGGTTCATGTTGCCATACCACATTAGCACTATGAGATTACAGAGGTACCATGATAACTGAATACTAGAAGAGAGAGTAAAGGCAAAGGTGTGCAGATAATAGTAATACACAAGATGTAGATGAGATTAAAATATTCTTTATTAGCAAGTTAACAACCATCAATAAACAAAAACGAAATAAACAACTAAGGAACCAAAATAACATTGACATTCAATAAGAAAAACAACAACAACAATATTAAACAAAAAAATACTACTCACATTAGTAGTATCATCTCATCCATGTCGTACAATGTCATTTCAGAAAAATAAAATAGTATTTAAAAAAGAATAAAACAAATCAAAATTTAAACAAAAGTTGATCACATTGATTTACATGAAAACAATGAATTTATACAAAAAACAAGGAAATGAAACTAACATTTTTCATTATAAAACAAGTACAAAAAATAATGATATGTGGAAATCGGGTGGGTGGGGGGATTGGAGTACAGTAGGTGAAAGGGGAAGGGGGGCAATAACACAGATAAACTATGAAAGAATCCGTACAAATGAAAGTGAATAGGATACAATGAAGAAAAAGCAAAAAAAAGAAATAAACAAAAGGAAATATCCTACAGTTACTAAGGGTTTTCTCACTTTTAAATTCTTACTTGAATTACATGTCAATATATAAAAAGCAATAAATTAAATTCAAATTAGAAACAAAAACAGAAAATTTAACTAACCCACATTATCAATTCAGAAATTAAATTTTACCGCTAATCATTTATAATAAACAAAATAATTCATTTAAACAAAAAGAAATTTAAAATAATGGTAATTTATGCTGTGTTTGTTCTTTAACATAAGTACTGAAACGTTTTAAAAACCGTGGATATTCACGTTGAGCTAATGAACGTAGACCAGTTGCTGGCACCCAACCACCTGGATTAATATTAGCCATATAAATTAAACGTGTACATAATTGATCACGTGATAATTTGGTTAAATCATTAGAAGATGAATGAATTTCTAATGAATTAGATAAAATTTCTGTACGACAAAATAATACAACTTCTAAACCTAAACGAATAGTAGGTGATGTAGATGATGGAATTTTATCAGAAAGATAATTAGTTGACATATTAACAACCATCCATCCATCAAGAATATTATCTGATGAATTGTTTATAATATTCGACGCTTGATTTGATTGTACAACTTCAGGATTACAATTTACTGTAGTAGTTGATTGTGAAGATAATCCATTAGATGTCAATGTTGTACCCATGGATGCTGAACGTTGATGAAGTTTACTTTGTTGAATATTATGACGACCAGAAGACATACTTGATCTATAATTTAATTTACGACTAGAATTTTTTTGAATAGGATTTACAGGACATATATGAGACCAGAATAAAGAATCACGTTGAGTTGTCGGCCAAACACGTTTATACATCTGAAATAAACAGCAGAGTAAAATAGGCAAGAGTTTAACAGACTGCAATGAAGGTTTACTTTAACGAAACGCACTGTTTTGTTCCAAATCAATGATTAAGAGGTTGAGAGATTTAACATAGAATTTAAAAAAGCGTACCTGATATATAACCACCGTATCATCTCCACATACTTCAAGTACATCTGGTGCTCGATCCACTGTAAACTCCCAATCCATACGATATCGTACATCCCAAAAATATGTACACATTTCACGAGCAGTGACACCATGTACAACGTGAACAGCCTATGGGTAAGAAATTATTTGAGTTGAGAGCTACTCTATCAATAAAAATAAAAAAGTAACTAGAGGAAATAACTGAGTTGTAGTGAGTAAACCAGCTATAAAAATGGATCTCCTGTAAGTATAGTATCTACTTTGCACTTTCAGTATGCAAACAACTTCTACAAGTCAAGCGGAATGCGTTAACCGCTGTGACTCTTGCAATGAACCATCAGAGGTAGTCAAAAGGTTTGTATATCTTGGTAGTTTATGATTGCCGGTGGTGGGTTGAGGAATGACTTCGATCTACGCATTATGAAAGTAAGAGTGGCTTATGCCAATCTCAGTAATTTCTGGTACTGTTGTGATGTGAATCGGGTTTATTAAACATTCAAAGCTCAGGTTTTAAGAAACTACAGCGTTATTCCGACACATTCCAAAATATATCAACCAGAATCGCTTACCATCGCTTACAACAATTACAAATGCATCTGACTGTGGAAGTTTGGGTTTACAATACTTCAATAAAAGCCATTCTACTCGCATTTGTGAAATCTAGACTCTCCGAGTTAAAGATATACAGTGACTCTCTATGTTTGACTGTCTTCTTTCGTGGAATGAAGCCATTCCTAACTGAATAGGAAATGCGTCATCTACCATACGACTTCATTTCCTCATGTTAAACTTTATCACTTACATTATGATTACCTTTCCTCTTTCATTTCTTTCTAACTGAAGTGAATATATTTATGGTGCTTATTTGTACCTAGTATTGTGTCAAAAAATAATAGTGACAAATAGCAACTTCCAGAACTATCTTCGAAGATCACTGAACTTGTACCATCTAGCGCTGATTGTAAGCTATTATTTAACTCACTAAATGTTGACATATCATATACCGTTAATGAGCTATGCTTAATTATTTATGTACTTATTACTCAGTTCCAGTTTCACTAATCCTCTTGTAACTTAGAATTGTTATTTTTTCTATATGTCCGCCTGTGTAATCAAATAAGGGCGGTACTGTATGAGAGACAAACATGAATTGACTGGATTTCATTTGTTTGTATCTTCTTGAATTGAAAGGCTGCTTTGAATGTCAGTTAGTCACGAACAACGTAGAACCTGGCAGATTTGTGAATAGGTTCAAGTTGTACACAGTCAGCTCAAATTTACTAGATTAACACCATAATATGATTTAACAGGAAGAAATAAAGCAAATGCACTTACGAAAGGATAATACAACTTAAAATCTATAACAATAGAATGAATGAATACATTTTGCCAAGATAAATGATTCCAAACTTAGTTCAGAATGTAAGTAGTCTGCATAGCCTAATAAACGTTAAGTCTATCCAGTCGCTATTTGGAGACAATTTATGACAAAGGATCAGTGGGGATTATAACATCAACCATATAAAAACATATTGAAAGCTAAAAGATACGCGAATATATCATTAGCCAATATAATGACAGTTTGTGTATTCATTAGGTATTTAACCAATGAATCATAAATAAGAACCCAATCATGCTGATTAAAGATAACTAACAACATGAGATAGAATGTATGACGATCTCCTGAACACTATTGAAACTATAAATTTATGGGCGTTCATGATACATCACCAATTTCACTATAGTTAGATTGATCCCAACTATAAATAACAATTACTGCAAACAGTATGTTTTAAAGTGTCACCAAAAAACATTCGACGTAAAGGCGAGATGATTAGAGATGACTGCATTTTTGGTAAACTAATCATTTCTATCCAACAAGTGATAGATTGGGCGAATTAAAGCAAATAACTAACTTCCAAAAAGATATTTCATATATTTTAGTTGTATTTACATAAGAGATTTTATCTCTACTGTTTGCATATTCCACCCCCACCCACCCACTCCCACATACACAACCTAATCTTCCATCTGATCTATGAACTGTCGCTGTGTCACTTCCTACTAACCAACTAGTATTAGTTGACTGTGTACGCGTTACCTCAGTACCTTATTATTAATACTCTAGTTCTGTATTGATGTTATTTTCCTAACTGTTTGGCTGTAGGGTCAGGTTTTAAATGTATATAAAGGAATGTTTAGAATGTAAGTTCATCATACCTAGTTGGCTTAACTGTCTTGCATTCTTCTATTCGGCTTGGAGGCAAGCAATATCAAGGTAGACTAACGGGCATAGAATAATCAGTTTTTGTGCTTTGCTGCCGTACTGGTTCCTAGTTAAGCTATTATTTTCGGATATCATGAATGGTGAAGTTCACGAAATATCACAACTAAATTCATTTAAAAATCTATTCGACATGAATTTTCTAGGTATTCTGGATAAACCTTGAACGTTGAAGAAACAACAATCCAAGTATAAGGTTCATTCCTATCTATTTGATATGATTAATCTATGAATAGTAGTACATGGCAGAAAACAGTAATATTTCTATTTTACTCGACAATTTAAGTTACGTAATTGAGCAAGAAGAAATTATCATAATGGTAATGATAATAAATACCTGTAAAGGATCCAATACAACGCCATCATCTGAAACAAGCTCTCGCCGAAAAATAACCATATCACCTTCTTGAACAACTACCCTCCAATTCTCAGGAATTTCACTTTGACTATTATCAGTACTACTACTACTACTGTTGCTATTGTTTTCTTGAGAGTCAATATCAGTACTAGCAGTGGATAATGTGGCAGCTAATGATGAAGACGAGAACAGGGATGAAGTAGTAGAACAAAGTTTAGATGCATAGTCGAAAATTTTTGTACTAGCGAAATTTTTAATATGCATTTTTACAACTTTATCTAATTCACTATATAATGGATGATCGGATGGCATCGCTCTAGCCCAACGTATTGCTTCACTAGCTGATTTCAATGCAGCTAATCGCACTTCATTTTCTGTGAAAATATTAATAACAACAGTAATTGTTAGAAACTAAATTAGATTATAATATTTAGAACTTGACTTAAACAAAAAGTTCAACTGAACCAACTATTATCGATTCAATTGATAGGGACTTGTGTTAAATGGGATCAACCACCCGCTCGAAATAATACAATAAACTAGTGGAGCAAATATCCGTCAAACAAGAGGCGTGAAATAACCGTCACATAGAATATAATACGAAGCAGCTTATCTCAACTATAATAATCAGCGTATTAGTATACTCGAGATAGTGATAAGGATTCGTGACTGATAGAGTTCAGCCGAGCCGCGAGTAGGATAGTTATCGTCAACGGAATTGGATGATCATTGTGCTATATCGCAAATTGATTTAAGTGTGAAACTTATCACTGAACGCTAGCCCGACAGTAGGTGTTCACTACGAAACTTGAAGATCCTAGATTAAATTTCTGGTGGTGTCGTTAGGGCCTATCGCAACTGAGAACAAAACAGCCCCCCCCCAGTGCTCCTTGGTTTTCTAGGGTACGCAACCGAGATCAGGATGCGACGAATACAAGCAAGTAATTTATGTAATTATTTATACTAAACAATTGCATTAACTTACGTTCCATTTTATCGGATTCAGCGTCAATAGCATCAAAAAACTCTTCTTCACGTATTGGTGAAGTTAATCCTTCCTCATAGTCTGGGCCAACTAGTCTACGAATATTCTCATTGACAGTAGTACTAGTACTGTTGACACCAGGAACACCGTCACAGCCGATAATATTACCATTACATTTTGAAATGGACTCTTTAAAGTTATCCGATAGGAAGTGCTTAAAATCCAAACTACTTCCATAACTGGCAAATCTTGAATGTGACGGATGATTATGAGTCAGATGATTACTTGTAATCATATAAGTAGTAGTTGATAAACCAATCAAACTACGTAAGTGTAATAGTTCTTGAGTCATTGCTTTTTGTGTTTCTTCCAAACGACGACGTCGTTCAATTTCACGTTCTAAACGTTTACGCCATTGTTCTTCATGTTGTTGCATCATTTCAACAGAGTGTGATAAATTTGTTAGAATACCAGCTGTAATCGCCTAGAAAAATGAGATGTACAGAGACAAATAAGCAAATGAACGCATTTTATAATGTGTGCGTAACATGAATAATAGTTTTAAGAGATACTGTACGTTATTGTATACTCCCACTTCGACCTACTATTACACAGTACTATTGTATAGTTTAAATTATTTCGACGTATATGTCTACTGTATCTTTTACCAATTTAAAACAATCAATCATGAACAATGAAGAGCCTGCAACATTTATGAGTTAGTGGAAGTTACCATACTACATTAGAATGACAGTATCTAATTAACAAGATAAATATTAGTGTGGTGGACATTACTTGCAAGACTTCACATAAGAAGTGTATAGGCGAAAGTTGTGCAAGTCGGCTACAATAGACGACTGAGGAAGAAAGAAGCAAGGTGTGTGAATGTCATGTAGCAAATAAGAAGATAAGCGAAGGGAGACAACACAAAACCAACCTGGTGTGAAGAAATCAACGGGATGAAAATAAACGAGTGAATAGAAGTTATACACAATCTGTAGTTCCATGAAATAAACTATTTCTTTTGTTCTAACTGATCGCTCTTTACAACGGAATAAAATTCAACGAGAAGGGGTAAAAAGATATACATGAAGAAATTATGGAAATTAAGATCGCAGAAAATAGAGTGAATGCATTCGCGTCAATGTAATCGATTCTAAACCTAGTCATCCACTAATCAGATTCTTTACCGAGCTCTCAATCAGGTAGATTACACTTACCAAGATAATCAACCGTCCATCTTTAAGTAGTACTCTGTGCTTAACTTCATCATTGCGCGAGTATTACTTCAAAGGTATTTACGCATACCTTCTATATCCATAGTCCATGATTCACAGTCACTGCCCAGTATACTCGTTCTTTATTTAGTAGGTTAATATCTCACCTACATCTTAAATGACGTGAGTCAGCAAAAAGCCAAATAAGATATTTAAACCTATATGAAAGTTTCATTGGATATGCAATCGTCTGGGCTGATAAGAATTCCGAAATAAATGAACTAGTCAACCCAGTAGACTACTTCAGCCCCTATTAATCTAGGTGGTATTGAAGACTAGTCCTAAAGTGAGAGCTTGCATTCAAATGACGAGGAATGTTTTCTAAAAAGACTTGTACTAAATGCTTTCAGAAGATTCTACATATTGAATAGGACTATATCACAAGCGCATTCTATGTCCATAAGTGATCCACATGATAGGGGGTCAATCTTTAAAAAGTTAAGTGGAGACAATAATTTTAAGAGGCCATCCATGATAAAATTAAACAAAAGTCGAAATATGAAATGCAACAGGAATATGTTATTAACATTCGATTAGAAATAGAATAACTGGAGGAATAATAATGATGTCATGTTATGTAGAAATGGCAAGTTCTCTTCAGCTTTGATTACTCACATTACTCCGTCGATGTACAGTCGTCTACGCATTCAACCGTTTAAGTGAGGGCTAATGATATTCTGTCACCAAACTTAATGTGTAAAATACATTGGCTTAAACTAATGGGACAAAGCGATGCTAGTTACCTCGAAGATCTACGCTTACTCAGATAGGAATAAGATGTAATTACACTGGAAATTCAGACCATTGGATTTCAATTAAAGATATCATGCTCGTGGTGTGAAATGAACGTCCTGAGCTCTAAACTGCGTGAAAGGTTGTTAATGCTCACCGTTCAGTCCTATCATAAATAACAGATCATATACTCCACGCTTTATGACTTTCAAATGGTCCACGTAGATTATATTAGATTTTAAAGTAAATTCATACCACAAAACAATCGTCACAAACCTATTAACCAGAATTTATCAATGATTTCATGCTCAACTGATGATTGTAAACTAAGAAAAGTATATCATAATTCCCTGAGATTTATGTTATGCTTTCCTATTGTTTCATGAGCCAACTATGCTTAAAAGTTGAAGAGCGGATCTAATGCAATGAATAAAGATGTTTCAAATTATTAGTTTATTTCGTTTTCTATAAGTGCTTTTTCTTCATATCATGACCTGGTTTCGGCCAAACAACTATTGAAAACCAGAAAGTTCTGGATAACCATTTCGTCCAAGAGTCTACCAGGGATTGAACTCAGGATGATTGAGCTTTACAGCGGGTGTACGAATTTCAAACGATTGAGCTTACATTTAATGGTTTACATTATCTAACTCCAATCAATTCATAGCAACTGGAAATATTTGTTTAACATTCAACATGGCTAGATTACACCAATTACAACTTCTTAGTTTAACTCAGAGAATTGGCAAGTCACTAACAAGTGTATACGATGCTACGCAACATCCTACAATCCTAGAAATGTTCATGAAATGCATATGACAAAACACACGCATTCATCCTGAATTGTTGTATACATATATATACTTTGTCGAATAATTATCGTTATTGTTTGAGTTGGATTATGGCTAGCAAGCGAAATCCAGGACACGTTTTGTTCTATTTAGGACTCGTCAGCCGAATGCACTTGCTTCCTAGTAATGATGTTCTCACATATATAAAATAACAAAGAATGAACAATTTCAGTCCATGATAAATCAACGGGAAGATCTAACTAAATACAATCTAATTAAGTTAACGTTATGTTTATTTACAATAATAATTCATCAAAAATACTAGGAAAGGTATAAAAACAATTGAATATGAATGAATTAATACTCAATAAATCAAGAATACCATAGTAACTAGATAAATGATGATAACGATAAAAGTAAAAAAATGGTTTGTATAATATAACAGAACATATTTGAGAACTCTTTCTGAATAGAAGTAAATTGATTTGATTATTCACAAAATGTAATGCCATGTTGCTATTGAGTAGGGGAGATGGATAACAAACCTGATATGTCTAAATAGATTGACTAATGAACAACAAAGCATTGCATGCTATTGTTGTGTTCATCAAGTGAGAAATGCTGACGTTAAACGCAAAGTATTGGATGAAGATAGCAAATCACTTATTCAAATTGTGAATTTATATCTACTGAGGTGATTGAGACATGTATTATGCATACTAAACCAATACTTATTTCAATACACGATGATGACAGGTGTAGAAGTAGGATGGAAGGAAACTAGAAGCAACCAAAGTAAAACGAAGCATCAATTCGTCAAGTCATTGACTGCTGGTTTAACTCATGTTAACTAGCTGTAGACTACTTGGTTGGGATCTGTGTAACTGTGTAATTCTTAACTTCACGATTTCATATGAAATCTAACTCTTAAACCAACCCCATCCATCGTTCCAACACTTATTCCAAACACTAACCATAAACCTTAAAATCAGTCCTGATCCTAACACTGAACTTCATTTAGAAACAATTTATGGATGACTAAAAGATAAAGGTTTAAGATTTAGACTGTTATAAATTTGTTAATATGAAAACAGATAAGTCGATGTTCTCTTTATTTACAAACAGTAAAAATTCTTGAGAACTTAGGCCAACAGTTTGAATATATCAAGTCTCTATATGTTTTGGAATAATATCATTTTCCATCAATAAAATGTTTATTAACTATGTGGTTAATAACCAATAAAAATGTGTGAAGTTGACTGCCTCATTGGTTTCAATGGAATTTCTTAGATGGATTCTGATTACTTGTCGCGGGGAGTTAAATAGTCGCCAAATCTCGTCATCAAACTGTATTTATATAGATTTCTATTTTTGGATACAGATAAACTTAATGCATAGTTCTTCCTAGTTTAGTAACAGTTATGCCCAAATCTTGAATCGAGATGATCACTTAAAAGGTTGCCAGAAAGTAAAATAGATCTTACTTATCACTAAATAGAAAGATAAAGATAAGTAAAAAAAAGTTCATCAAACATTACTGACCTTAAACATGTGAGCTTCACCCTTAAAATCTAATGCATGACCACCATGTTGCTGAAGTATGCGACGTAAATCATTGAAACGTGAAGATGGTCGGTATTGTGATGTTTCTTTTTCAATATTACTAGTGGTTGTAACCGTGTCATTTGTCTTATTATCTTTCTGATAAAAATAAACACAAAATGGGTAAAGTGTGACTACAGGATCAAACCAATAAAATTCAATTCAATACGTAGACGTGCAAGGTATAAAGTATTCAAAGCATTGTGACTGAGTGATCAATGCTGAGGTTAGCCTTACAGCACTAACCAAGAACAGAAAATTGGTTGGCATGGTAATGAAAGCCAATCAACTGAAGTAACTACGACATATATAACATAGATTTTCAACTTCCACTCACCTCTCGTCTTAAAATAATTGATGATCCCTATCAGTTATAAAACCATGTCAACTAAAATTAGCTACAAATGTTACCATAGACCTAATCCAGAGATGAACCTCCTGTATGATTAAAATATTTTATACTAATTGATTCATGAGTAGCTGCCGAACAGTAGGAAACCTAAGTCAATCATTGTAGACATTATATCTAATCAAAAATCATAGCACCTAAGACGTCAGGTCACTTAGTCCAATCGTTAAATTCTAATTTTATTGATAAAAAGATAAGTGATGAGGATAAGGCAAACACAATGTACGGAGGAAAAACACAGAATACTACAATACTCAATATTAAAGGGCGAAATCGTTTTCAATCAAACAGAATAAGATCCAAATGAATCAGTGAGTCTAGATGAAATCATCCATATTCCCATACTTATTTCACCACTGATTCAATGACTATCTAGTGTGATTGGAGAACATGTTATACATAACTATCCAGTAAAACCTTAAAGAAAAGTATCCCTATCAATGAGTCCTGAACTAGAATGAAATAATGCTTCATTAACAGTTTCAACGATTCACTACATACTGTTAATTCGTAATAATAAGGCTTGAACTCTACGCAGTAGCTGATTAGCTATCATACGAACCTTCTTTTCAGATTGAGCAAACGTGACTAATATTACTAATTATCCTACAGTGTGGCTCAAAGTTTAGTAATGAACTCATGTATGTTAACTAAGTTACATTACTTGTATTATTTGGTCAAAGTTATCTCTTATACTAAATTGCTCCATGGCATTCACATGAAATATTCTACATCATGACTGACACTGATGAATAGAGCAGAAGTAGGATGGAAGAGAATTAGGGGTGGCAAAACTAAAACGTGTAGGACCAGTCCATGAAGTTATTCACTTAGAGGTTGAACTGTGTTAACAGCTGCAGACTACGTAATTAATGTCTGTATAACTATAATAACCAATCGTTGGTTAACATAGTTGAGAACCAGTCACGATACAGCAAATGAATTTACTTTAAGTGTTTTCTTAAATTATAAGATTTAAAATGTTTAAGTACTCTTCTTTTTGAAAGATTTCTTCTATCTTGAATTATATTCCTCATGTTCTATCTCTTCTTTCACTAACAATAATGTTCAT
The DNA here is from genome assembly GCA_034768735.1 of Schistosoma mekongi. Classification (NCBI taxonomy): domain Eukaryota; kingdom Metazoa; phylum Platyhelminthes; class Trematoda; order Strigeidida; family Schistosomatidae; genus Schistosoma; species Schistosoma mekongi. The sequence continues at coordinate 87,680,392 of CM068306.1, read as the reverse complement.
AATGCTTTGTTATAGGGTATAGCAACTTGAACTGACGTTAAAATGTGCCAGGTTTTATGTTATACATGACTAACTGACTGACAAGTGAAGATTAAATTTGAGAAATGTTAACAGATTTCGACTAATTTTTCCACTAAAATTCCAGATAAATCCACGGAAAACCAGATGGTAGAGGGGGGGGCGCCAATGGTTAACTGGTTAAAGCGTAGGGTTTTCAAATCGTCAGATTTTAGCATTAATTTTCCATTCGTCCATTTTGATGGGAGAGATGATACAGTATAATTCACTCGAACATACAGTCAAATCAATAGTTAAGAAAATCGCCTTTTAACTGTAAAGCCTCAAGTCCTACGTTTACTCAACTTAATTTAGTTTGATCAACTAAGTAGTAGTACTAGTCGTCACTCACAATGAGAATATGATTCTAAGTCAACATTATGAATCTGTATAGAGTAAATGAGTTACACAAATATATGGCTCAAAGATACAGTGGAAAAATATTAGTACTTCAATTTGAACGAGTACCCCCACCCACCCACCCCAACGGCAGTAAACGAATTTAATAACGACTGAACATTTATGAATGTATATGAACTACTAACAACGTCAACATTATCTGATTCCACAACTGTTTGAACGTTTTGCCAATTACTAAAATTCCGAAAAGGTAGAAAACGTGAGAAGAATCCTCCACTTCGTGTTGTGTTATTAAGATCTTTATCCGTAATTATTGATTGATGATCAATTTTCGGCGTTTGTGTTGAATCCAACTGATAAATAGAAGACTGTACATTGGCATTCGATAAAGGAAGAGTAGATGACTAAAATGGAATAAAAATCATGTAAATAATCGACTAATGATAGACTAAGTTACTTTAATAAAAAAAAATTGTTATCCTGAATACATGATCCTGCCGAAAACTATGATATTGTTACGCCGGGCGATTAAAACAAAGTAACAAACTCTCAGAACTGTATTTTGGAGGACTATTTTAATTATTTTGATCATGAGTAAAGTAGACATCTCATTTCTACGTTTGTTATGTTCCTCCTATCCTACTCTCCCGTTGAGTGTATTTACTCTTAGTATATTGTTTATTACTTTGAATTATAGTTGCTAAGTTGTGCACAAGATGTCCCCAATCACTGCCAGCATTCCCTTTGTTCTGTATCAATGCTGGATTTTTGATTGGTTAACTGTATAGTCTGGTTTTAAGTATATATAAAGGCACGGTTGAAATACAGTACGTTTTGTTTCTCCGTTAACGATTCTGGTTATTCTATTATCGGCCTGGGGGTGAGTGGCGCTCGTTACAACCACCAAATCCTCCTTTCTTTCTTTTTCACGTCGTAACAGTTAGCTTCATACACTACTAACATCGAAATTGAAGTAAATAGGAAAAGACCGTTAATGCATTGTTATACAACAGTGTATAAGTTTACATGTCATCGGATGTGATATCAATAAACAACAAGAGAAATTTTGGATATCATAATACTAGTAAGTATATAGTAGCCAGGGTTTGAACGTAGGACCTTATGATCTCGTTGCAAACGTTCAACAATCAGTAAAGGTTGGTCGAAACTCATGGGTAGGATTTTCGATCCCACAACGATTATCTAGTATCACTGGTGAAAACTCCAACTTAGCTTTAATAATCGGCTAACAGTAACCTACTTCTATAGACGTTCTAGTGAAAAGTTGTGACTATTTGAGTTCAAACGGGCCACTACTAGTGAAATAGTCATCACTACCGCTACTGTATGATCACGATACATCACAAGTTAGGTGCAGTACTCCTACGACTAGACGCCAACTCAGTACAACTGAGGAATAAGCATTTGTTCTACATTCGATCCATTGGGTCATGGTTCCACACTTATCATGAGAATTATTCTTTATTTTAGAATAGGTATTTTATATCTTCCTAGAATGTCATTTTGTTTAATATTTTTTTAGAGTTATTCGCTAAGGATATATACAAAGGATAAAAACAAAACTGAAATGTGAAAATGAAACTACAACATACTACTCAAGGCAAGTAGATGATACCTTTATTATCTTTAATTACATGGTTCACGTGCTTCATGTATGCTATATCATTTCAATAGTGAAAATCATACAGTTGGTAATGGAGCATGAACATACTGACCGATTGAATTATTGGACTTCAGTATCAGATGAAGAAGTAACGTAACGAATGAGAAAGGCATTTACGAGAAAGATATATGGACGGAGCAACTCTTAAACTACAATAGCTATTATAATGACCGAAAAGAGCGTTGTAAATAATTGTTACTTGAGGAAGTTTGGTCTTTAATACAGAAGATGTAAACACGATATTTCCAAAGCACACCTTCATTGCTACATTTTGTGGGAGTATCATACTAAAAACATGACCTGCGTAAACAGAAGAACTGAGTAAATAGCCTTTCACTGTCATGATAAATATAAAAATTTTAAGTCTCCTACGTAATCTGTATTGCTTACAAGTGGTTTTATGGAAACTGGTTTTAGTTTGTTGTTTGCATTTGTCACACACTGATCTCTGTTGAGTACTATTAAAAAAACCATGGAGCACTGAATAACTTTTTCGTTAAGATATGGGATTCTTCATTAGTGCCTACCTAACACTCAAAATTCTAATAAATCGTGACAAAAAAACAGTGAAACAATTTACAAGTCAAACTAACTCTTGTATAAAGTATGTCGAGTTATTATATAATCATTTGCTTTAACTTTGTTACGATTATGTGGTACAATAGTAACTAATCTACTTATTAACTATAAACTTATCCCTGTGTTGTATAGTTTTGCAACATATAGATACAGACAAGTCCTATCTACATGAGTTCTGTTGTTTAGTGTATTATGTATGTTATTCGTATCCATTCCAAAACATCCATCTCAACTTCGCCAAGTAAAGTATATCAAGTACATCAAGTACAAAACTAAGGCGGTCTGTTTGAAATCTTGGGCATCCATTTTTCAAAATATCTCAAATTACTTTTCTGTTTCTTATTCTATTTTAATCATTTATTCATGTCCCACAATCGCATTATGGGACTCAGCCACTATATGAAAAGTTCACAACCTATCGTGAACAACACAGTGAGATCTAAGTAAAGACATAACGGTGGCTGGCAACACGAGTTAAAAAGGATCAATATTTATCAGATTCCTAAAATTCCTATTCTTAAATGAAGATTTTGTATTGAAAAAATGAACTGCCTACAATTTCTGATTAGTTTGAACATATACCGTAACTGTTGTTTAATCGCAATTCAAGAATTTTGGCTACATGACCTGTATGATGACAATTTGACATAGCTAAAATGTATCCAGATTTTTAGTTAAGACCTTTCTAACATCAAGAAAGAAATATGGTGGTAGTGTTGCTACTCCTCATGAACACTAACCGGTATGAGTACATGAAAAAAAAGTAATTTGTTGAGACACTGAAATGCTAAAATTTTATATTGTACTAAACACACTAATGAATACAGCTATCCTTATTATTATTATTATTATTATTATATTATTAAATTCCGTTTTAATTATACTTCATCTTGGAATTTTAGTCTGATAGCTGTTAAAAAACGATGAAATAGACTAATAGATTCGTTTTATTCAACGAATCTTGCTTTTTCTTGTTTTGTACAAATTTATAGAGAAATCAAATTGCATTCAATATAGAAAATAATTTTACATTATTCATGCATTTTATAGAAACATTAGAAATGCATCATCACATTGTCGGCTTTCCTGGGCTCAGTCATATTAATTATTAATTTTAACATAATCACTATCTTATTGTGTGCATAACATTTCATTTTTACTCAGAAATTGAAACTACAAAAGCAGATCAAATATATACTCGTTACAGTGTATGAAAGTTATGCATTCCATTCAGATTGGCATTGTGGATAGTAACGGTAAAATAATTCAAAATTACGAATCTCTACACTTTGACTTAATATTGTTTAGATAAAAATCAGAAATACCTACCGAATAATTCAGGTAAGTTAAGTGACTTTGTCATTAATTACCTTAAACAAACATACATACAATATGATGTAAACACAAATAGTAACAATTGAATACACATTATAATTACATCAAGTTATACATAGAATTCTAATAACTACTGAAGAGTAACAGATGCAATATAAACTACATAGACTGGTCATTCAGTAGTGACCAGTGTCATGTTTATCTATCTATCAAGCTAAAATGTAGTAACTAGTGTCTGATAGATTCAATATCACGTGCACTATATTTCGATGTTAGATGGTTGGATGTAGTTTAGTGAGAAATCCTGAATATAAGTTTCGTAGTGACGAGTGTCAACTAGCATAAAGCCTAAGTTGAGTTTATTGCTAACCTCATTAACTTGGGAAAAATGTGTGTCGGTGGTTTAAATTCCCAAATCTTAAATCAAGAGAATTAATTAATGAGATAAGACACAAAGTAGAAAAAATAATTTCAACGATACATAGAATGTAGACGATAATAAAAGGAAAGCAATCGAACTTACTACTGTTTCCACTGAAGAATCAACTAAGGTTGAGCTCTGACCATTTGTTATATTATCAACATTCACTGATTTATTATTCCCAGTAGATTTACCGATTTTTCGCGGACATTGTTTCCTTTCATCCTGTAAACCAACGTCATCATCATCAGCAGCATCAACAACGTAATCGATTTTTTCTTTTAAATAATACAATGGGTAAGAGCAAGATGATGACGACGATGACTAATCTTTTAAATAATACAATGGGTAAGAGCAAGATGATGACGACGATGACGATGACCTTGTCAAATTAGTTTCATTAATAAGCCATCTTTCTAAATTATCATGTGCACCATGCTGAACAATAGCACTGCATGTATCAAAATAGGCCTGCAGCGAATCAACTTGTTTGCACAATATCTCTCTATAGATTAATAGTAAATGGATATGAAGAATGGAAGAGATTATTTTAATATATATTATTTATCAGACTACTAAGATAAGTACGTAATTCAGTAATGACATTAATTGATTATCTGAACAGTGTTGATAGATTCGGGTTACTTGGTTAGAATTCATAAGACTGTCGTAACTGATAGTTAGAGACTTTGGGTAACGTTGCTTAGAATCAGTGATAGTAGTGCAGGTACATTTACTCTCCGTATTCTGTTAAATCGTAAGCTTAAAATTATTATATACCACACTCTTTTTTTACCACCACTAACTCATAGTGATATTACTTTGATTTTCATCAAGCTGTGCTAATATATGACAACTTGGACTGAGTTACATATATGTCAGGTTCTATGTTGTATACGACTGACAGATTGAGGCCACCTTTTTGCCGGATTAAAGAAAATCTTTCGGTATGGCTAAGAAAAAGACAATGTAAAACAATCGCATTTTGTAAATTATGCAACACAGCACTCAGCCTCAGATTTATTGTTCGGTATTATTTGCAAATTCAATGAGATATACCGAAAAAGGTGTAGGTTTCAATCTACTTTACACTGTAAAAGATTTAGTTATGTACAACTTAAAGTCCAGTATGTTCATACAAAAGTAATTCGTCAGATCACTCTCGTTACCGTTATCTTTTCCCAGATTTATCGATTATCACTCACTACAATATAATGACAACCATAGTTACTGTATCCTCCTCCCCTCCCCACCCACTTCATCCTACTAATCATAAATAACTTCACTAGAGATACATAATATTAGGAAATTTCCGTCACTAATGGGTATCGACCAATTGTACCCAAATACAAATAACATAGTTTTCTATTCAATACCTTACTGTCAATCTTGATACCACAAATTGATTTGAAGTAGATAATCATCGATCGCCTGAAAGCACTAGACAGCTGTTTCGTCATAGTGTGGGACTCCTCAGCAGTGCGTACCCACGACTCCATCGGGGATCGAACCCAGGACTTATTGGCTCCACGGTGAACGCTCTACCATTGGACCACTGAGTCGGCTCCTAACGGTTGATATTTCCAATTCAAAATTGACAATTAACTATCTCTACAAACCCCCTTATTTGTTACTTAACTTTACGATTAGATGAGAAGTGTTAGCAATTTATTTACGTTATAAATAATCAAGGAGATTGAATTAATTAATGTATTATCCGCATAATAAAAGCATTTCAATGTAGATTAAAATAATAATTCATTTCTGAATTGATCAATAAAAAAGTAGTAGATATTCAAGAACTAACTTAACTTACATACAAATAGGGGAGTTTGTAGAGATAGTTAACTGTTTAATTCAATTTTGATATCACGAATTGATCTGAATCAGACAACCATTGATCACCTGGAAGCACTGGACAGCTGTTTCGTCCTAGTATGGGACTCCTCAGCAGTGCGCATCCACGACCCCATCAGGGATCGAACCCAGGACCTTCTGGCTCCGCGGCAAACGCGCAATGTATCACGAATTGGCTGAATTGGAAATATCAACCGTCAGGAGCCGACTCAGTGGTCCAGATCAATTCGTGATATCAAAATTGAATTAAACAGTTAACTTACATAATTAAATAGAAGTACAAGTTGAAACTTATTCATGCATAGCATTGATTATGACAATTCTGTATAACAATAACTTAAACATGAATGTATCTATGTATGTATTCACTCATTAACTTCATTGAAATCTTAAATTCTATTATTCTTTACTGAACACTTTTACTTTAATCTTCCTTCTTGTATTCTGTTATCGTGTTACCTCTGTAATCGTGTAGTGCTAATATGGTATGGCAACTTGAACCTATGGACGTATGTACTCGGTTCTACGTTGCCGACGAATGAATGAATGAATAAACATAATTTACAACAATTATATTATAACGTTTATTATAATGCATTAACCTATTGAATATATCGAGCAAGTGATTAAACTAGTCTCTATATAAATACACTAAACCGTTTGAAATTTTGATGAATACACTTGTAATGTTGAAATAAACAAAAAAAATGGATATATGTAAATCAGTTTTCATGGATTAATTAAGGAGACAATTAAAATCACTATTGTCCGGTGGCTCCCACGAACCTCAACGAAGCCTCCAGAGCCTTTGACGGAGTCGGAGACATTCCGTCCAATCACTGATCGATAGAACCTTCCAGAATCTCGATTTGGAATGTTCTGATTAGGAAACAGTTGAAACTTCTTAGTTCGGATTGGATGGATTATAATACTGATTTTTTGTTTCAGAGAATTATAAATGTACGAATATTTCGTATATAACTCTCTCTCTCCATTTTACTGGAATAAAGATTCCTGTCTATTCGTTTTCTGTCTTCTGAATTTGCAACTAGGAGGGTTCAAGGCGTTCAAGTGCCAAAGTTAACTGTGGCTATTCAAGCTATCACGTACGAGAAATAGCATTCAATGCATTTATCGTTTGGTGAAATTGTAAATCTTTATCGACTGTGGTTACGATATGTAGTACGTAGGCGTAACAATAGCTTGCCTCGATAAACGACGTTGGTTGGTGTAAGAGTAGGATGGAAAGAAGGTATCGAGTATTAGATCATGAAACCTTTGACTATTAAATTGAATAATATGGATAGGTATAAACCACCTTATTTATTTAAATACATAAAATTCGGTACAAGTAAGTAGAAACAATTTACGCCCCATACAATTAGAAGCATAACATCGTAAAGAAATAAAAAACGAAAGGTGATTATAACCAAAAGGCAAAATTTGGGGAGATAATAAGAAAATTGCCTAGTATGAAAAGAAGTCACTATGAAAAATACAGTTAATACAGTCAACATCCATTTTAGAAAGATCATCACATTTTATGAATAATTTTATAAAAAAAACTGCAGCAAGATTGTCACTAGCTTCTCTTGAGACATGTCTAGTAAAACTTAAAGCTACTGAGTAGTATAATCTTTAGGACGTTAACGAAGGAGTTATGATAGAGGATAGTCTGATGCAGCTTTCTTTTATTTCACGGCACCATGTCATAAGTTGACCGCCTCTCTACTTTTTCTACCCAGTTCTAAAGTCAACAAATACTCCTTGATATTCAAGCGATTGAGATGGTATTCGTCAAATATGACCAGTAAATGAAGACAGTGTTCGAATTAATGACAACTCTTGAGTTATTATCATTGCATGCCAACACGCATAGAGAACCTCAGTATTACTAACAGCCGAGTCAGTAAGCCATCGGAGACAACGATGGTCAAACAGACAGGTCAGTTTCCACAGACATGGGGCAGAACTGTTCTCGCTGAAGCGTTGATATCCCGAGATTTTGCAGTCAAACTCACGATGATTAATATTACTGACTTTTAGTACTTCAGAACTCATGCATCAAGCTGTGCTAATGGAGTGATGGTCCAGTTTTGGAAGTTACATTAACTGAGATCTTGACTAGAATGTTTGATCTGAACGTAATTCCATCTGACTAGTCTTGATAACTAATCGTCCCAGTCTATAAAAAGGGTCAAAAGCCTTCGTGTGAAAACTACCGAGGAATAAGTTTAACGAATATAGTGTGTAAAATGTTAGCTACAATAATACTTCAACAACTAACTAGAGATTGTGAACATCGGATTTGAGAAAACAAAGGTAGTTCAAGAGCTCAATGTGGTTGTATAGACCACATATTCACGATTCGGCAGGATCTAGAGCATAGGTACTTTCCGACGTCTAATAATAGTTGTGTTCCTTGACCTTAAGGCTAAATCGGACTCTGTCGATCGTGAGGTTATGTGGGAATATCTGTCACTGAAAAGCATACCTACGAAATATATTAATCTTGTACATGTTCTCTACTTGAACACTACTAGTAAAGTAAAAGATTATTCAGAACAGTCCTCGAAATTGACAACTCCGTTAGTGTGTCCGGATCCCCCATGACCATCATCATTATTTAATCGTATCCTAGGCATGCTTTAAGAGTTAATGTATACGAAAATTTGACTTCTGAGGGATTCACGTCCTTCAAGGGGTTACGTTGACTCAGAATATGCGAACGATATCGTTCTACTGGTTTTAGACCGTGTCAAAAGTTGGTCTTCTGACTGCCTTAAGCGTCAATCCAAGCATTTTTAGAATGTGCTAGGTAAATGTGGTTAATCGAACTTTGAAATAGTGAATCTTCATCAGTTGAGGTGGTTAGGATGTGTTACAGATGCCAAACCACCACCTACCTCAACGGTCAATGCTATCTAGTGTCGGCGTAAGAGTAGACTGGAAAAAAACGCCAGGGGTGGATAAAAAAAAACATGGTATCAGTCCATGAAGTCATTGACAATTGGATTGGACCATGTTAATACGTACAGACTATCTGGTTGGGGTCCGCGTGATAACCGTAACCAGTGGTTAGAGAACATGGATGACATGGGTGAAAACTGTTCGCATCGTTGAAGGTGCATTCATTATTTGCCCTTCCCGAATTCATTATAAATTATTTTAGTTGATTTATATTTTCTTAAATCTTCTATCCTTAATTCTCTCTGTTAACATTAACTCTGCTAGTACCTTCACTACTTTGGGATTTGATCCAAAAAATTATTCCTCATTGCTAATTTGAACATAGCAACTTGAACTGTATGTATGCATGTACAATCAACATAGAACCTCGCATCTGTGTGCATCGGTTCAAGTTACCATACCACCATGGCACAGCAAGGTTAACACCACTACCATTAGTAGAAGTTACTTCAATAAAATAAAATAATAATAGTAACAACGAATGTGAACATATAGAATATGGTTCAGGAGGCGTTGAAAGAAAGTAATGGAATGATTTAAAGCTCATGATTTAAGCGAGTACAATGAGTGAATACATCTCCGCCATTGTAACCGATTCTGGGTCATATCATTCAGTGTTTTTAGCCACTGGCTACGGTAATCGCGAGGACCCCATGCAAGTAGTCTGCAGCTACCGACACGACTTAAACCGGTAGTCAGTGACTTCATGGACTGATGCCATATTTCAGTTTGGCCACCCCTTACTCTCTTCCATCCTTCTCCTATATCAGCCAACATTGCGCGTCGAGGCAGACAGTGGTTGGGCATACACAACACATATCCCAATCACCTAAGTCAATGAAAATTCACAACCTCATCGACTGATTTACCACATTTGTCTAACACCCATCGTCTAACCTCGTTGTTACTTACTCAGTGATCCCAGCTAAAGCGAGCGATGTTTCGTAGACATCGATGGTCGAAAACTAACAACCGTCGAGTGTCATCTACTCTTAATGGCCACGTCTCACACCCACCCATACAGTTAGACAGAGCTAACTGTTGCGCAGTCCACTCTCCCTTTCGTTGAGAGACGAATATCTCGTCTACGACATGGGTGACGTTAGTTGGCAAAAGCCAATCGAGCTTTTTGAATACGTACTGAGATTTCGTCTGAGATTAGCCAATTAGGGCTAATCAGACTTCCAAGATAAGTGAAGTGACTGATTGGTTCAACTTGAACTAATGTATCCACTTACCAAATTCTATGTTGTAAATGACTGACTGATTGCAAATGGAGTATGATTACTTGGACAGATGAATATACGCCATGTTTTACTATGTATGTGACTGACTTACTGAGTTACGCTAATCCACTATTATTATTATTATTATTATTATTATTATTATTATTATTATTATTATTATTATTATTATTGATCTAGAACATAAATTATTGTCCTTAAATCTCTTCCAATTAAAACAAAAATATTGTGACATTGAAAGCAAATGAAAAGTTCATAAAAATCAGATAAATTGTATAATTAAATAAGAAATATATAGTCTATTCTTAAGAAAATACTTCATTAAAATTTACTTATAAACATTTGTAAGTAGTATGTAAGCAGTGAAATACTTTGAAAACTTTTCAATACATCTTTGAATTGAAGTATAATAGAAATTAGTTTGTTTGTATTCGTCACACACTAGTTTCGCTAAGGTATCATTGAAAAACATGGAAAACTGGATATTTACTTCATCCCAGTAAGGAACTGTAAGAGTAGTACTCACATACAACCCGGCAAGAGAGTAAACCTATGACAATTCGGATTATGTAATGAATGCGTTACTATTAATATTATTGCTAATAAAAGCTAATATGAAGAGTATGTCGAAAGGAGAAGGCTTTCCTCAATCACTTAACTGCAGTAAATTAAAAAAAAAGTTTGAATTATATCATAATCATCCACCCAAATTATAAATAGACAGAATTTTAAAATGTCAGCCATTGGATGCCGATTCAGAAGAATACAGTTTAAGCCTTGTTCAAAAAAGGTTAGGAATTCACTCCTCAATGAGATTGTGGATGCTGATGGCCAATGAGCAGTCCAATGATAGGACAAAATAACTATCCAGTAAATCCCAACTTTTAACAGTTGTTTAACTAAGATCTATTTATGATATGAAATTCAGATTATGAGATAGTTAACATCATTTCTATCAAATAACATTAACAACTTATAGTAATATCTACATTAAGTAGTAAATGATGAAGCAAAAGTGGAGTCAACTAAATAATAATAATAATAATAATAATAATAACAATAATAATAATAATAATAATAATAATAATAATAATAATGTAATCAATAACACACAACAATAAGAAAAGAAATAACACTACTCCAAATGTTACCATATTAAAATAAACAACTTATAAAACAAAAGGTAGAAATAAAAAAACAGGTTTAACAACGTATAGGTACCATAGTAACCAAATGACATTAACGAATCAATTAACACAGAAAAATACATAGATGGATAGATAAATAGATAGTAAACAATATTCTTCATCTTTCTGTATATCTATTTACCAGTAAATTAAAATCAAAAGAAGACTCTATCTCCGTAGAAAAACAATATTTTTTTTTAGTGAAACAGCATCATTGTAATAGGTGAAGAAGTATATGTAGATATTAGAAGATAACGTGACAGTTATTTTTATATTTAAAAACTATCAAACACTGGACAGTAACATTGTTCAATATAGAAACTCTGGGAACCTATACACCAACAACCCAACAAGTAATCAAATCCAGAAGATTCAGGTGATAAACAGAATAATACTCTGAGTAGAAATCATCCAGTGGTCTATATTTTCAGTAAAAGTCAATTCATGATATCTTATCGATAAATCAGCCTTACTCTCGGACACTGGTGAATTTCGACAGTCATAAATCCACCTTAAAGATATGCAAGTGTGACTACATGACCATTATTAAGAATCAGTACCAGTGGATATGTACATCAGGAGACTCCAAAACTAGGATAAAAAAGAGCAATGTACTCACTGACTGACTGGTTTACTGTTGTACCACGTGGAAGCTTTACTGCTCAACGTTGAGTCACTGTAATGTAAGAGCCAGAGAAGCTACGCTGCTGATCGAATGGAATCAGGTAGAGTAGAGTTCGGACTTATCATCCACCAGTTGAAAGCTATATGCTTTAATTAATAAGCCACCACATCGTTGCCCCGTCTTAATAATTCTCCATGATTCCCAACCCGATGCTGTTAACTGATGGACAAAATCATAATCGAGCTGAGTAGTCTTTACATAACACGTGTAATCACATCAAAAAGTTATATTGACATAATTTTATCTTTTCTCGCAGTACTTAATAACAATACATTATTAGCAGATTATTAATACAACCCAAAATCTGGTAGACTAAAATACTCGACACTGGGTTACATATTTGATATGTAAAGACCATGTAAAATGTCCAGATATAGCCAACAGCGCGAAAATTAGGCACTACCTCTCAAAAGGCTCTCATATAGGCAAGTGTCCATAAGCTTACTAACTTCTCATGACAGAAGTGTTGTTTACAAAGTCAGAAGACGAAGACTAACATCGGGCACCTAAATGAGTTAGTGGATATAGGTAGTTCATTTAGGGGAGTTGGGAAACCCTAGTCTCCAGTTGATGGTTTATATTGACTAGAGGATCTTCAAGAACCGAATGGTGTATTAACCAATTTCGATCACTGGCTACCATAAGACTTTATCTCCTGACTATATTGTGGATTAGACCTTTAGGTCAAAGATTCGACGAGTGGCCCACCTAACAAAACTACCTGGTTCGGTATAAGCTGACAGGTATTATCACGGTCCACAAACAATTATGACGGTTGATGATTACATAAAATATGAACTACTCGCTGTACTATTTTGGTAATGCAAATGATATCAACCATCGAGTTCATACAAATATATTTATCTTACAATCATCCATCTATCTCTTTATTCTGTTTTGTCTCTTTAACATATTTTTACATCTTATTGCGTTCACTCAATAGTTCATTTATGATGTAAGTTGAATCCTGTCTGTTTGGTCCCAGGTCGCTGAACGATTCATCTTATGAAAGCTGTCACCGACTAGGAAATTTGACAGAGTTATTTTGTGGCCACATGTACAATTTAAGTTGGTTTCAAACGTTCATCTATAAATGCGGATTTGATAAAAGGTAGGTCAGCTTATGTATTTGGAAAGTCGCGGCAATGATGTTTAATGTATCCCAAAGACTGGAATAGATGATCATTTTATGACACATTAGCACGAAACAGTATTGATTGGTTCATTTTTGGCAAATCAGCGCCAATGAGCAACAGAGGAGGTCCTAGAGTATTCCCATAATGATGCTATATAAACTCTGGTGCAATTATTTACTCGCTTTCTGATATTTCGCTTCGGAATATATTTTGCTATTTGAACTATTCTTGTTATGATTTTGGACCAAGTTGGTGATGTTGTTGAATCACAGAACACTAGACGAGGTTAAAACTTAATATTGTCGGGTCATTAGGAACGTCTCAACAACATGGCGTCGTCATATGAAGTAAAACTACATAGGATTGGCTTCTGTAAATCCATTCCAACTCTCAGCTTCAGTTACTAGAGTTACTGTATCTCACTGGCTATCAAATATTATTCGAAACAGAAGTCAGTTTCAACCCTGACGTAATTTTCTGTAAAACTAGTCATAAAAGTGAGATTAGCGACGTCAACTAAATGAAACTATTATTGGCTGTATTTGCAACCGTTTCATTTTTCTGAATACATATTTTTTTCTGATGTTAAATTCTACATTTTGTCATCCCTCCTCCATTTCTTCATTATATTGTGTTTCTAATTGTGTGGTGAATGCTTTTGTTAGTGTCCATTCGTACGAAACTTCAGTGTTTAAATAAATAACAAAACACGTATGTGAAGATAAGCCAAACTATCTAGATATTCAAGTAAAAGTAGATGTGGTAGGCTTCTAAAGAGTAAATAATTGTAGCACAAGAGGACGATTACGGCAAAGTTGTATTTCCTGATATGATTGACTTAAATCACGCATCAAAAACTAAACTTCGAACTTATACTCATCCCATAAATTAGTTCATGAACAGACTTCTAAGTATAAGCTAACTGTGATGGAAACTTCATAAGAACATAATAATATCAGCGTACATGAAAATAATTAAAAAAGTATTCTATGTTTGTTATAAGATACTATTGGAAGTATTTTAGAGTTAAACAAGAAAATATGAATCTGTGAAAAGGATAAACTGTGAACAAGACAATGAGTTAAATGTTTTTAAATCGATGTTGAATGTTTAAAATGAGATATTATTGTAAACGGTGAACTACTTATAAATACCTACAACAAATCCAAGATCACTGAAATCTCTATTATCCTGTTAATTTGTGATATATTTTGAGATTTAATTTGTTACTGATTGATGTTGATAGTGTACTATTAAAAACCAGGAAGCACTAGACAGTCGTTTCTTCCCTGAGTAGGACCCCTCAGTGCACACCCTAGATTTCAGAGGCTTCAGGTTGGCTAACACCTAACCATCTGCACCACTCAGTCGACATCCAATCGTAGAATTCCCACTACCACAAGCCATCTCAATTTCATTTGTAATTACTTGTGCGCAGAAGTGCGCAACCTGCATTTTGGCCCATGTCAAGGGATCGATTTTGAAGATGAACGACATAGCAGTAGAACAGAAACTGGATTGCAAACATCATAAAATCACTTCTTTTTTATGGCAAAATAGTTAGTTAATCAGTTAATCACAACGTAGAACTTGGTACGTGCATACATTAATTCATGTTGCCAGGCCCCCAAAGAGAAATGAAAATGTTACATTAAATCCCAGAGTAGTGGAGATAGTAATAGTATTAGTAGTAATGAAAAGGGTCAAAATAAGATTCAAGAAAACATAACTCAGTGAACAAGGGGAAAAAGAAAGAAAAAATATGATGAATTCAGGAACTTAGAATTTGGGAGGGGCAAAGAATGAATGCACCTTCAACATTGCAAAACGATTTTAAGCCATATCACCCAAAGTCTCCAACCGTTGGTTACGATCATCACGCAGACCCCAACCAAATAGTCTGCACTTATTAACATGCCCCAATCCAGTTGTCACTGACTTCATGGACTGGTGCCACGTTTTGGTTTGGCCGCCCCTAGCTTTCTTCTATCCTACTCCTACACCAGACAGCATTGATCGTTGAGGTAGGTGGTGGTTTGGCATCTGTAGCACAAATCCTAACCACCTCAGCTGACGATAACTCACTATGTAATCAATCAATTTACCATCTGTACCTAGTACCCTATTCCTAACTCACGTATTGGCTGCTCCGTGGTCTCCGAAATCACGAGTAATGGTTCTAAGACATCTGCGGTCGAATACTAGCAACCTATAAATAGCCTGTATTCTTAATGGCGATGTTTCACACTTATAAAGTAGAAAGGATAGAACTGTTGTGTGGTAAACGCATCGGTAAACTGATCAATGAACGGATGTTGATATGCCGGGCACATAATGAAGATTGGCTATCTTCGGGAACTGTGATTTATAACATTATTTCATTTATTATAACTGTGGACAGTGTTAACATTTTATTTCTATGACTGTTACGTTCCCCTTGCCCGGTTCTCTCGTTTTGTATATTTGCTGTTGGTACATTGTTTATTAACTATGAACTACGTCTACCTTATTTTGCACAAGTTCTCCCCATTCACTACCACTATTTCTTTTGTTCTGTACAAATGTTAAATTCTTGATTGGTTCACAGTGTGGTCTGATTTTATGTATATATAAATGCATGATTAAAATATAATTCGACCTTGGACCTTGGTCTGGTTCTCGCTCTCTCAGTCTTCCTGTTCTCAATTCTGGTTGTCCTATTGTCGGCCTAGGGAGGTGAATGGGCTTAGGTCAATCGCATATTCTTAACTAGGCACACATCGCATTGGTGTTCGCATCAACCAACCAAAATCATCTCCCTCCTTCCTCGTCCTTCTTTTCTCTCGTCATAACAGATGTCTAGCCTATGCTACATATTATACCATTTGGTAGAAGCCAACAGAGTTTTGTGTATCTATACAAGGGGGTTTTAACAGAAACCAGACCATAAGAGCTGATGAAACTCCCAAGATAGGTAAAACAGTCGACACACCCAAATGCTTGACTCCCTATCACTATTTTCGGTGCGAACGCAGATCAGTCTTGAAGGAATACTTTACATTTGGAGAAGGAGAATCGCATCCCAACAATGCTACTTACAACATAGATGAATATTCAATCTTAATAAGGATAATAGATAGGGGTATGCGTCAAGAAGAGAAGTGCAACAAAGACAACATATTTTGTACTAACTTGCAACAGTGCCTCAGACAGGCAGAAAAAATGCTCAGTTTCTAATCATATAATAATATTTAATAAGTATGTAAAGAATAAAAACTAACTTAAAAGTTTCCATTTCAGCTAATTTCTCCCTAAGCCCATGATTTCGTTTATAACTAGATGCTGAATGAATACTTGGACTGTAAGTTGAATTAAGCGATAACAAGGAACTATGATGATGAGTGGTTTTTTCTGATCCATAACCCGATTCAGCAATACGATGTCGTTCAATGGCGGATATCCAATTATAGCGTTCTTCCTGACTTAACCCACGTAGATACCAAATAACATCGCCTACACGTACCTAAAAAATAGCAATAGAATCAGACAAGTGAATGTATCAGATTCCAGAACATAAGTAGTTAAAAAATTAGCAATATACTCAAAGTGTTTCTGACATTTAAAGAAAACTGAATCAAGTTACACTTATAAGCTACTGACACATACTTATACAATAGGAAGCCAATGAAAAGCAGAAGTCTCGGACACCTAAGCAAACCCATAACTCTACAGCAAACTAAACTTCGAAATCTGCAAGTCATATGAAGAGCTTCATCCTGTTGGGTTACTAAGCTGAAACTGGTTAAAGCTCCATATTCTTGACTAAAGTCAACTTACAGTGTAACAGTATTCTCATTTAATTTTAGACGAATTGCTGTTTTGTTACTCATTAAATTAGATAATAAATGAAATAAGAAAAATATATTATTAAAGAAACAAGAAGTGAACCGTGAGAAAAAAGTTAAGCGAAAAGCAATAGTACACAAGGAAATTTACCTCAAAACGACATTCATCGTATTCATGAGTTTTAACATATGCATTTTTTATACGAACAGAACCTCTAGAGCCTAAATCCATATCATCCGAATTACGATAATACGTCAAGGAGCCATCAGATAGAATAAAATAACGTTCTTGCCACCCATGTAACAAATTTGTCCATTTACTAAGGTAGCCACGGACAGCTAGCGGTGCCCATAGCTCCCCCTCTGATACACCAGCATCATCATCATCCGAAATGCACATAGACCTAATATTCTCTTGACTCGAAGTATGAACAGCTTTAGAGATATACGAATTGATAGTCTGAACATTAAGTGTATTAGTCAGAGATGTTGGACAGGAACCAGATGTAAGAGTTGAAATATTATAATGCATCACAATGAAGACCAGTTGGCAGGGGACCTGGAAATTCCAGAAAAACACAATGGACTAACCAGTACGCACTACTACGGATTTAAAAAACTCTAGTATGGTAAAATTTAAAAAAGTAATCCAGATGAGCTAGCAAATAAATCATGTTTAAACTTAAAAGGATGATCGTTGGATTAAGTGCTCAGTACTCTATAAAATAAAAAATATGAGCATGAAATGCTATTTTATAAAATGTTAATAACGTTGTTTGCTTCGGTTCATGGCAAATGGTATTAACTATAGAGATGAAGATTTGCCATAACCAACTAGAACTACTAGAAACATTAAGTCTTTACAAATCACCACTGACAGTTCATCTACATAATCTCCATCAAATCTTCCAATAATAAAATCAGTAGTAAAACAATGCCACAAAATTTTCTATCACTCTAGTCCCCGACCGTAGTTGCTACTTCGACGTAGCGATCGGGTTCCTTATCGTGATAACATAATTGAACTACAGTAATTACAACATTCGGTTATTTACTTGATGTCACCTTATCAGTATAGAAAACTAGCGTAACTCACTCTCCCTTACTCTCTCTCTCCGACTGCAAGTTCTGGTAGCCATTTTGATGTAGGTATAGATTAAATACAAGAGCAAAAGAGGTGAATAATGAGTGAATCCCTGTCGACAGTCATTTACAAGATATCTGCCGAAATGTCACAGCAAAATCTCGGAAAGATAACGACATATATATGCCTCTTGTCGTTCCTGCCTGTATCCGCCTACACACACTAGATGCAGCTCGGAGGAAATAAAAAACGAGTCCTAAAGGAACTTCGGAGTGAGACGCTGAGACTTGCTATTAATAACAACTGATTGTAACGTCCAAGTCAGTAAACTGAGTCAAGCTAGTCTTTTGGAGTCTAAGTCCAGAGGACGGATAATGAAGATCGTCTTTTACAACTGTGTTCTGATTAACACATTTTCCCAACTAGCGCAAACTTCAAACATAAGGACTGGCATTGTGCAACATGATAACCTTTGGTATCAACAACACGATAGACACATATAGATCATACTAGCTATAGTCATAGTTGGATAAGCACAGCAGAAGACTGTAGATAGTTCCGAAGTATATGTTATGACACACACCATGTCCGAGCGGAAGCACACATTTTCATGCATTTAAGCAGGTTATAAGAGGTCAACTCCTTTAATATCAATTCCAGAAAAAGATCAAGAATGTGATCAGAGAAAAATAAGTAACGCTTTAAGTCGATTACAAGGAAGAAGTTCATCCCAAAGAAGCTTGAAACGATTTTCAGACAGTTGTAAATGTAATCAATCAAACGCCATTATTCTATACTTCCTATCAAAGACCGTGTTTCGCAATCATTAGGTGAATTGGAATTTCTGAGCAATACTCTCATCATTTTGGAGTCAACCTATCAAGACCTACTGCCTATACTCGCTACAAAATACTTCGTCATTGCAGCTTCATTTAAAGTCAAGAAACTTAAGTAAATTTTCTATCCACGTTAGTATTATTTCATTGTGTGGTAAGTACAGAACATTCTTGCAACCTGATGTCCCCACATCGCATCCGGCAATAGAAAAGTTAAGTGAAATAAGTAGAATGACAAAACCCGAGCCAAAGATGAAAAATAAACACAAAATTCTAACTAAAAATATCTGATGTTTGACAAGTTGTCAAACTAAGCAACAAAATAATGCTCTTCCGTAGAACAAAACCGGTAGGCGATAATGTTTTCGCAAACACTAAATAAAATGATTTAGAAATTAGAAAGAATGAAAACTTAACAAAAACGAGCGACATGTATTCGAAAACCTGAGACATTAGGAAGAACTTTAGTTCCAATTAACTCTTTTTCAAAGAAACGCCTAAAACAAGAACTAAACTAAAGGCTGACTTTAGACCAGGTCGTCAGTAAAAATAAATATCTGAATTCCATACTTTTAACCTAACTGCGTTTCGGGTAATCTTCAGTCGACTCAGAATTTTTAATACACATATAAATCAGAAATATGTGACCAGTATATATATACATATAGATAGATAAATAAAAAGCCCATGAAATAACCTTAACATATTTCTAAAAATAATTAGAAGCAGTTTAGAAAAATTTATTGGCTACAAGGAATCTACGATGTTTTACGAATACTTGATGAATACCGACAACAAAACCCAAAAAAATTTAACAAGTGATGGAGTATGACGGCAAAGAAGATTCAATTTAAACGTTGACTATATATTTGAAGACAAAAACTGTATAAGTTATATGCATAATAAAATAATATTACCACTAAAAACGCAACAGAAAATAGCTAGGAATGTAACGGCACCTGTTGAAATGAGCTCCCACACACTTCTAAAAACCAATATCCGTACTTCTAGTTTACTTAAAAAATTTATGAACTGTGGTTCTTTGATATCTTAGTCCAAATTGTAGAAATGTTTTTGGCTTCAATAGCTTAGTGCTGGCTATACTGCCTTTGTAACTGTGCAAAATTAGTTACATCATAAGTTAAAAACAGGAGTAGCATCTATTGTTTTGTCCCACAGTGCCCATAAAGTCTAGATATGAATAAAACGTTCTTCTAAATTATGCAAACCCTTCATGCAGGAAGTTCAATAGTTTTTAATTTTGACTACAGAAATGTTAGCACGGATTATTTTTGTTTTTATTCGTCCTCGTATTTGTAGCTTAAAAGCTTACAATTGACGTGGGTTATAGGCTGTATGAACATCAAGATCATATCACCTTTGATCACCCTATGCTATACATAATACAGTTTTAAAGCATAAAGTCGTCTTGAGTAAGGTTTATTTTTAGTCACACTACCTTTTCCATTGCTCGTCTCTGGATTCTTTCTAAAATAGCAATGTTAGATATGAGGACACATTATATGACGTTTAATCGAGTTTTTAAATTAGGTAACAACTTTGGACATGGATGGCAATTCAGGAGTTAAACTGCCTGAGGTCCTAGACAAAAACCGGATACTGAGTATGCTTTATTATCCACGGTATTCCCGTGGGATGATACCACTAATGTGACTCAGATGGTTGCACCAAGGTCGTCTTCTAAGATAGAAAGAGTAAAGTAAGAGTTCATCTCCGCTGCTCAACATTGGCATTTTTCATTCAGTGATACAAAAAGGAGGCGTTTTGGTAGCTTATCAGCGTATTCATTTCAGATATCTCAGATATCTTCATAGCTGGACAGATTTTACATAAGAGGCTTCTATGGATTCAGTCGATCTATTATCCCTTTGATTATATGGTACTCAAAATATACAGTAAATTGACAGACAGTGGTAGGCGATTTAGCGATTGACAAACGGTGCAGCGGAATAACTTAGAGAGAAGCTGGATCATGATTTCATTCCTCGGAATGAGAGCTGTGTATTACATTGAATCCATGTCCAACAAACTAAGGGTAAGATCGCCCGTTCTCCTCAAGTACATCTACAGTAATCTATTACTGCATTTCAGAGACCCCATTGAAACAGTCTGATAGTTTTTCCTTTCCTGCCTGATTTTGAAGGAGAATTTGTTACACAGAAACCAGTGGGATATTCAGTTCACCTGATCACTGGAAAGTCATCGACGATTCCAGTCTTAGCACGTATGTTTGTTGATTTTGTGAGTGCTGGTTTATACCTGTGTAATAAACCTAGGTTTGTTGCAAACCTGTCGAAATGTGACGACCAGCGGACTCAAAGACGGTGTGTTTGATACATCGCCACACTTCGTCCATGTGGGTCATGTATGCTCAGTTAGAGCCATACCCTAATCGGTGTGTATTGTGGCAGCCCTCGCATAATGTGAGTTCTGAAGGGGTACATGGCATAAATTGTACGAACCGTATGACGGCATGGTCACTAGAACCAAATGAGCTTATAATATCCAGACTTTATACTTCAGTTTCGCAATAAGTAAATATGCAAAGTATTCTGGAGACGTTTTAACCAACCTTTCAGCAGGTATGTTGAGTTACGTTGTGGCGCAGCTCATGAACAACGAGAAAGTGCCTAAAGTAGAATACTAAAGTGGAATTGTAATTTGGTGTGAAGAAATAGGAGGTCATTAAGGTCGCCGACAAATAATGCATGAGTAAACCCTAAGGGTAGACATGCACGGAGCACCTTAAAAATGACTTGTCGACGGAATTCGGGTTATTTCGGGGTTTACATAGGATTCCAACCAAACAGGATTCAGGACTTTCCCTCACAATACATTTCAAAACATCAAAATGAGTAAGCCTTGGAGTAATGGTCAAGGGTACATATAATGCTATGCCGCCTCCTAATTAACAGAGAGAACTAGAGTGCCCAGAGAGCAAGCTGCCTTCTTGGAAAGTAGCTGATTTCCCATGATTTGAAAGTGTAAATAAATAAGGATGCACGCGTAAATTCCATACTTATTACATACATGGTCATCTAAAACTAGGAAGATGAACACAGGTAGCACAAAACAACAGCTAAACTATCCTGGAGTTCATGAAATGAGTGAATTAAATGGTCTCTAACAAGAGCATTGCGTGATATTACTCAACACCTAAGCTTATAATATGATTAAGAATAAAGAACAGTAGCGTAAAATTAAACTGGGTGGGGCTAACAATTTCAGAGAGCCTGTTATCTTCTTAGTTAATTAAGAAATGATTGTTTACGTAAACGCATCCATTGAGGTGTTGGGAACGAAGAGATTAACAACATCATGTGCAAATAAAGAAAGTAAACCTTCAAAAAATCACGAACAAATATTTATGCAATTTATTTTATTTCGTTGGTTATATATCAGCTGCTGCATACAACCGGGGATGACACTCGTAACAAACTTTAGCATATCAATGAAAATGTTTAGACTTGATTGAAATCAAAATTATATAGGCATGATAGATATTTCAACATAACAATTGTTAGATGAAATGCTGCAACATATATATAGATACTCAACACCTAAGCTTATAATATGATTAAGAATAAAGAACAGTAGCGTAAAATTAAACTGGGTGGGGCTAACAATTTCAGAGAGCCTGTTATCTTCTTAGTTAATTAAGAAATGATTGTTTACGTAAACGCATCCATTGAGGTGTTGGGAACGAAGAGATTAACAACATCATGTGCAAATAAAGAAAGTAAACCTTCAAAAAATCACGAACAAATATTTATGCAATTTATTTTATTTCGTTGGTTATATATCAGCTGCTGCATACAACCGGGGATGACACTCGTAACAAACTTTAGCATATCAATGAAAATGTTTAGACTTGATTGAAATCAAATTATAATATATATATATATATACGATTTATAGGAAAGTAAGAAAATAGAAATCAGAGCTAAGGCGACTACGTAACGAGAAATTTAAGAGATGGTTGTGAGTACTTGAGAATGATGTGAATTGAGCTATTTTATTAGATTTAAAATGTGCTTTGATGACATAAATAAATAAGTTAAACTTAATGGTCTACAAACGGTGATGTCAGCAAAACGTTAAATCTCATTTGAACAGAAATAATATTAACGTAATAAAAATCATTCGAAGAAAGAATAACAACTTTGATATAATAATATAACAGCCAAGTCACCAAGGTGGGAGAAGGCCTATAACTGTCTTTTTCGAACACACAGGTGACTAATAAAAGTAATCCAGAACGCGCGTTTTGTCCCATTTGGGACTCGTCATTTGGATGTATTTGCACCCTAATTTGAATGTTCCAGATTCTTTAATACGTATTTGTAAAGTCATTCTCATATAGTGGATTTTCATCGGAACATTTTTATTTTTGATGCCAAATTGCAAAAGTTTGTTGTGGCATAGAAAATAGACTACTGTTGAATGTTAGCGCCAATGAGTGCCTTGTCGATTACCATATATCTATTTTATGCCTACCTAGTCCAAACCCGTAAATAAAGAACACAAGATGGATGAATCGATCAAACAGGATCGTATTGTATTATAAGCACCTTTTATATGCACACAAACCCTGACCACTCAGTTAACCAATTAGAAAACATACATTTATACAATATAAGAGTAATAGTGAATGTGAACTGAAGCAACGTATACGCCATCAGCTAAGTTCATGACATTTCTGAAAGAAGACATGTGACTGACCAAATCATGTGACAGACAAATAAAACAATAACTAGGTTTAATAATATATATCTTCTATATTATTGATTTATGGTTGTTGTTGTTGCTGTTGATGTAATACATGCGTGTGAGTGACTAGTTGGTTTCTTGACAATCAGTAGTCTTTGTGCCTGAGCAATAGATTAAGGCAAGGCTGGGTGCTAGCTGTAAGACAACGCGGCGGTTAGCAGAATCAATAATATCAGCCATTCCTGCTTTGGATACAACAGTTCATAAATTAGAAATAAAACGCTAACAATTAAATTGTTAAACGGGAGAATAGGTCAAGTCCAACTAAATAATAATAAAAATGATATGTCCACTTTGTATACAACCAGAAACAATGAAATAGTGTGCAGAGACAGATCTCGACGATGATTAGTCTTCTTAAGGTGCCCGGTATATCAAAGTTTTGTGAACCAAATTGTATTCAACAATGTATCTCATAAGTAAGAATTAAGAAAGTCATCGGAGCTATGAAAAATTTTTTATACCTATTAACTAATGACTCTGTCTAGTCATAGTTACGTTTATCTGAATGCATGAACAACAAATATGCCAATATATTAAGATACAACGGCATGCCAACTCAAATCTAGGTCTGCTGCGTTAACATATACCTCGATTTAATCATATCCATCCACTGGTATCAGCCAACACTATGGATGACAGGAGCGCAATATGATTGGCAACCGTTTTATTAACAGATACTAAGACACCAGAACGACTGCCGTTTCTAAGCCTATTGGTTATATTATCAGCTTAGTGTGTTTCTCAACCTGATTGTCATATTCAATAATAACCAACAGCGAACATGAAACATGTCTGTGCACTAGAGGATAAGGCTATAAAACTACCCTACGCTCAACTCAATGAGTTGCAGATATCTGAGACAATGGCTCTAAGAATTACTGTTTCGTGAAGCCATGCACATTAACTGAATAGTAAGATAGGTATAAGCATCTTTCTATATGAAAACACAGAAGTAATCTCCACATATCCTTACGGTTCATTTCGTCGTCATTCTGTCTAATATTTTTAGCAATTATATTACAAAAACGAGGAGTATCTTTATACTTATACCATAATTGTTAAATTTCAACTACCATGATGATGTTATTTAAGTAACGGAGATCATCAACACTTCTAGAGAGTCATTTGATGTTCAAACGCAGGTTGTGCTTAAAAACCATCGTGCACTCACAACTAAGTAAAGTAACTAGCCTCTGCATATAGGTCTTGAAAACGCATAAAACCGATAACAGCCATAAAACGGCTACTTAAATCCTTGTTCACTCGAGTTGATATACTTGCATGTTTACATATCTTGTCATCTGAAAGTTTCTCATTCATTATTTGTCATCAAGAGTGGGAAGTTAAAGTTGTGTGCTCCAGATGATCTATCTTCTCTACACATTCATATTCATGTCTCTTATAAATGTAATAATTTAGTATTTTCAAATGTTAAACATCGACGTAATGAGAAACGACTTTCTTCCACGTAATTTTAAAAGCGCATACAAATAACAACCTATTCAGTCAATTAGCAGAACAACCAGTTCGGTTTATGAGGGAATGGAACGTTTTCGAGGCTAATTAATTCACTGAAATTGCTACGACTGAACAGGTAGCTAAAATGCTAGAGAAAATGGCGTGTTGATATTCCCAAACCCTGGCTAGTCGGATAAAATTCCAACGATGGTAGAAATTGTTTTAAAAATCTATTGAGCGGAGTTTTCATGCCATCAGTGGAAGTTCTTATCTCTTAGAAGTATAGTGTGTATGGTTCGACCTTATGTTTTAGATTTTGTATATTCATGTCAACAGCGATTAAGTAAATCATCGTTTGGTGGCGTATTATCATTTCACTTAGGTTTCGGGAATAATAGTCAAGGTTAATGGTCAATTATGAAAACACCGTTCGGTTGGCAGAAGAATCGCAATAACGTAGCTAATTTGATGATGTTCATATTTTGCTGACTATGTGACTTGATCCAAGTATCATGTACGTATCAACTTTGAAACGAAAGTTCCGTAAAAAATATTAACAACACTCTATGCGGAACTTATTCCGCATCCCTTTGGGAAATTTACTGATAAACCTTTAATAAATGTATAAGTCTATAGATCAAATAACAACATGCTGATTGCTTACTTTATTTACGACATTGCAACTTATTGGTTTAATTCAATGTATCACTAGGCATATCTCACAAATCCATCAAGTGACCAGTTTAACAGTGATAACGGAAAACCGATTGGCTACATTACAATAGTATGAGACATAAAAAGTCAAAGTAACCGATTGTTATCGATGTTAAACGAATTTCTCAACTAGCATCAACTTTATTTAGAGAGACAACATCTATCAAGACGATTCAGTCGAACAATCAGTGACATAGTTAATTGATGTCAGTTCAAAAATATATTTTCACTTAAACTTCATCAATTCTAATTCTAAGCGATTATCGCATAGATAGTTAACTGACGATATGATATATGTAATGCGTACTAA
This sequence comes from Schistosoma mekongi, assembly GCA_034768735.1. Taxonomy (NCBI): domain Eukaryota; kingdom Metazoa; phylum Platyhelminthes; class Trematoda; order Strigeidida; family Schistosomatidae; genus Schistosoma; species Schistosoma mekongi. The sequence continues at coordinate 87,653,857 of CM068306.1, read as the reverse complement.
TCATTTCAATCATTAAAGATTGATAATAATTTGGAAGAAATACAAATGTTTTCAATAATCCTGTAATCTTATAGTAAAGACAAAACCAAAAGAATCACATGTTTACAAGGCAAAAAAAATTGTCAGAATATACGTAAATTGACATATTGTACATTAAGATAAGAAATAAAAAATAAATGATCTTCATGATGTTCATTGTACCTACATATTCTTCATGAAAATCAACAAAGACAATTACAATAAACTAGAAAATACATCAGATCAATGTTGTGTCGTATAAAGAAAAAGAGTGAAGAGTATCACCATAAATTAGTAAAGATCTATGGAATGTTGAATATGGTCAAACTTGTTTAAAAGTCCTTTTGAATACAAATAGTACAATAACAATCCTATTTGTATATAACAAATGAAAAAAAAAAAGAAAAACTTATGTATTGTATGCATTACGTCATCAAATGTAATAGTATATGTATAATTATGTAATAATTGACATCTGATATGTATACACATAAACTGCATACAATGCCTTAGTAACAATTATGAATGAAAAGTGTACATCACATCCCTTCACCACCCTTTTATGATAAATACAAGAAAAAGACAATTTGTAGAAGGACCCAATCACAACAACAACAACAACAACAATAGTAAAACGATAAGAAGGAGGATATGTTACATCACCCAGGCAGTGTACATGAAAATTCAATGTAAACAGCTGTAAAAGGATGCCATAAGTATTCAATACAATTTCATACTACTTATTAGTAGATAGATACTGTAATATGTGTAATTTGTTTAAATGTTGTTTAAATGTTTAAATGTTATTAATTCTAATTGATTATGAAAGACTATAAACAATTAGTAATAAATGAAATAAATGAATTGATAAATAATTCTGACTACTATTAATATATAAGTAGTAATATTGTCTACATTCATATACAGTAGTCATTGATAAAAACTTTACATGAATTCATTGTTACTACATTTTAATTATCTGCATTTCTTTCTACTAATATTGTTATGCATATTAGTTGATTTGCATTTTGTTTTAATGTGTACTGTAGTAGTAGTTGGTAATAATTTTGAAATTGTTGTTGATAAATTAGAATTTGTCAATAATTGAAATGATGTTAAAGAATGTTTCTAAAGATTGAAATATAAAGGAATCTATGAAATAAAGTAGTATATATTATTCTGTTTAAAATTGTTACATCCTACTTCCAACCTCCTATACCTTAATATTTGATATAATACATGTATAATGTTGAAAATATCATGAAGTCTTAAGAATGATTATACTACTTAGAGATAATAATTAGTAAGTAGTGTTTATACAGTATTGACTGAATTATAACACTGATATTGTTACAATTTATCAGAGTAAACAACTGAGCTACTACATTGTCTTCTTTCTTAACGACGTCTTTCACTTATTCTATTGTATATAGTGTATATTAGATTATAAGTACAAAACTGTATCCGTTTATATTTATTACTATGTACAATTAAAGGTAAGTTTATATTGGAATCTCTTCAAATATCACCTTCTTACAATTTATGCTAAGAAACGATCTTAATTAGACTTTTAAAGTTAAAAAAAAAAACAAGAACTAATTAGTTAACATAGAGTCTGGCGTTAAAATCGTCCATCAATTCAAATTCCCCAGGTATACAAGAATATTATTAGAATGTAATACAATAAAAGTAAGTGAAAAAAAAGTATGCATGAGAGATAGAACAAATGAATATGTACTAGCCAACACTACTTCGTATAATAAATACAATAGATAATGTAGACTAATTCTAAAGTAACATTTCACATTTACATGAGGACAAACGGGGTTCAAATATCCTTGAATTGTTATTTATTGCCTTTAGGAGACTCATTGTATTATTGTCAGAGTCTTTATCGACAAACATTTACATCATTGACATACTGGAAGTAGATAAGTGAGCCTTAAAGTAGTAAATCAATTTATAAAATATTACAACTGGATGTTGTGAAGATTATTAAATATTAATTCGATATCATGAATTGGTGTGAATTGAATAATCACTTATCACCTAAAAGCAATGGACAGCTGTTTCGTCCTAGTATTGGACTCTTCAGTGGTGAAGGTTCATAGCCTCATCAGAAGTTGAACACGAGGTTAACTGGCTTCTTGGGGAACGATTTACGATTAGACTACTGAGTCAGTCCCTAACGGTTGGTATTTGTAATTCGGTCAATTCGTGATACGTTTGCACGACCTCATCCATTGCCATCGGTTAGTAAATGCTCTAGCTTTACTACCAACTGAATAATGTGGTGTTAGTCGGAGATTTGGATATAAGAGTCAGGCATCTGATATATCTGGCCCACGCGAATTGTGATTGATGAATGAGAGCGTAGGTGGACAGGCAATGAACGTCAATAAGGTGGATTAATAACTGTGATTTATAAAATTACCTCCAAAATGCTTGTGACAATACTGTTAGAATTGTAATATATTCATGTGTGTGACTAAACTAGCTTTTAATTGATCACTCGGATATTCGTATGATAGTAGGATGAAGGCACAACTGGGACTGGCAATAAGCTACCGAGTCACACAAAGATATCAACACCTAAATAATTCGACTATTCCTCGCATATATAAAACAACCTGAATAATTCGGATAACCAACAAAGACCTTGCCTTACAGTTTTGTGAAGACCGTTACCTGCTTCTGGTCAGGAACAATTTTCAGTAAATTCATCGATACATGGCGTTTGCTCCACCCAACTAAAGACTCATACGGCTGACAACAGTTACCATTATAGGAGTTGTATTCAAGACTATCATTCCTTTTGGAATATGATAGTTTAGTTTATTCCAGTGGACAGTAAAAATCTTCCTCTAAAAGGATTGATATAAATGACATCTTAGAACTGGTCAAAATGAGATAAATATATTTACTCTGTATTTGCTTTATATCATGTTAATTACCTATCAACTAACGATAATTTCAATTGTGTATGTTATGTTCAACACACATTCATATTAAACTTCTTTATATTTACGCATAACTGATACATAAATATAGGATTATAATGACAGTAAATATAATAAACAAACCTTATCACCATTTATATTCCTATTATCGTTGACTTTATCAATATCATTATAGTTTTCTTTTTTAGTAAATAGTTTATCAACAGAAGATGATACAGTATACGATCTTTCATTGGATCCAGGTGAAAATATGTCATTTGAATGTAGACAATCTATTAAAGTAATGAATAAGTAGAATAGGGTTTGTAGTGATTCATCAATGAATTCAATACTATTCAAATAATTGTGATAGAAAACGATTGAGTAAATAAACCTTTTTGAAAAGCATCGAAGCATATATCGCTACATACAGATACAAACAATTTAATATAATTTATAAGTACAGTTTTTCAGGACTCCTAAACAGTGCATATCTGTAACTTCACTACTGAACTAATTAAGGAGTTGTAGGTTTCACAGAGAATATTTCACTGTCAGCACTACTAGGCTAGTGTTGAATGATAGGACTCACACCTTGATCAATTTGTGATGAGTTTTCCGGTGAAGACTCTGCTGATAATTAAAAACAAATGTATGTATGATCAACATAGAACTTGGCATATATATGCATCGGTTCAAGTTGTCATTAAGAACAAATAGACTAATTTAACCCTAGTAGACTCGTAAAACATAGCATCTAAAAAAACTATCATTTAATGATACTCTACTAAAGAAAACAGTTTAGTGCTCAAAGCTTTGAACATCAAACACTACGTTAAGGATTTGAACTAAGTACCATTTACGTAAAGCGGTGAACCATCAAAGTAGTGGATGCTGATCTAGCACCCTAACCATACTCAGCTCTTAGTGAATTCCAAACAGAAAAAATACCTGACTAACCGTGTGCTTGTTTATAACGACCCAGCTACACCTATTGCTTAGTAGTCTTAGACACTGAACACTCAACAAAACCCCAAATCAGAACATCTTTCAACAGGGATGAAATTGTATTCCAAATAACAAGGGTAGATAGAAGTAGGAATTCACAGTTAGAGAAACGTTAATATATTTACAGTATTTACATAAGAAGCTTCTAAAATCTTCTCCAACAATCTGCTAGAGCTGATTAGAAGTAACCAATCAGCGTGCGCCATCACGATCATGCACGGAACATGCTTTAAACCGGTATATATCCCACTAGCACAGAGTCATAAGGTCAAAAGAATAATGACTTACCATTTTCTTCATGTTTCAATTTATCCTGTGAGAAGTGACTACTTTCTGATGGCAAACAATATGTAGGCAGTTGAGCCAATGAACACGATTGTGTTTGTTGAGGATAATATTTATTCAATATGAATGGTTGATGCGTTAACGCACCATTGTAATTTGTCAAATCTTGGCTGGAAAGGATGTCAGAATCCTGAAAATGAAAAAAGTAAGTGAGAGAGAGAGAGAGAGGTATAAGCACAAGCCAATCTGATAGTCTAAAGACAACGTGTCCGCTGATAAACTTAAGAGTCATTGGTTCAATCTGTCACTAGATTGTGGATATGCATTGTGAGAAAGAACAGAGGGGCTGTCCAATCCACCCTGAACTTTGATAGTTTTCTACGTAAACTCAACCTATAATGAAAAAACAAATGAACAATCCTTCTATAAACATTCCCCTCCCCCGCCTTAATTTTAGGCAACCACTTTCAAGTTTACAGATACACCTTACTGAGTAGTGCTAGCTATCACGAAATATAGGTTACGTCAGATCAACTGGCGCAAAAAAATAACATCACTGACTAAATTATTAAGTAAACACTGATATTTGAATGATGGGTATAATTAACTTTAGAATACGACAAAGTTGTAGTATAGTATTGAGAACAACAACAATAACGAACCCGACTGCTAAGTTATACATATGGATTGAATAACCATTATGTAGTAGCTAATGTTATGCATGTATACTCTATTGTTTATCGAATCCTACCGATTAAGTTTAAATGTATCCACTACTCCACGTAACTCCGTGGTGTAAGCTCTATGTAAGGTGATTTAATATTGTCAGTATGAAACACTGATAAACCTAACTTTAGTGTTACTTGGAAACTGTTAGTAAGGTGTACATGCAATACTGAAAGAACTAATCCCCTTTCCACGTGAGAAACTATGGGAGGTAGCAGGTCGAGTGGCAACAAGTAGTATCAGTATTAGTGAAACTGCAACGAGTCGCAGTTACTATAAACAAACTATAAACAAACACCTAAAAGTTGTACTAGCAGTATCCATTACGCAAACTCTAATAATACCAACAATATGTCAGTTAGCGATGGGTCTTTGAAGAAAATATATACCGTTAAGGTCTACTTACTGATGGAGCAGTAGTTGGAACTGATTAAGTTGTCCATAAATTTCAAAACGGTATCCGAATTATTACTAGTAACGTACTTTCAATAAACAGTATAGCTGAATGTTCCTATAATCTTTAAGTGAGTTAACTTTAAACAAATTGTTGACTTGAAAAGGATGCATATTAAGCTTAAAACCATGACAAGTTTGAATCAAAAGGGGCTTGTCGTGGATCAGAGAAATTTCTCTCAGTGGTCATCCTGTAACATGGAAAATTCCATTTGGCTGAAACTTGTATCATGGTCATAAGATAAACAAGCAAAGTTTTCAAAAAAAAATCTTTATGTTATAAATTAATTGATAATGTAGTGAAAGATTGTACTCCTATGGAGAATAGGTATAGCAAAAAATATAAAGAAGTTCAGAGAATGCAGATACAAAAAGTTAGGTAAGAATTAATTAGGCTGAGGCACTCATTATGAGGACTTAAGATTAAGCTCACGATAGAATAAAGTGATTGTGTTGTTTTAAATTATGATAACGCTTGGAATCCTGCAGCACATTCCGAGGAACAGATTAAGTTAGATAACTAGGTTGATACTAACATTAATCCTGTTTTATACCAATGATGGTGAAACTCCAATTCCTGAAAGTCGAGTTGGCTCACTTTGATGGTCACACAACATCTTAATAGAAATTCTTGTGTCAATTCGAAGTTTACGTTGAGTCTTAGGTTAGTAATGGGCAACGTCATCGGTTATACTGTTATAAATAAAACGTAAAATCAGGGTAGTGATGCTATCATTCATAAGATACTCCTGAGTCAAGGAAATTCTTAGAAAGTTATTCAACCAACCATGCCTGTTACCCCAAGTGAAGCATACACCGCCGACCACCACTCTCCAACCAACTCAGTCCTGGGCTTTACTTTCCAGCTCTTCCCAAGTGCTCTTCATTCTTTTCATGTTTGTCGCCCATTCCCGATGCAATGTGTCCTTGGGTCTTCCTTTCTTCTTTCAGCCTTTAGGATTCCAAGTGAGTGTTTGTCATGTGACACTGTTGGGTGATTTTCTCAATGTGTGTGTTATCCACCCAGCCCCAACGTCTTTTCCTAATTTCTTTTGCGGCTGGATTTCGGTTGATTCGTTCTCTACCACAATAGGTTGTTGTTGATGGTATCTGGACAACGGACCCAAAGTATTTTACGCAGACATTTGTTTATAAATATTTGTATCTTTTGAATAACGCTTTTCGTAGTTCCTCAAGTTTCAGCTCCATACAACAGAACTATCTATCGTCACATTTATATTGAAAATTGTGACTTTAATGTTGTCTGACAGTTGGTTTGAGTTGTAGATGTTTTCCAGTTGTAGAATGACTGTCCTCGTCTTTCAATCAGTGCCTTCACATCAGCATCAGACGCTTCTTAGAAAGTTATTCGGTCAGTTACATATAGTTGTTCAGGAACTGTCAGCCACGTTAGTAACAAACAGATGTTGATTCTGACGAAGCAGAGACACTGTCCCGTGTAGTTATAAGGACACAAAACTGTGTGATAACCATGTAACACAGATTACACGGATGACTTAAATTATCTAAGAACATTCGGAAACGTTGTAAAACTCTTTCCACTGACCTTATTATTATTTTTCCTATTGTGAATCTATGCATCTCTCATACTACCTATCTTCACTATACAGTAAGAATGATAAATTTTGACTGAACACAGAACTCTGATCTCCACATTACTCAACCAAGACGAGACTCTAGAAATGTAAACAATTAATTGTCTAAGAGAATATATATGTTCCTTACAAAATGTATCAATTTATTCAGACACATGCAGTCAAAACAAACTAACTAACATAACTCAAATACAAAAAGACTGACGATAACCATGAAAAATACCACATAACAATAAAAAAAATACATAAGAACCAATTTCTAAGTAAAAATTGAATAGTAGCCGTAATCTAAGCAAAAAGTGAACACAATGAGAATCGTTATAGTGAAAGGGTAAACTGAAGAGATTCTCTGATTACAAACAGAAGATTTTATAGGTGTCAGTATACAATTGATAATATCTAATTGTATATTATGCAATACAATGTGATGTACTACTTATTCAGTAAAAAAGTGCATTCATATTACTAATTTTGTACGTAATTAATTTAGTTGATAGATTCATTAAATAGTAATTACGCCAATTAAGTAAAGTATAGAAAAAAAATGTACTTAAATGAATAATCTTCGTTTAGCAGTGTCAATTATACGACTTTGATAAGATCGTGGATGCGCATTGCTGAACAGTACAATAGTAGGACAAAAAAGTGTCCAACGACAGCATCTAGTGATCAATGGTTGTCTAATTCAAAAAAATTCGTGATATTAAATTGAGATTCAATAATCTCCACAGCACTATTATAATCTCACAATCTGTTTCATCCAGACTGTAGCTGCTACCTTGACGTGGTGGTCGGGCTTGCCTATCTTTATGATCCAACCGAGCCATAATGGCTGGAATGCATGTTCCTCTAGGTTCTACCATGTCAAGCAGGTCTGTTGGAAAGCGATAAGACTAAAGGCAAAAACCTAAGATCAGAGGGCGAAATCGTACTGATAACTGCTGTGGGGTGTGAAAATAGTAAGGTATTTCCCTCGAATAACAAACATCCGTACCAATGTTGCCTTTCTTAATGGAAGGAAAAGGTTAGAAAAGGTCAACTCTAAAAATCTCATACCTCACCTTACGCCACGGATTTCCGTCTCCAGTAGTAAGGCCTTCTAAACAACCGAGCTAACACTTCAAAACATTCCAATAACAAGGTAAGACGTGACAGGCCTCAAGCAGTTGTCTCATATGCTCTGTGATAATGCTCCCAGGTCACTAATCTAGTTTCAATTTCAGGTACCTCAAGAAGTAATAACTTTTCATGGTATGAGAGGTCAAAAAGTGAAAACCACTGGTATGACGGTGAACAGTCCACAAGACCATCTTGCTGGAGGTCAAACCCCACTATCAACACTTAATAACTCTCTTGTCCATGCGACTAAACCTTATTGCATAACTTTATCACCTTACGCCTCATCATCATCATCAGCAGCAGCAACAGCAACGTAGGACCGGGTACATACGCTCTTAGGTTCAAGTTGCCATACCACATTAGCACTACGAGATTACAGAGGTAACGTAATAACAGAATACAACAGGGAAGAGTAAAGTAAAGGTGTGTAGCAAACAATAACAGAATACAAGAACTAGATGAGGTTAAAGAGTGAACACATTTGCGCATCTGTCACCGATTCTGAGCCATGTCTCCCAGTATCTCCAGCCATTAATTCCGACTATCACGAGGACCCTAACCAGGTAATCTACATCTACCAAAATAGCTAAGACCAACAGTCAAAAACTTCATGCACTGATGCCATGTTTTGGTTTGACTACCGCCACTCTTCTTCCATCCTACTTCAACCCTAACCAAAATCGAGCGACGAGGTAGACGGTGGTCGGGCATGCGCAATACATGTGCCAAGCACCTCACGCCTTAATTTTTAACAGATAAAGTTCACAAAATGTCATTTCTGGTGTTCTAAAACCTCACACTAAACTACATATCAGAGCTTTTAACGTTCGAAACTTATACCAAATAAGACAACAGACAGACAGACAGTTGCAACGTAGAACATGGTACATGCGTATGTCAGTTCAAGTTGCCATGCCTCAGTTAGCAGTTAGAGATTAAATTGTCGAATCAAATCCCAGAGTAGGGGAGGTGATAACAGAGTTAGTATTAATGGAAGGGAATAGAGTTCGGAGATAAGATAATAGGACAACAAGCCTCCTCTTGCTAAGATTCTAGATTTCCGATCCTTCGATGTCTGCAGCCTCACTCAAACGCGTATACAGGATCCAAGTACAATTATTCACTCAACCTCACATTGTCAAAATAAAAAACCGGCTCGGTTCACCCTTCGTGTTTCCAGAGACCCCACCTCTACCAATCGAGGCCTTGCTGGTGTGAGTATAGCACTACGTTCATAAAGCTGAACAGGCTCTCCTTGAGTGCATTCCAATAGACAGTTGCTTATGCGCTGTCTATCTAAACGGGACAGTAATGACTCGGAGAGATAGGAACACACGCCGTTGCCTCTTCGATATCTCTGACTACGCTCCCACTAATTGCAGCTCAAATAAAGTGAAAGATGAATTTTACAGAAAGCTTTCCGACCTCCTTCGGAAAGCCGATTGCACTGACTTATTAAATCTAGCTGGTGATTTTAATGCCCAAGTAGGTCGATTAAACGAAACCGAAAGACACCTAGGTGGATCCTACGGTCTCCAGGCTCAACGAACAGATAATGGCGATCGTTTATTACAACTGTGCCCACATAACCGTCTGTTTCTCGCAAGCACTAACTTTAAACATAAGGAAAGACATCAACTGACATGGCGACCCCCAAAATTCAATTCAACACTGGACTCAAATAGACCACATTGCCATCAGCCATCGTTGCAGAGGCTCAATACAAGACTGTATCTCATTTTGGAGTGCATGTATAGAGTCAGATCATGTTTTAATACGAGCGCGTATTAGTCTACGTCTCGCCCGATGTAAAAGATCAACGGCAACGATCCCTCTCACAGTTTAACTTACTGATGAAAAAGTAAATAATACACTTCAGGAACAACTTAAAAACCAATTAGTCAACTACACAAGCTGTAACTATCTCGAGTCAGCTTGGAATGATATCGGAAAAGCTGTTCAAATAGCAGTTATATCTACTAGTAAACTAAGCCAACAGGATAAGATAACTCAGTGGATTTCAGCTGCGTCTACTGAACAGATAAATACTCGGCAACTCATCTCGTCTGGTTCTGAACAAGATAAGAAGCGAAGGCAACTTCAGCACAAACAGGTTAAAAGCTTACACAATGATCGTGAGCAGTGGTGGGTTGCGAAAGCTAAAAAGATGGTAGAGGCAGCGGCATTAGGTAACAGTACGCAAGTGTTCAGACTTATCAAAGAAACGGGTATCAGAAATCCAAATGTGAGTGAAATCATCTTAGATAAAGATAAAAGCATTATTCACTATCAATCTAGAAGGTTGGACTGATGAGCAGAACACTTTAAAAGACAGTTCGATGGGCGCTCGGCCTTATCCCAGTAGCCCACCATTCCCGAACAATCTGAATGGCAAATTAATATCGGTCCGCCACCAAGTCTTAGTGAAGTTGAGAAGGCTATAGAGAATCTAAAGCGAGAGAGTATGTATGTATGTACAATCAACATAGAACCTCGCACATGTGTGCATCGGTTCAAGTTGCCATACCAACATGGCACCGCAAGATTAACACCACCCCACCATTAGTATAAATCACTTCTATAAAATAAAATAATAATAGTAACAAGGAATGTGAACATATAGAATATGGTTCAGGAAGCGTTGAAAGAAAGTAATGAAATAATTTAAAGCTCATGATTTAAGGGAGGACAATGAGTGAATACATCTGCGCCATTGTGACCGATTCTGGGCCATGTCACTCAGTGTTTCTAGCCACTGGCTACGGTAATTGCGAGGAGCCCATCCAAGTAGTCTGCAGCTACCGACACGGCTTAAACTGGCAGTCAGTGACTTCATGGATTGATGCCGTGTTTTAGTTTGGCCACCCCCAACTCTCTTCCATCCTATTTTTATATCAGCCAGCATTGCGCGTCGAGGAAGACGGTGGTTGGGCATACGTAACACATGTCCCAACCACCTCAGTCGATGAAGATTCACAACCTCATCGAATGATTTACCACATTTGTCTAACACCCATCGTCTAACCTCGTTATTACTTACTCCGTGATCCTAGCTAAAGCGATCGATGTTCCGAAGATATCGATGGTCAAAAACTAAACACCAACTGTCTTCTACTCTTAATGGCCACGTCTCACACCCACCCATACAGTTAGACAGAGCTAACTGTTGTGGAGTACACTCTTCCCTTCGTTGAGAGACACATATCTCATCTACGTAACAGGTGACGTAAGTTGGAAAAAGCAAACGAGCTTTTTGAATTCGTACTGAGATTTCGTCAGATTTTGACTAACCCATTAGGGCTAATCAGACTTCCAACATAAATGAAGTGGTCGACGTGCTCAACTACTTCACTCCCTATCTTTAGTTCAGGTGTTGACAAAAACCAGTCCTGGAGCAATAGTTTGTATTTAGAGGGAGAGAAACGCATTTCGAAAATGCTTGCATTGGAGCTTATTGCTGTTAAAAGCTTCTGTATCGTATCAGAGTCTTCGCCGAACAGGACTATATCGTCAGCATATTCTAAGTCAATAAGTGGATCTCCTGGTAGGAGATCGATTCCTGAAAAGTCAGACGATGAAAGTGTAATTTCTAACAGTATGTCAACTATGAAATTAAACAAAAATGGGGAAAGTGGGCAGCTCTGACGAACACCACTTGAGGTTACAAGTTCAGATGACAGTTCGCCATATGCTCTGACACGACTAATCGTGCTTGAGTAAAGAGCCTTAATAAGTTTTATGCACTTTTGGGGCACGCCTTTCAATGAAAGACACTGCCATAGAACTTCACGGTCTACGGAGTCAAATGCCGCTTTAAAGTCAAGGAAAACCACTATTGTCGGCCGCCGAAAAGTATGTCTGTGTTCTAAGATTTGACGAACGGTGAATATCTGGTCTATACAACCGCGACCAGGTCTGAAACCAGCCTGATTTTCTCGTATTTGGAGATCACGAGTTGCAGTTAAGCGTCTGATAATTATAGAAGCTAGTATTTTAGACACTATATTAGTCAAACTAATTCCTCTATGCTTATTGCAGGACGATTTTGACCCTTTCTTATATACTGGGACGATTAACGATCGACACCAGTCAGACGGGATTATGTCAAGTTCCCAAGCCTTAGTCAAAATATCAGTCACCCTGGTTGTCAAAGTGGGACCACCACCCTTAAAGACCTCTGGGGATAATCCATCCGGACCCGCTGCTTTGCCTCGCCTTAGATTGGCTATAGCTTTTTCGACTTCGACAACAGTCGGGGGACCTGAGTCGACTTTCCATTCTGGCTGTCTCGAAATAGTGGGAAGTTTTAGAGTAGCTGTAGGCCAACTAAACTGTTCCTTGAAGTTTTCAGCCCACCGTTCTAAACATCTAGACTGAGAGCTAATAAGCGTTCCATCTCTTTCGGAAATCGTCTCACTAACGCTGGATTTTTTAACCCCAGTTTCTTTTATCTACTTGAAAAGTTGTCTAGTGTTACCTATCGCCGCTGCCCTTTCCATTTCCTTTGCTTTCGTTACCCACCACTGCTCACGGTCGTTTCGCAGACTTTTCGTCAGTTTATGCCTGATTACTCGTCGCTCATCATCGTGTTCGGAGCCTGATGGGATAAGTCTACGGGAGTCTATTAAATCAACAGAAGCCATCGAGATCCATTGATTTTTCTTGACATGTTGATTTAAGTCCTTGATAGATATCATTGTAGATGCCACAGCTGCTTGAACATCTTGCCAAGCAGTATCTAGTCGGGACGCATCTTTATAATTGCCTAAGTGATTCCTCAGTTGTTCCTGGAATTTAATCTTGGCTGTTTCATTACTAAACTGAATTCTAAAAGGTTTTCCTGTCGTAGTTTTTCTTCTCCCGGTAAGACGCAAGCAAACGCGTGCTCGCACTAGAGCGTGGTCGGAGTCCAAACATGTACTCCAAAAAGATCGGCAGTTTTCTATCGAGCCTCTCCAACGGTAACTAATCGCAATATGGTCTATTTGAGTCCACCGTTGAGCAGGGTCAGGAGGTCGCCATGTTAAACGATGTCGCACCTTATGCTTAAAGTTCGTGTTGGCTAGAAAAAATCGATTATCTGAGCAAAGCTGCAGCAGATGGTCGCCGTTATCCGTTCTCTGAGTTGGAACACTGAAGCATCCACCTAAATGTCTTTCAGATTGGTTCAAGCTACCTATTTGGGCGATAAAATCTCCAGCCAAGACTACCAAATCTGAGTGTTTTGCCCTATAAAGAAGTTCAGAGAGTTTTCTGTAAAATTCATCTTTCACTTCATCCAGGCTGCAGTCGGTGGGAGCGTAGGCAGAAACAACGAAAAGACAACGGCGTGTGTCCCTATCTTTCCGAGTTCTTACTGAACCATTTAGTCGAACGGCACATAGGCGACTGTCGACAGGAATCCATTCAAGGAGCGCCTGTTCTGCTCTCATACTTAACGCAATACCTACACCGGCGAGCCCACGAGAAGTTGCTGACGAGTCGCCAGATAAACGAAGAGTGTAACGCAAAGGTTGTTCATTCTGACTAGGTGAAGTCAAGTGAATGACCACACTTCGATCCTGTATGCGTGTTTCGGAGACGCAACATACATCAATGGCGCGGGATTCTAATGTCCTAGCGATGGAGGCTTGTTGCCCTCAAGAATGACCCTTCCACGGTGTGGGCAACCGGGAAGTGATAACCGCCCTCATACCTCTAACAGCACAAGAGATCATTTTGCTCGAGGTCAAATCCCACCCCCTCAACCCTCAATAACTCCCTTATTCCCACGATTAACCCGACGAGCCTAACCATATCACCTGACGCCTTTAATGCTAATGGTTTGAGTTCACAAAACGTTATTCCTGGTCTCCTGAAACCTCGCACTAAACTACATATCGGAGCTTTTAACGTTCGAACCTTAGGCCAAATAGGACAACAGGCCTCCCTAGCCATGACCCTTAATTCTCGTTCCATCGATGTCTGCTGTGTCTCTGAAACGCGTATACAGGATCCAAGTACAATCATTCACCTGACCTCACCTTGTGAAAACAAAGAATCGGTCCGGTTCACCCTTCGTGTTTCCGGAGACCCCACCGCTACCACTCGAGGCCTTGCTGGTGTAGGTATAGCACTAAGTTCAAAAGCTGAACAGGCTCTCCTTGACTGGATTCCCATAGACAGTCGGTTATGCGCTGTCCGTCTAAACGGGACGGTAAGAACTCGGAAAGATAGGGACACACGCCGTTGCCTCTTTGTTGTCTCTGCCTACGCTCCCACTGATTGCAGCTCAGATGAAGTAAAAGATGAATTTTACAGAAAGCTTTCAGACCTTCTTCGTAAAGCTAAGCGTACTGATGTAGTGATTATGGCTGGTGACTTTAATGCCCAAGTAGGTAGATTAGACAAAACCGAAAGACACCTAGGTGGATCCTACGGTCTCCAGGCTCAACGAACAGATAATGGCGATCGTTTATTACAACTGTGCTCAGATAATCGTCTATTTCTCGCAAGCACTAACTTTAAACATAAAGAAAGACATAAGTTGACATGGCGGCCTCCACAGTCAACTCAACGTTGGTCTCAAATAGACCACATTGCTATCAGCCACCGTTGGAGAGGCTCGATAGAAGACTGCCGCTCATTTTGGAGCACATGTTTAGACTCAGACCACGCTTTAATACGAGCGCGTATTAGTCTGCGTCTCACTGGACGTAAAAGATCCACGGCAATGATCCCCATAAGAGTCCAACTTAATGATGAAAAAGTCAAGAATATATTTCAGGAACAACTTCAAAACCAATTAGTCAACTGTATAAACGATACCCACCCCGAGTCAGCTTGGAATGATATCCAAAAAGCTGTTGAAACAGCAGTGATATCTACTAGTAAACTAAACCAAAAAGTTAGGAAAACTCAGTGGATTTCGCCTGCATCTACTGAACTGATAGATGCTCGGCAACACATCCCGTCTAGTCCTAAATACGATGAGGAGCGAAGGCAACTTAAACGCAAACTGGTTAAAAGCTTACGAAATGATCGTGAGCAGTGGTGGGTAGCGAAAGCTAAAGAGATAGAAAAGGCAGTGGCAATAGGTAACAGTAGGCAACTGTTCAGACTTATCAAGGAAACGGGCATCAAAAATCCAACTGTAAGTGAAACTATCGTAGAAAAAGATGGGAGCACTATTTACTGTCAATCCAGAAGGTTGGACCGATGGGCAGAACACTTTACGGAACAGTTCAATTGGCCCTCGGCGTCATCCCAGTTGCCCACCATTCCCAAACAATCTGAATGGCAAGTTAATACTGGTCCTCCAAGTCTTAGTGAGGTTGAGAAGGCTATAGGGAACCTAAAGCGAGGGAGAGCAGCAGGACCCGATGGGTTGACCCCTGAGATATTTAGGGATGGTGGTCCAGTTTTAGCATCGAGATTAACCGGGATCCTGGCTAGAATCTGGGAATTGGGCGTAATCCCACCCGACTGGTCTCAAACACTAATTGTTCCAATCTATAAGAAAGGACAGAAGTCCTCCTGTGACAATTACCGAGGAATCAGCTTAACTAATATAGTGTCCAAAATATTAACTTCAATCATACTTCGACGCCTAACTAAAGCTCGTGAAGAGCAGACTAGAGAGAACCAAGGTGGTTTCAGACCTGGACGTGGCTGCATAGACCACCTATTCACACTTCGGCAGGTTCTAGAACATAGACACACTTTTAGACGCCCAACAATAGTTGTATTCCTTGACCTTAAGGCGGCATTTGACTCTATCGATCGTAAGGTTATGTGGCAATGTCTGTCAATGAAAGGCGTACCAGAGAAGTACATTAACCTTATACAAGCTCTCTACTCGAACACCACATGTCGAGTGAGAGCTTATGGCAGATTGTCATCAGAACTGATTACCTCAAGTGGTGTTCGTCAAGGTTGTCCGCTTTCCCCATTTTTATTTAATTTTGTCATTGATATACTTTTAGAGTTGACATTTTCATCGTCTGACTTCGGCGGGGTTGACCTCCTTCCAGGAGATAAACTAGCTAACTTAGAATATGCAGATGATATAGTTCTCTTAGGCGAAGATGCTGATAAAATGCAGAATCTTTTGACTACCTTAAACATGAATGTAAGGATGTTTGGGATGCGATTCTCTCCACCCAAATGTAAAATGTTACTTCAGGATTGGATTGATTCGATACCGAAGTTAGTGATAGGGAGTGAGGCAGTTGAACGTGTTGACCGCTTCAAGTTGCCATGCCTCAATTAGCAGATAGAGATTAAATTGTCGAATCAAATCCCAGAGTGGGGAAGGTAGTAACAGAGTTAGTATTCATGGAAGGGAATAGAAACCGAGAAGATTTAAGAAAATATGATCCAGTAAAGAGAAAATTATGATAAGTTCAGAAATTTAGGATTTGGAGGAAGACAAGGAATGGATGCACCTGCGCCATTGCCAACGATTTTGAGCCATATCACCCAAAGTCTCTAACCATTTATTACGAGCGTCACGCGGACCCCAACCAGGTAGTCTGCACCTATTAGGACATGTGTTACGTATGCCTGACCACCGCCTACCTCGACGAGCAATGCTGTCTGGTGTAGGAGTAGGCTGGAAGAAAGCTAGGGGCGGCCAAACCAAAACATGCCACCAGTCCATGAAGTCATTGACAATTGGGTTGAGCCATGTTAATAGGTGCAGACTACCTGGTTGGGGTCCGCGTGACGCTCGTAATAAATGGATAGAGACTTTGGGTGATATGGCTAGAAATCGTTGGCAATGGCGCAGGTGCATCCACTCCTTGTCTTCCTCCAAATCCTAAGTTTCTGAACTTATCTTCTCGGTCTCTATTCCCTTCCATGAATACTAACTCTGTTACTACCTTCCCCACTTAGGGATTTGATTCGACAATTTAATCTCTATCTGTTAATTGAGGCATGGCAACTTGAACTGACGTACGCATGTACCAAGTTCTACGTTGCAACTGTCTGTCTGTTGCCCTATTTGACACAGGTTCGTACATTGAATGCACCAATGTGAAGTTTGGTGCGTGGTCTTAGTATGCTAGGAACGTTATTTTGTTGGCCGGAATCGTTGGCACTAATGACACAGGAGGAAGTTGTAGATAAGGATTCAGGCTTGAAGGTAGGGGCATGATAAATATTAGGAATAGAAGGAGTTTGATTAAAATGCCAGTGATCTTGCGCGTTGTTAGCGGTATGAGGGCGGTTATCTCTTCCCAGTTGCCTACGCTGTAGAAGGGTTCTTCTTGATGTACCTGAAAAATAAAATAGGTTAGGGTTGGCCTGAAAGACCTGGAAGCATGACCGCAGTGCCCAAGCAACAACTGCTTGAAGCCGGTCACACATGGCCTTTTTGAAAGAGGTTTTCGTTGTTGTTGTTGTAGCTCCGTACTTGTTGAGGCCTTACTGCCGGAGACGCAAATCCGTGCATTGTGTGCATTGTGAGGGTCAACCTTTTCTAACCCCACCCTTCCTTTGTGGGAAGGCAGCATCGCTGCTATGCTGGTTGTCCGAAGAAAACACCTTACTGCCGTCACACCTCTGTACAGCCAGCAATACGACTTCGTCCTCGGACCTTATATTTGCTGCTTTTTGTCTCACCGCTCTTCAACCGACCTGCCTGGCATGGTAGGACCTAGAGGAACGATTGTTCCAGCCAGTATAGCCCGATTGAGTCATCACGATAGGCAAGCCTGACCACCACGTCAAGGTAGCAGCACGGTCGGGGAGAGAGAGTAGAAGGACCTTATGGGTTAACACCTGAGATATTTAAGGATGGTGGTCCAGTTTCAGCAGCGAGATTAACCGGCATCCTGTCTAGAATCTGAGAACTGGACATAATCCCATCTGACTGGTCTCAGACACTAAACGTACCAATCTATAAGAAAGTACAGAAGTCCTCCTGTGAAAATTACCGAGGAATTAGCTTAACTAATATAATGTCTAAAATAGTAGCTTCAATAATACATCAACACATCACTAAAGCCCGAGAAAAGCAAACTCAAGAAAACCAAGGTGGTTTCAGACCTGCATGTGGTTGTATAGACTAAATATTCACAGGTTATGAAATATAGACACACTTTTAGACGCCCAATAATAGTTGTAATTCTTGACCTTAAGGCGACATTTGACTCTATCGATCGTAAGGTTATGTGGCAATGTCTGTCAATGAAAGGCGTACCACAGAAATACATTAACCGTATACCAGTTCTCTACTCGGTTAGGTCATGAGCGTGTACTGCCAACAAGTTTAATGCTGAGATGAAACAGCTGTCAAGTGATCCCTTGATTCTCAATCGTACATGACGGTGATCAATATGTGACAAATACATGGGACATATAAATAATTTACCTGAATTTTGTCAGCTTCAATTTTTTTCGTTAAACAGCATGAATCAACATTATCAACTGTACATTGATCGTAAACAGAAATTATTGAATTTTGATGAACATTTTTAAATAGATGATTATGATTGATTTCAATAGATGGTTTATATGCATGAAATAAATCATTCAATTGACAACAAGTGAATGCTTTAGGAAATAGATTATTATCAATATTACTATTAATAGTAGTATTATTGAGGATAGTGTTAGATTCCTTTGTCAAAGATTGATTTTTGTCATCATTCTGATGCATATAACGTCCGCTAAGATTATCAGTTGTACAAGGATTAGTATTGACAATAGTTGAGGTATTAGTTGAAGGAAGTAAATGATTTGTAGGCGATGATGATGTAGACCTTATTGGATTAAAATAGACAACTAAATTGCCAAAATTTTGATGATGACTTTTATTATTACAGCATAATACACGACATAAACTAGATAATAATAAATCTGTATCAAATTTAGTACTCATCATATGACTTTTTGGTCTGAGCCAAACCCAGTAAATTGTAAAATGAACAATTGATGCCAAAGTTAAATGTAGGAATACTAAACCGAACATCTAAAATTATAGAAACAATAATAGTAATAAAGGAAATTTGTAAAGATCAATAAGGTTGAAGGCAGTTTATATCATAGAGTAAAAACGTTTAATCGGTTATTGAAAATGGAGGAGAACTGATATACTGGTTGTGGACAACTATAATTCCGTAAAGGATGAAACCTAGAATTCTAATGATTCACATTACCACACAATCGTTATCCAGCACTATCGACGTAATGCTTTACCTTCATCAATAATAGCTTTGAGAATTCTTGATGATGAATAATTTTGTACAGACTTCTTATATCCTGAAGTTCCAATTTGTGAGTGGTTGTAGATGCACAGTAATGGACTAGGTAACTAGTCGCCGTTGCCATGTCTGCATCCATTATATTAGCTGAACAAGTAGGATGGCTAACTGAACACAGTAGTTCAGTCGGTAACGCACTAGTGTATGAAGCAAGATTATTTAAAACTCCATGAGAACATCAGCACTAGAAAGCACAGATAACTAATTAATGAATCGTAAACAGGATGAGACATATATCCTACATTCCGATGCTGGCCAAAATTCAAATGTACTAAACCATCTACATTGTTCAAGTTCTTTGGAAGGTCAAATATCAGACTAAGAGTTTAATTATCCCTTTAATTTACAGTACATAGTTAATTTCATGGTTAACATATACAGTAGCAATGAGATGATAATAATGTCTAAATAACTTATGATGTTAACCTTTATCAAAATTGAATTGACTTAATTTCATGTGAACCAGAAAACAACTGTATAAGTTCATATAATAGGCTCAAAATCTAAAGATTTGTACGAGGCACTAGTGATAAGTTTGGGTTTTTCGATCAAAAGCATTCGGAACTAAAATGCATTAATTAAAAATGACCGGGAAAGTAAGCATTTTACTTTCCATGACATATATAAATATAATCGAGTCGTTAAGTGACGATCATAATCAAAATTCACACGGATCAGAGGTGAAAACTAATCCAACTTAAAGCCATATTTCTTAAGGTTTCACTAGGTGTATTAGATACAGCTATTTCAGTTAGATTTACATTCATTTAGTCAGTGAATATTGCATAATCAAGTAAATTTGTCACTAGAAACTTCATTTCAAATGTCAGGTGAGAGATGTAACTCTCCGCGATGAACTGCCAGTGAAACATAGTTAGAGAGTAATCAATCGAAAGCAATAAAGAGACTGGTAAATGAGTGTGTTATCTCAAGTTATCATACCACAATAAGTAGGACGACTTCATGTTAACAAGGTGAATACCTGAGTATAACTCAGATGGAAGGAGTAAAAAGATATGTATGGAGTAGTATAGAAACTTAGGATCTAGTAGATAGACAGTAATTGCATCTGAACAACTGTGACCGATTCTCAATTATGACGTCATGTAATATCTCCAACCATTGATACCAAATGTTGCAAAGACTTCAACTTTGTAAGTAGTCTCTAGTTGACGAGTGGCTTAGATCAACAGTCAACAAATTCAAAGAATGATGCTACATTTTGAGTTGGGGGCCTCTACCCTCCTCATATTATACTCCTACACCAGCCAGCATCGTGAGTCGAAGTAGGTGGAAGTGGTAAATATGTAAAAAGAAATGTGCCAGCCACCTTGATTGATGGACATTCACTACCTAATAAATAAACTAGCAATTATTATCTAGTAATCTTTGCATAACCTCAGGATTGCTTGCATGGTTATTCCACGACAAGAGAGTGATGTTTTTCAGGCACTTATGATCAACAACTTAAGCTCGTTTCACACTCATGGAAAAAGCATCCGAAAATTTAGTGAAAACATTGTCTAATAACCTTAACTAAAATGAAACTACTAAACAGTGAACAATAAGAAGAATAACAACATTGATACATACATTTAGAATCATAGTGTTCATTTGACAGAATTCATAAATGAACATTCCGCTATCATATAACCATACAGGCCAAGTAAACTGTAACCATAACCAACTGGAAATAAAATGTCTCCATTCTGATAACAATGAAAATGATTCTTTATTATGCTTATTTCTAGTAGATGAATATGGATATAATAAAGATTTTGCATTGTATTCATTAGGATTATCACTTCTACTGCTACTACTACCACTACTGTGGCTGTTGCTACTGCCGCCACCTCCAACATGACCACGAGAATTTGTGGTAGCAGTGGTTGGTGTCTGCTTAGAGTTATCCTTTTGACTTTTAGACAACTTCGTATTAGTAGAGAGAATACCTAATCTTGATAGATAAATATCATCGTGTGTATAACTGTCATCCTGCTCAAATTCTATATCATCAACATCATTGCCTACCACACCATCGCCATCGACAATAATATCCCAATCATCATGTTGTGATTTAAGCCATGGATTCCAATCCAGTGAATTTTCAAAATCTGGTAATGGAGGAGGATTAAGCGATGTACTGACTAAATTGGATGATTTTAATGCTGTTGAAATTGATGACGTTGATTCAAGATTTGATGCTGTTCCTGGTGATGATGAACTAGAGGTGGTAGTTGCAGGAGTAGCAGTAGTGGAAGATAATAGAGAAGTCGAAGACGTTAACTCTTGTTGGTTAGATGGTGATGGAGAGTTCAACAGTCGAGGCTTGAAACGTGCAATAAAGTCGTTCAATTGTAATTCCAATTGTGTGATACGATGCTAATCAAATAAATAGAAAACGAATATTAAATGTTATGAAAATATACATTTTTACTTAAACATTACAGAAAACAGAAAAAAAAATCGAGTTTACATCATGAACTGACTGTACCTGGACAACAAAAGGAAAGTAACAGGCACTGGTAAATTGACCCATCTTAGAATGCGACTTATCACCAGTATATACCCAGGAAAGTACATGAGATATATGCAGGCATTTCAAGCCATGTAGCAAGTGCTTAGTCTCACGACCGTTGACTTGACATCCAGTGGCACATATTTTTAACTTTAGTTAATCGGTGATACTTTGTGACTATTATGCAGTCCCAATGATAAGAAGCACTAATTAGCCAACACAAAGAAAACAATTTCTGAAAATACCACCGGAGCAACAAGGATGACGATTCATCGACTACATTACGCAGTGTTGTTATGTATGACCATCTGAGATCTATAGTAATCATTGAAGCACAAAGTACAGTATGACACATATTTGTATCCAAGGATGATAAATAACACAGTATCATGCTCCCATGATTGGAAGATGGAAGGTCAAACAAGTTTTCTGAGTCCAGGCCGAAATTTTGTCTAACACAAGCCTACTAGGGGTGATCATCCAAGATAAATGAAGCGATGAACGCGGTTAACTAGCTCAACCCCTATCTTATATATTAATTCTTATAAGTATTACATATGTAGACATCTTGATTGCTGCTTATGCCACTAGTCAGAAGACTCAGTTGCAAATGTTGAATGTCATAGCTCACTGTACTAAGTGCAATTGCAATTATTCTTTACTTCATTTTAAGTTTTTATCTCACTGTGTTTATATGAGGTGCGATAACTTGAATAGATAAAGTCGCCCATTACTGATTATTATCTGTCATAACATCAATATGTTGAACAAATTGATTATCTCAAAGTTGTAAATGAAGGAGAGAACAATCCATTATAACCATTAAGTGGAAGCTACTTTCAGTGTCAATGACAAATGTGAATCATAATTTTACTAGAATAATAAACTTTAGGCCATGCTTATTGTGAAAAAGTTGAATTCATATAGCTAGGCAACTGAATTAACCGATTACTCACCATAGAAAAACTACATGCTGAATCCTCAGAATTACATGGGTTAATTACGAAGCCTTTGAGTTCATCAAAAAGACATTTTCAGCTATTACTATGAAAATTAGCAAGTAGAATGCATCATTCGTATCGGTGCATGTGAACAACTACGAATATTAACTTCATTTGGATTACGGAAGCTCTAAAAATGCTAGATAATTTCTAGAGGCATGATATTCAGATCAATTGGTAATTAAATGGGCAAGGAGACAAAAAACCCAGTCATCGAACCTATACAGCCAAAGGTAATGAATGATTACACGAAGATAATCAGACACGTAAAAATAACCAGTTGGAGGAAATCCCATCAGAACATGCTGACTAAATTACATGTGGAACAATCAAAATGCTGATTTCTAGTTATATTAAGCTTTGAAGATGTGTTCATCAAAACGACAATGAAAGCTTTGCCACTAAACCATTCAGTTTAAAGAACTTAACATTTCTATATAATTTAATTTAATAAAAAGAAAACAAGATAAAGTGAAAAAATATTTCTTTTCATTTATTCAACTAACTTGTTGTTGACGATCACGTTCATCAGCAGACTGTGCTGTTACTTTTAACCAAGCATATGTAAGATTAAATGAACGTGATAATCGCTCCATTTGACGACGATAACTTTGACTAAGTTCTTCCAAGTATCTAAGAATTGTAAATAAATAAGAGTATATGAAACAATACAATATTAACAATAGAAATTAATTGATAATTGAAAACTTCAGAAACTCAGTCCCGTTTACATCCACATAAATTTTTATTTCAACTAACAACGAGATTCTAAAATGCTTTGTATAAACCATGAAAGTATCAAAAGATTTCAGTGTTGAGGACTTTCGTATTAGTGCAAAATAGCCTATCAATGTCTTTGGATACTTAATGGTCTCTAGTGTTAACAAAAATTTCGTCAAGACGTAGTGAATGAGTAAAAGGAGCAACCTGATAAGAAAACCAACTGTTTAGTATAAGTATCAAAGTAGTATCCAATTATGCACACAAATGTGCGTTACATTTAGTCATGATGACTATATTATTCATGTTTCATATAATTCCTCCACTTTATAAATTTCAGAAAAGTAAAAACAGAGATTACAACGAAATTCTACAATTGTTATATTTGCTTTACTAAAACTGTACATCTATTACATAATACTTTCCTTGTATCATATTGCTTAATGATAACTTCACTGTTCGAATGTTGCACCCGCAAATCGATTGAATAACAATTTATTTGACTAACCATTATGCCTGTGAACAAATGACAAACTTATAACTGTTGTTGTTGTTGTTTCATCACCTTGAATGCAAACAATAACACAAATCAATGATTATTTATTGTTGAACCACTATTACTTTATAAATTTGAATTCAATATATAAATATTTCTAAAACTCAAGACAATCACTTGACATTTTATCGACTTGAGGTGCAGTATTTCCGTGAATTTAACATGGTGACTAGTAGAAGTAAAAATGTGTAGTATAGACCTAGTTGGTGCCTATTTGTATGAAATTTTATATTTAAATTAATAATAATAATAATAATAATAAATCCAGGACCTGATATAAATCGATGTCGAATCAAACTATTCCAACTTCTGACAGTAGAAGTGATATAGAATCAATCGAATAATAAGAGTGGACTAAAACACAACAAACAGAATCCCGAAAACGATGAAGTAGAAAAGAAAATGCATAAAAGTGCATTTACTTTGAAATCTAAAAGATTGGTAGAATACATTCATAGGAATTATTGAAATCAGATTCAAGTCAACTACTGACTACAATGAGATTTCAGCTGTTTTATTTTTAAGGCTTCACAAAAGGTAAGACACAAGATTAAATTCATACAGGGAGTAGCTTTTCTGTTATTAAATTTGGATTGTTGATAGCAGTGAAATACAAAAGATTCACTTGGTTTTATTTGAGATAAATTAGCTGCATGTAAAAGTATCCCAGTGTTGATAGACATACAGCGACTAGAACTCAATATTACTCGAGTAAAATTCAAAGCGTTACCCAGTGAGCTACTTAGAACCAGATGGTATCCTCCCGTTAATTTTGTAAAGGGGTGAATATGACCAGTCTCTGTTGCTATATATGCGTTCTGAGCGGACTGCAGCGATACACATCTAATTTATAAGTATGATGAAATTCGGAATGTAACGGAATCCGGACCAAGCATTTAATCTTATCTGTGATTCATCAGCTGGATGTACTTACATCCCAGTGTTGACACTCAACACTGAGGCTTGAACTCAATATCTTCTGATCCAAACGTTATTGTGTTATCTTATGAGCTAATGAGTACTAGACAACTACTAACTTCTTCAATGTAGATGAAGTCACAAAGACTGATTAAATACAATCCATCGTATTAACAAAGCATCAAAAGATTCAAACAATCATATACAGAATTTCGATATTATGCTCTATATCAATTAAGGTTTATTACATTAATCATATCAATGTACGCATAGACAAGTTACATAAAAGTATACTGCAACACCTGACAATGTGTTGAAAACGATAAGATAAGAATGAAACAACAACCCACCTAGAAATAAGACAGACCTAATTAAAAGAACTGTTCGACACAAATAATAAAATACATAAAATCTTGTTTCCATATAAAGCCATGAATACACACTAACTAATAGATAATCGTATATGCAATATGTTCATCATAAGCGGACTTGCTTAACACGGCGTCAGTTCCAAAATACGACTAGATTTTCATAATTGTTGACTAGTCGAATCTAAGATGCACCACCACTATAGTGAACAGTGGTGGGCAACAAAAGCAAAAGGTATGAAATCAGCAGAGGCGGGAAACAGTAGACAGTTGTTCTAACTTATCAAGGACACAAGTATTAAGAAATCGGCGGTTAGTGAAATTATCTCGGAAGAAGATGGATCTGTGATTCACCGTCAGTCTAAAAGATTAGAGTGATAGGCGAAACACCTTCAGAAACAGTTTAGCCGGCCACCAGCTACTCTTAGCTTACCTACTATCCTCAAGTTACCCGTATAGAAAAGTGATACATGTCCCCCTCCCAAACTCTCAGAGAGGTTAAAAAGGCTATGAGTAACTTGAAATGAGGGAAATCAGAAGGACCTGATATGTTGTCTACCGACATCTTTAAGGATGGTGGTCCAGTTTTAGCCTGCAGGTTAACTGATATATTAACCAAAGTATGGGAACCGAACATCGTCCCATCTGACTGGTCGCGTTCGCTGATCGCTCCAGTTTACAAACAGTGACAGAAATCCGCTTGTGATAACCACAGAGAAGTCAGTTTGACTAATATAGTATCTAAACTACTATCCTCTATAATCATTCAGCGTTTATACAACACTAGAGAACAGCAGACTTGGGAAAACTAGACTGGTTTCAGACCTGGACGAGGTTGCATTGATCAAATATTCACACTGCGTCAGATTTTCGAACATAGACATATCTACCAACGACCAACTACAATTGTGTTTCTTGACTTGAAAGCAGCGTTCGACTCTATCGAAAGTGAAGTCTTGTGGTAGTTTTGTCATGAAAAGGTGAACCTTATAAACGCTCTCTACTCGGTCAACACCGGTGGCGAATTGTCAAGGGGAATATCATCATCAAGTGGAGTTCGTTAGAGTTGTCCATGAAATAGCAAAATAAGTAATATGGAGGTTAGACAAAAGGTTCTTGGGAAATACGGTAAATCAATCGAAGAGGTCATTAACCTTCATCGATTGAGACGGTTGGGACATGTGTTGTGCATACCCGACCACCGCTTGCCTCGTTGCACAATGTTGGTTGGGGTTGAAGTAGGATACAAGGAGGGTAGGGGCGGCCAAACCAAAACATCGCATCAGTCACCGTAGCCTTTGACTGTTGATCTAAGCTATGTAGGTAGGTGCAAATTACCTGATTGGGGTACACGTGATAATCGCAATGAATGGCTAGAGACACTGAGAGACATGGCTCACAATCAGCTACAGTGGCGCAAGTGTATTCACTCTTTCCCTTTATCAAGATCTTAAATTCTATTATTTTTTTCTGCACACCTTAACTTTACTCTCCTCTATTGTATTTTGTTGTTTTGTTACCACTGTAAATTTAATCTCGTAGTGTTAATGTGGTATGGAAACTTTAACCTATGGGCGTATGTACCCGGCTCTACGTTGTTGATTAATGAATGAGGATGCGCCTTTAGTCCTGTTTTGAACTTTTCAATCTGGCGTACCTGTTGAATAGGAATGTTTATCCTAATAATAAGACCTAACCTAACTAGTGGATTAGCGCTGTAGCAATACAGAATATTTAAATTCAATCCTTAACAACACCAACTGCAAGATACAAACATATTCAAATGATCTATAAATCCCTGGTGGGCAAGTGTAATTGGCTGTATCAATGTGACACCGTAACGTTTTATATGAATGGACTGCATGCGAGTTCCAGTTTAAAGATCAACACTGGCGTATGAACGAAAAATTAAATCCAGCGACTTTTGGTACTTTTTTTTAATTCGTTTCGTCCGTAGTTATTCCCAACTATTTATTAAGATCATGTTCAACACAGGTTCGAATTCCATTTTATTTACTTAGGTTTAAGAAGATGCAGTGACACCCTAACACAAAAAGAGGATTCGAAAAATGTATCGTGCATACTTAATAATGAAGTAATCAGTCATCTAGTTCTACAAAACCATAAGATCACTTCATTAATATTAACTAATTTGAAACTCCATCAACTCAATAAACTTATACTAAGTAAAGCGACTGTTCAAGTTTTTATAACACCAAGCTTGATTGTTAAACAGTAACATGGAGAAATAGATACTACTATCATCGTTCAAAAATTAAATTAATTACTGCTGATTGATCCAAAATGAGGCAGTATTATTATCTGTACTGCTCCTGACGGTAATCAACTATGTATCACTTATGGTGAACAAAATCAAAAACTTTTTTACTCATAACTACATAACACAGTGTTAAACGACTAATGAATCATATGATATGTATTATCACTGGATCTGACCATCTGATCAAGAACCAGAGTTAGAACGAACAAAAGTGTATCATAAGGATGAAAAATATGTCGGCCTTAATGTTCTGTGCACTCACATATTACATATATATTGCCCTCTTATTAAACAATCATGACTGTACAGACCTACGCATCACTTTCTCAGTGAATTTCTTTTATAACTCAGTTTACTGGGTACAGGTTCAAGTACTGGATTTTCTTTAATGTGAGACAGTCAATCATATTGTTCGACTACTCGGACCTAAGTGCGAGGAAATGAACTAGGAATTACGAGTAAGTGGTTGAAAAGTAAATACCTAAACCACTAACCTATAGTACTAGTTATGATAAAGACATTCAAAGCAAATAAATCGAACTTCATAAAAACAGATGATATTTATAAAATGATAGAATAATCAGTTAGTTAATCACAATCAACGTACAGTCTGGCAAAAATGTATAATATCTTAAGTTCTAACATAACATCAGCACGATGGAAAGGAATAATAAAGATGAATGTGCAAGAAGTCATGATAACTGATGAAAATTAGAAATTGAGAATATAATTCGAGAAGACAGGATATAATTGTATGCACGGAAGAATAGTGGGACTAAGCTTATGAAGGAAGATAAAATGTAAATGCATATGACTCATTGTGACTAATTCTGAGCCAAAATTATCTAACAATCTCAATTATTGATTGTGTTTTGCCTTGATACACATAGTTCACACCAACATCCACTAACTTTATGGACTGAAGTCACGTTTCGATGTAGCTGCTCTAAACTTTATTCGAAACTAGTCCGACTCTAGCATTTGCATTTCCACACTATTTATTTCATACCATGATGATATGAAGTGTGACAATTTAAGCCAATGCATATGGCAGATATTACGTTGTTTCTGGTAAACTGGTTGATTGAAGAATTGCATGTAACTCAATTATCAAGTATAGATTTATTAGCCAACCCTAGTTTGAGTCACACTGACTGAAAGTCATTGATAGTTTACGACTATTCAAACTTCAGTAGATGAGGTAGGATTCAAACGTATGATTTGACAAATGGAAATCAAGCTGCATAAACATGTTATTGCTTCATGGATGTGGATGTATTTATAAAGGTAAACAAAATAGCAACTCCACAAACAGAAACATACCTCATACTAACAGAGACATTACGTTCAATAATACGTAGACGATTATTAAGACGCATAAATGCGGTTGATTTTCTTGATCCACTGAGAGCAGCTGGTACAACTAATGCTTCACGTGAATGTGGATGAATGGTTTTATGTGACTTAATTGGTGATGATGAGGAGGAGGAGGATGATAAACTGTTGGAGGATTTCACATTTTTACTTGAAATAACAATATCAGCTGAATGATGATAATCACCAATCAACACCTTATCATCATCGGCATTGTTATCTACTGAATCTACTAGATGTGAAATATGAGGTGATGTTGATGATGACAATGATTCAGTATGCTTACTTGACAATAAAAATGATGGCAACTTGAAACACTGAAAAATAAATAGGCAGATAAAATGGAATAAATCATTTCAATGATTTTTCAATAAGTAGGATTTATACTTCAAAACTTATTCATCCTTTTTAACTAACTAAGAATACTCTGTATATTAAATTACATGCCAATATTGAAAAAAATAGAACTCTGCTCTAGATAAAGTTGATACCGTTGATAAAAGTGTAGACCTCTAGTACTGAAATTGATGCATGGAATATAATGCAAAAAATAAATAAATAAATCTTGCGTAATAATGGATATGATGTGATTCATTTATCAAGTATTGAAGAGTATCATCATCATCATCAGTAGGAGCAACAACGTAGAACCGGGTACATACGCCCATAGGTTAAAGTTTCCATACCACATTAGCACTACAGAGGCAACTCAACAACAGAATACAAGAGGGGAGAATAAAGTAAGGGTGTTCAGAAAAGAATAATAGAATTTAAGATCTTGATAAAGGGAAAGAGTGTATACACTTGCGCCACTGTAGCTGATTGTGAGCCATGTCTCTCAGTGTCTCTAGCCATTCATTGCGATTATCACGTGTACCCCAATCAGGTAATTTGCACCTACCTACATAGCTTAGATCAACAGTCAAAGGCTACGGTGACTGATGCGATGTTTTGGTTTGGCCGCCCCTACCCTCCTTGTATCCTACTTCAACCCCAGCCAACATTGTGCAACGAGGCAAGCGGTGGTCGGGTATGCACAACACATGTCCCAACCGTCTCAATCGATGAAGGTTAATGACCTCTTCGATTGATTTACCGTATTTCCCAAGAATCTTTTGTCCAAACTCAATATTACTTATTCGACTGTTCTATGATATACAAGCGATGCTACGAAGATTCCTGTGGTCAAATAACTGTAGTCGACGCATATCATGGGTTTTCATGGTCCACGTTTTGCAGCCAAATGTTAAGACAGAGAAGACTGCAGCGCAGTACACCCAGCCTTTCGTTAAGACACGGATATCTCGCCTGTGCCATAAGTGGCGTAAATCGGCGAATGCCAATCAGGCTCTCTGAGTATACTAACATTTGAGTCCGAATAATAGATACTTAATATCGGATATATCTCAATCAAAGTAGATTAAATGGGGCTCTAACCACTAACCTAATAAATGGAAATCAAAAGCACTAACATGAAGTTATTCCTCTACAAAAGCAGGTTACAGATATGGGACAAAATACCGATGAACTCTTAACTATAAAGACAAACTAGTGGAATCGTAACAATTAAAACATTATAAACGCGATCGAGTAATGAGCTACAGATTACTGTATTATACCTAATGAGAACTACCGTGAGGATTATCAATTTAAAGTAAAGTTTGTTAAGCCTGCTTGTCATTTACTCCACTCCTTCTTTTTATATAATTTCGTCATAGACATCACACTAACATCTCAAGCACCGGTTTCCTACCGTGAGACACACTTGTCAACTTACAGGATGTAAATGATATAGTCCTATTCGGTAAACAACTCGACAACAATATAAAGTCTCTTGAATGCATTGAACAACAATTCAGGCATGTTTGGGATGGGTTTCTCTACATGTAAATGCAAAATCTTACTTCACAGTTGGTCTACATTATCGCGTAGATTGATCATAAGTAAAGTCGTTAAGGGCATTGACCACTTCACTTATCTTCAAAGTCTAATCAACCTTGATGGATCTGTCTGACGATATCTCCGCAAGTACTCAGAAAGCTAACTTGGCATTTGCTAACTTCGATTATTTATGGCATAGATGAAATTTTCGTGAGCTAAACAAAGGAGTATTCAACGTGGTAGTCTGCTTAAAATTAACTTATGGATTACCAACACAGCCCACATATCTCTAGTCACAGGTATCGCTCGTGTACCGTGGAAGTAATATTGGGGTCAAGTAAAAGTGAAGAGCCATGAGAAACTACCGTTAATAAAAATCCTATCGTTATTCAAATGCAATTCAAAGGTGATGGTACATCAAGATTAATTAACAGAAGACTAAGATCTTCACTAAACAGAACATATCATGCTGCCGAACTCTTTATCCAGTACAAAACAACATGCTATTTAAAACATTCAAAGATCGATAGGTACCACTTTCTCGTTACCACCAATTACATATATAAATTTACAAGTACCTGCCAAAGCAGTTACATTGGTAGAACCTAAAGAAAGGCCTACGTTCGTTTACAAGATCAAATCCCTAAACATTTGCGATCAAACAGATCAGGAAACGTGAGCAGTGCTATTGCGAGACATTTGGCCAACACAGGACATATAGCTGATATCTTGAAATCCCACAAGATGATTAGCTGACAGTTAAACTGCAATCTCCTTAAATCCACTTAGGCAATATCACAAGTTGTATGTAGCTGATGAGAACCTGACAAAATGAAACGAGTTCACTTTATTCTGTCCAATTCATTGTTCTTGCTCTCCTCAAACAAGAACGAGTCTCTAATAAAACCCGCCAACCACAGAAAACGTAACCATGTTCAGAACATTTGAGTCCGTTAAGCGGTTATAATTAACTGATTCATGATTCTAACTGTATCCACAATTTTCGATATTGTATCGACCTATTTAAAAGTTTCAGTTATAGTTACTACCCTCTACCTTTGCTAACAAAGTAGATAACGCCATCAGTAGGATAGAAGTAAATGTTTACAGATGTATTGGAAACACTGCTCACGTATCTTGAGACTAACGAGTAAGAAATGCTGAGGTTATATGAAGCAATGATAACAAATCAGTTGGACAGATTTTAGGCCTTCCTCGACTAAGATAGTATGGATATGCAGTATGTATGCCTAACTACCACAGAAGTACATTAACCTTATACCAGTTCTCTACTCGGACACTACATGTCGAGTCACAGCTTATGGCGGACTGTCATCAGAAGTGATTACTTCAAGTGGTGTTCCACAAGGTTGACCGCCTTCCCCAGTTTCATTTAATTTTATTACTGATACACTTTTAGAGTTAACACTGACTATGGCTGACCACTCAGGAATTGACCTCCAACGAGATAAACTTGTTGACTTCAAATATGCAGACGATATAGTTCTATTGGATGAAGATGCTGATAAAATGAAGGATATTTTGACTACTGTAAGCATCAATGTAAGCACATCTGCGATGCGATTCACCCCATCCAAATGCAAAATGTTGCTTCAAAATGAGCCTACTTCGGCATCGAAGTCAGTGAGACGGAGTGAAGTAGTTAAATGTACTGACCACTTCACTTATCGTGGGAGTCTCATCAGTCTTGATGAAATGGTGTCCAAAGAAATCTTGGCTCGTATGCAGAAAACTCGATTAGCTTTTACCAGTTTGCGTCACTTCTGCCTTAGGTAAAACATCCCGATTCCGACCAAACGGCGCGTTTACTGCGCAGTAGTTCGATCCGTCTTACTTTATGAATGCGAAATATGGCCATCAAGGTTAGAGGATATTTGTAGACTTTTAGCATTCGATCAGAAATGTCTTCAAAGCATTGCTCGTATTTGCTGGGGCCACCGAGTAAGCAATACGTGGGTTAAGAATAGGGTACAAGGTTAATACGGTAGGTTGATTGATGAAGAAGTAAATCAGTATGCCCAACCACCGCCTACCTCGATAAACAATGCTATCTGGTGTGGGAGTAGGCTGGAAGAAAGGTAGGGGCGACCAAGCCAAAACTTGGAACCAGTCCATGAAGTCGTTGACAGCTGGGCTGATCCATGTTAATAGGTGCAGATCACCTGGTTAGGTGATTATCGTCACAAACGATTAGAGACTTTAGGTGATATGGTTCAAAACCGTTGAAAATGGCACAGATGCAAACATTCCTTATCCTCCTCCAAATTCTAAATTCCTGAATTCAATATATATAATTTTCTATTTACTGAATTACATTTTCTGAAATCTTATCTTCGATCAATAATCCCTCCCTTCCATACTAACTTTGTAACTTTAAGTTGAATTGTGACTGGCACGCGGAATCCTGGACGCGCGTTTCGTCCTATTTTGGACTCATCGACTGGGTGTACCTGCATCCCAATATAACTTGTGTAATATCGCTATATCGAGGCAATTCTCTCAGGATGCACATATGGCAACAGAGACTGACCAGTTTCAGTCCATTACAAATTAACGGGATAATACAAGCTTATCCTAACAACTCTGTAACTAGCTATACCACTCTGGAATTTGGTCTGACAATTTCATCTAAATGTTAACTGAAGCATGGCAACTTTAACTGATGTACGCACAAACCAAGTTCTACGTAACAACTGGCTGACCGGTGCCTAACTAACGCTTACCTCAAGGTACAATTTTGGCTGGTGCAGGAGTAGGACAGAAGAAAGGTAAGAGTGATCAAAATAAAACATAAAGTCAGTTCACAAAGACGCTGTCGGCGTAGCATATGCTGTACATCAGACATAACTAACATAAAATAAAATGAAATACATAAAAAACTGATGCAGCGGTAAATGCCTGCAAATAAATACTGCCATATCCTGGCGTGATGAAAGATAACTTTAGAAAGCATATAGAACAGATGATAACCATGTTATACTCTTTAAACCGAAAGAAATTTAAGTACGTTCAAACGCTCATTGTTTGCTATGTTTTACTCTTTGGAAAATTCCACAATACGCTCTGAGTGATGCAGTTCAGTGTATTAACGTAGTAAAGATCCTTATTAAATCATCTAATAAGCCCCGACCGTAGCTGATACCTTAAGATGATGGTCGAGCTTGCCTATCATGATGACCCAGCTGAGCTATATTGGCTGGAACTCTTGTTCCTCTAGGTCCTATCATGCCAAGCAGGTCTGTTGGAAAGCGATAAGACTAAAGGCAAAAACCTAAGATCAGAGGGCGAAATCGTACTGATAACTGCTGTGGGGTGTGAAAATAGTAAGGTATTTCCCTCGAATAACAAACATCCGTACCAATGTTGCCTTCCTAATGGAAAGAAGGGGTTAGAAAAGGTCAACCCTAAAAATCTCATACCTCACCTTACGCCACGGATTTCCGTCTCCAGCAGTAAGGTCTTCAAAACAGCGGAGCTAACACTTTAAAACCTTCCAATAACAAGGTCGTGAGTGATAGGCCTCAAGCAGTTGACCCTTGGGCTCTGCAATCGCACTCCCAGGTCACTATGATCAATACTAATCCAGTTTCCTTTCCAGGTTCCTCAAGAAGTAATATCCTTTCATGGTACAGGCAGTCAAGAAGTGAAAACCACCATTATACCTCTAACAGCACAAGAGATCATCATGTTCGTAATTGAATCCAACCGTCAACTCTTAATAACTCTGTTATCCCAACAATTAACCCATCTAGAATAACTTTATCAACCCACACCTCCAATGCTAATGGTTTGAGATTAGGAAACGTCATTCCTGGTCTCCTGAAACATCACATAAAACTATCAGAGCTTTTAATGTTCGAACCTTAGGCCAAATAGGACAACAAGCCACCTCTTGCTAAGATTCTAGATTTCCGATCCTTCGATGTCTGCAGCCTCACTCAAACGCGTATACAGGATCCAAGTACAATCATTCGCTTAACCTCACTTTGTTAAAATAAAAAACCGGCTCGGTTCACCCTTCGGGTTTCCAGAGACCCCACCACTACCACTCGAGGCCTTGTTGGTGTAAGCATAGCACTACGTTCAAAAGCTGAACAGGCTCTCCTTGAGTGCATTCCAATAGACAGTTGCTTATGCACTGTCTATCTAAACGGGACAGTAATAACTCGGAAAGATAGGAACACACGCCGTTGCCTCTTCGATATCTCTGACTACGCTCCCACTAATTGCAGCTCAAATAAAGTG
Organism: Schistosoma mekongi; assembly: GCA_034768735.1. Classification (NCBI taxonomy): domain Eukaryota; kingdom Metazoa; phylum Platyhelminthes; class Trematoda; order Strigeidida; family Schistosomatidae; genus Schistosoma; species Schistosoma mekongi. The sequence goes on along the minus strand of CM068306.1, from coordinate 87,618,561 downwards.
AAAGATGAATTTTACAGAAAGCTTTCCGACCACCTTCGGAAAGCCAATTGCACTGACTTATTAAATCTAGCTGGTGATTTTAATGCCCAAGTAGGTCGATTAAGCCAAACCGAAAGGCACCTAGGTGGATCCTACGGTCTCCAGGCTCAACGAACAGATAATGGCGATCGTTTATTGCAACTGTGCCCACATAACCGTCTGTTTCTCGCAAGCACTAACTTTAAACATAAGGAAAGACATCAACTGACATGGCGACCCCCAAAATTCAATTCAACACTGGACTCAAATAGACCACATTGCCATCAGCCATCGTTGCAGAGGCTCAATACAAGACTGTATCTCATTTTGGAGTGCATGTATAGAGTCAGATCATGTTTTAATACGAGCGCGTATTAGTCTACGTCTCGCCCGATGTAAAAGATCAACGGCAACGATCCCTCTCACAGTTTAACTTACTGATGAAAAAGTAAATAATACACTTCAGGAACAACTTAAAAACCAATTAGTCAAATAAACAACCTGTAACTATCTCGAGTCAGCTTGGAACGATATCAGAAAAGCTGTTCAAATAGCAGTTATATCTACTAGTAAACTAAACCAACAGGATAACTCAGTGGATTTCAGCTGCGTCTACTGAACAGATAAATACTCGGCAACTCATCTCGTCCGGTTCTGAACAAGATAAGAAGCGAAGGCAACTTCAACACAAACTGGTTAAAAGCTTACTCAATGATCGTGAGCAGTGGTGGGTGGCGAGAGCTAAAAAGATGGTAAAGGTAGCGAAAATAGGTAACAGTACGCAAGTGTTCAGACATCAAGGAAACGGGTATCAGAAATCCGACTGTAAGTAAAACTGTATTAAGAAAAAAATGATTGGACCATTATTCACTGTCAATACAGAAGATTAGACCGATGGGCAGAACACTTCAAAGAAACAGTTCAACTAGCCTACGGCCTCATCTCAGTTGCCCACCATTCCCAAGCAATCCGAATGGTAAATTACACTTGGTCACAAAAGTCTTATTGAGGTTGAGAAAGCTACAGCATATCTAAAGCGAGGGATAGCAGCACGACCTTATGGGTTAAGCCCTGAGATACTATGGATCGTGGTCCAGTTTTAGCAGCGGAACTAACCGAGATCTTGGCTAGAATCTGGGAACTGGACATAATCCCATCTGATTGGTCTCAGACGCTAAACGTACCAATCTATAAGAAAGGACAAAAATCCTCTCGTGACAATTACCAAGGAATCGGTTTAACGAATATAGTGTCTAAAATATTAGCTTCAATAATACTTCGACGACTAACGAAAGCTCGTGAAGAGCAAACTCCAGGAAACCAAGGTGGTTTCACACCTGCACGTGGTTGTATAGACTAAATATTCACACTTCGACAGGTTATGGAACATAGACACACATTTAGACGCCCAACAATAGTTGTATTCCTTGACCTTAAGGCGACGTTTGACTCTATCGATCCTGACCTTGTGGTAATGTCTGTCATTGAAAGGCATACAAGCTACCTACTCGAACACTACAGCTTATGGCAGACTGTCATTAGAAGTGATTACCTCAAGTGGTGTTCATCAAAGTTGTCCGCTCTCCCAATTTTTATTTAACTTTATTATAGACATACTTTTAGAGTTAACATTTTCGTCGTCTCACTTCTGAGGGGTTGACTTCCTTCCTGGAGATAAACCTGTTGACTTAAAATATGCAGATGATATAGTGAAGATGCTGATAAAATGCAGAATATTTTGACTACTGTAAGCATCAATGTAAGCACATCTGCAATGCAAATCACCGCATCCAAATGCAAAATGTTGCTTCAGAATTGCCTTAATTCTGCAGAGCATTATTGATATGGATCAAAGAAGTGAAACGTGCTGACCGCTTCACTTATATTGGGAGTCTCATCAGTGTTAACAGTCTGATGTCTGCTGAAATTTCGGCTCGTATACAAAAGGCTTGATTGGCTTTTGCCAGTTTGCGACACTACTGGCTTCGGTAAGACATCCATCTTCCGACCAAACGACGCGTTTACGGCACACCGGTTCGATCACTTGTACCTTATGGATGTGAAACATAACCAATAACGATAGAGAATATTCGCATACTCCTAGTATTCGATCATAGATGAATTAGAAGCATTTCTCGTCTTCACTGGGACCACCGATTAGGCAATACGTGGGTTAGGAATAGAGTACTAGGTAGATACGATAAGTCTATTGATGAAGTAGTAAATCTTCATCAGATAAGGTGGTTATAACATGTGTTTTGTATGCCTGACCACTGCCTACCTCGACCAACAATGTTGTCTGGTGTAAGAGTAGGCTGGAAAAAAGCTGCGGATGGCCAAACCAAAACACGGCACCAGTCCATGAAGTTATTGAAAATTGGGCTCAGCCATATTAATAGATGCAGACTACCTGGTTGGGGTCTACTTGATGATCACAACCAATGGTTAGAGACTTTAGGTGATATGGCTCAAAATCGTTGGCAATGGCTCAGGTACATCTATTCCCTGTCTTTCTCCAAATTTTAAGTTTCTGAACTTATCATGATTTTCTCTTCACTAAATCATATTTTCTTAAATCTTATCTCTGATCTCTATTCCTTTCCATTAATACTAACTCTGTAACTACCTCCCCTACTCTGGGATTTGATTCGACAATTTCATCTCTATCTGCTAATTTGGGTATGGCAACTTGAACTGATGTACGCATGTACCAAGTTCTGCGTTGTAACTGTCTGTCTGTCTGCCATCTAATAAGCATTCAGCTAAAATCTAGTATTTTTATGAGAAAATTATACAACCCGACTGTCTAAGCCGGACTAGGTGAGAGTTCAGACTTATGACTAGGTCTAAAAGAAATCACCTAAAAATCAACTTAGATAGACGACTTTAAAACGAAATATCACATAACTAGGTGTTTCGAAGATTGTGTAATTTGGTATCACGAATTTACCTGAGTTGCAGAAAGACTGGAAACCAAGAATATTTTTAACACCATAGAACTCCTCAGTAGTGCGCATCCCATGTTGCCACAAAGGATCCAGTCTCATAGGGACCGTTTATTTCCTTGACCACTGAACTAGCGACCAGTGGTTGACATTCCTAATTTCAATCAACACTCGACTTATTGTGTCACCCCATCCATTCCCTTTGAACTCGATTGGTTAAAACTTCTTACTAGACCTACCGTGGTATACGGTTCTCAAGGTCAAATTGTGACAGCATGTTAAAACTTGTGAAGGATATACATTGTCATAAAATAGTAAAATAATGAAAACAAACAAGAATAAAATCAACATGAAGATTCATAGTTCATGAGTGATTTTGCTGCAAATGTTTTCTCTAACCTAGGCGATTTAAACGTGAAGCTTTCAACGTTTTCCTAGACAACAGCACCAGCATAGTTTCTATATATAAGTGAGTTATCAGAACTTCGCCCCAAATAATGGATAGCATAATCTGTATTCTGTTTTAAAAAGATTCTAATACTTGAGTTCGATCTGAAGTTTGTTTAAATGATATTGCCTAAGATGATAAAAGCAGTACAACTAAAATTATTCCTCCTTCTCAGTTCAAAGAACGTAGCTTCATCAAGACATAATTAATAAATTACCCACCTTGTAATAAGCGGTATTATTCCAAAGTAGTGTATTCAATTTTCTCCAACTCCACTCTAATGATTCACAATAACTAATATCATATAATGATAAAAATGAAGGTAAATTTGATTCAAAAAAATATGGTGAATTCATGAAGGATTTATTACGTTTAATAGCTTGATATGCAATTAACAAGTGTCCAATACTTTTATCTAATTCATACGATGATCGATGATGCTGTGAATTTATTATCGGCGTTAAATTCAAGTAACTAATAGCACGTGAACATACATCCAAATTAGTTGGATTGATTGAATCAACTGGTAGTGATTGAGAATCGATAGATGACTGTTGTCGTTGTTGATGATGATGATGAGATGATGATGATCTAATAGAATAAGGCATTTACGCAAATACCATAAACCTTCAATCTGATCTACTGTTAAATACATCATAGAACCTTTACATAATAAATTCGAAAAACCATGTGGACTGAACAAATAATTGATTGTATGAAAATTTTCCGATGTTGGAATAATATCACGCAGATTTAAATAATTGCCACTGTAGTCTGAAGAAAGAAACAATGAAAGATTAGAAACTCGGATTTTTATTACATTAGATTACGAGATAGTTCATTTGTTTTAATTACTAGGACAATCACTATTTATGATGAAAATTAGATTGTAGATGGCAAGTGGAATTCAACACACGATTCCTCATATTTGAGACACAATAGTTAAATTTACCAGCATCAGTGTTGATTTTCATTATGAGAAGTGATTTCCTTTCACTAGTATCAAACGCCATTGCGTTCAACACTGAGTTAAAACAGTAAGGTGTTTTCCTCAGACAGCCACTATAACAGCGATGCTGCCTTTACACAAAGGAAGGCCGTGGTTAAAAAAGGTAGACCCTAAAAATGCATACCTCATCTTACACCACACTCAGATTTAGTACTCATGGCTGGTGATTATAACGCCCAAAAAGGTGACTTCCATCAATCTGAAAGACATTTAGGTGGATGCTTCAGTATCCCAACTCAGAGAGTGGGTAACGGCGACCGTCTTCAACAACTTTCCTCAGACAATCGTTTATTTCTAGAAGATAAAAAACTTTAAGCATAAGGAGCAAACTCCTGCTCCTACTCAACAGTGAACTCAAATGGACCATATCACAATTAGTCACAGTTGGAGAGGCTCGATAGAAGACTGTAGATTGTGAGCAGTGGTGGGTAACGAAAGCAAAGGGAACGGAGAAGGTAGCAGCTTTACGTAAAACTAGACAACTTTTCAAGTTAATAAATGAAATCGGCGTTAAAAAAATCAAGGATTAGTGTGACAATCTCCGAAAGAGATAGAATGCTTATTAACTTTCAGCCTAGATGTTTAGAACGATGGACTGAGCAGTTTAGCTGGCATTCAGCTGCAATAGAACTTCCCACTATTTTAAGATAGCTAGGCTGCAATCGAAGCATGTTCGGAATGCGTTTCTCCCCCTCTAAATGCAAACTATTGCTCCAGGACTGGTTTCCGTCAACCCGTGCACTAAAGATAGCTAGTGAAGTAGTTGAACACGTCGAGCACTTCACTTATCTTGGAAGTCTGATTAGCCATAATGGGTTAGTCTCTGACGAAATCACAGTACGAATTCAAAAAGCTCGTTTGGCTTTTTCCAACTTACGTCACCTGTCACGTAGACGAGATATTCGTCTCTCAACGAAGGGAAGAGTGTACTGCACAACAGTTCGCTCTGTCTTACTGTATGGGTGGGTGTGAGACGTGGCCATTAAGGGTAGATGACACTCGACGGTTATTAGTTTTTGACCATCGATGTCTACGAAACATCGCTCGCGTTAGCTAGGATCACCGAGTAAGTAATAACGAGGTTAGACGATGGGTGTTAAGCACATGTGGTAAATCAATCGATGAGGTTGTGAATCTTCATCGACTGAGGTGGTTGGGACATGTGTTGCGTATGCCCAACCATCGTCTACCTCGAAGCGCGATGTTAGCTGATATAGGAGCAGGATGGAAGAGAGTTGGGAGTGGCCAAACTAAAATATAGCATCAGTCCATGAAGTCACTGACTATTGATTTGAGTCGTGCCGGTCTCCACAGACTACTTGGTTGAGGTCCTTGCGAATACCGTAACCAGTGGCTAGAAACACTGAATGACATGGCCCAGAATCGGTCACAATGGCGTAAATATATTCACTCATTATCCTCTCTTAAATCGTGAGGTTTACATTATTTTGTAAATTTCTTTCCACGCTCCATCTCTTTCTTCCTGAACCATATTCTATATGTTCACACCCTTTGTTATTGCTATTATTATTATTATTTTTATTTTTATTGAAGTAACTTTAATTAATGTAGTGTTGATCTTGCGATTCTATTGAAGTATGGCAACTTGGACCGATGCACATGTGCAGGTTCTGTGTTGATTGACACCATAAATGTTAGCCAATCGTTTGGTACAAGTCTTCATGAATGTGAAGATGAATGAATAACAGAATAAGTCATCCATCGGTAACTTAAATAAACACATGTAGTCATACTTAAAATTAACGTGCAATAGTGTAGTTAGAAATTAATGTTGCTTAGTTCTAAAATGAAAAACGCCTTACTACAACTGATTGATTACTGTTTGTCTAGTCATCTATGTCATGTTTGTATAGTCTAATACGTGTTAAGTGAATTATATAAACTAAATTACAAGGCAATCACTAATTCAACATCATATGTTTGTTTTGATGTTAAATATTCCAGAGAAAAGCCTGGACTTAGCTTTTGTACTTTTTGGTACCCTTAATTTTGAATGTATTGTTGTCCTCAACAGGACACGAATCCTCTAAGGGACACCAACTCTCCCAAGATTGAATGTATGCCCTACTAAAGGATGCCATAGAGAACGAAACCCGGGTACAGACTCTCCTTCTAGATACCTCCAGCCACTTAAAATTGCCCAGATTTAAATATCTAACATGAAGCAGTAGGTGAAGATAAATAAATATGTAAATTTTCAGCCATAATAACAGACATAAATTGGTTTAATCCTAAAAAAAGGCTGCAAAAAACTTCTGAATACTAACAGTCATCTGAAAATATGGTTATCACCGTTTCACAAAGCGATCACGGTAGATAAGTAAACAAGCAGCTGTGTCAGTATATATCCATCGCGAAACTAGGTTATAAGCTCGAGAATTTTTGAAGACATAAAATTATTCTTACAGTATATATGGTAAGGCCGATCTGACCAACTCTGAGTAACATAACTAAAACAAAGTTAATGAATCTGCAGATGGATGTTACATCTTTGGTTGACTGTTTCTAATCCATATCCAACTTATTCCTTAATTATACAACATTGTTCACCGAGGTAGGTAGTAGTTCGTTATACTATAAAATAACCAGAGCATGAAAAAAAAACCATTAGCTCGATTATTAATTACATACGACATAGTCTAATTACGAAGTGTAGTCCTGTCTAGTTGTTTATAATGCTATTCAAATTCCACAGAACAACTTAGACAAAAATAACGCGAGAATAAAGACATGCTCAATATTGTAAACTTTACAGACACGTATTAACTAATATCATACACACTTCCGTCTTCAAGTAAGTGTAGTTTGAATGTAAACTTAATATCGTCTTTTTCTATAAACAACTTTCGTAAACCAGTATTTCTTATGTTTTGTGTTTACTCATACGTTTTGGTCAAACATTTTTTGTATATAAACAATTATTTACTTAATAAATAACTCGGTCTGAATTCGGACTTAATTTGCTACATGTTAGTGCTTTCTTTTCTACCTACTACTAGAAGAACTATGGATAATCAAGAGTCGTGTCAACCATTAAGCAATAGCGAATATCAAATCGTAGTCTGTAGTACGAGTTCATTGGCTTATCCGACGTAGGTTAGCTATAAAGGTTGCCCATCTATTGGTTAGCGAAGATTCATCAATAAGAAAATTGACGACGCCAATGTTGGAACAACCATACGTCACAAGATCACAACAGTAGCGACGGAGATAAGACGAAAACAGAGAAAAGACTAATTTGGGAAAGTTGTGTTTAGAAAAAGGAGATAATAGTGAAATAACAATCAATAAGTACGTTTAATGTCCATGTCTTAATTGCATTAGTTTATAAATGACCTACGAAGTCGATATTGAACAATTACTCGTGATTTAAAATGAACTATGACCCTGTTTATTATATGTAAAACATTTTGTAAATAAGTGTATTATGATATGGAAAATGACTCACATCTACTAACAAGTAATCATGTCTACTGATATCCACTAATTGGAGGAGTTATATTAATTAGTTAAATTTATGAGAAACTATCACTCGACTATGACAACTTTAAAGTATTGATCATTATTCAATGAAATCATTCCATTCGTTATAACGGGTTCATAGTAAAATTGCAATAACTTGAGAACGTAAATAGATATGACATTAAGTTCCAGTTAGTTGAATTCGTCACAGATGCACGTTAGCAGGGTAGCTTTAAAAACCAGGGAACAATGGACAGCCGCTTCGTCTTAGTATGAGACTCTTTGATAGTGCACGCCCTGGATTCTGCCCCAGAGGCTTCAGGTTGGCGAATATCCAACACTCTGTATCACTAGGCCGGCAACCAATAGTAGAATTCCCACTTTCATCAATTTGTGATATAGTGCGATGGTCATCGATTGTCTTCGGTGATAACCGTCTTACTCCCGACAAGTTTGACATGACACTAGTTAATAAGTCTCTGGAAAGTTTACAATTTAACGAATATATATATATATATATTATATAGGCCACAGAGATTGTAGTTTTCAGTTCTTTGTAGCGTTGCAACACTACTATTGAGCCCTGACTTAGTAGTGTCGACAGTTAGGTGCACACTGCGAAACCGTGAGGTACAGAGTTCGATGTCTAGTAGATTCATGATTGAGTACTGATAATAAAGAGTCCTAAACTAGGATGAAACAGTTGTTTAATGATTACTGGTTTTCAACCATACCCAAATGAGATCAAACTATAGTGAATGTAAACTATGAATTACAACCAATCTTCATTAAGCCAACTAAATATAATGAAAGAAGAGTTCATTTTTGACTTATCAAGTTAACTTAATGTAATATGGGACTAAAAAGTCCACCTGGTAACTGTCATGTATATATAAAAATAATACTTCTTATTTAATCAATTAAATTTAGGGTCAACGAAACAGCACACACATGCATACACGACAAGTACAGATTTAAGCGAAGCTCGACACTACATGACTCAACAATCTACTGTAACTAACACCTTAATACCCCAAATTACATTATGATCATTATTATTATTGATCAATGAACGCTAACATAATGAGAAGTAACATAACTCTTGAATAACAATATACACGGAGAAGTGAATAAGTAGTTAATGCACTTGACTCCTAACCACTAGGTTGAACATAAGAAACCAAAATATAAACTTCACTTTGAAAGACAATCAAGTAAAACCACTAGAATTTACAAAAACAGATTGACAAAAGCAAAGTATGTAGATATATATTTGATAAATGTATTAAATATAGGTTAAGATGATCAGAATTGGTGCAACCATAGTAGAGCATTATCAGACTTCAATGAGTTGTGCTATAGTGATTGACTTATAACAGAGATATGTTTTGTCTAACCACCAACTACCTTGCGGTACAATGTTGGTTGATATAGTCCATTCAGTCGTTAGATATTAGTCTGAGCCATGTTGGTGTGTTCAAGAAGGTGGCCTGTTTGGGTTCAGTGAGATAACAGTGACCAGTGGTCAGAGACATTGGGTGATTTGGTTCGGAATTGGTTACGATGGAGCAGATGCATCTACTATTTATCATCAACACTAAGCTCCATTATTCTTCCATACACACTTATGTTGTATTCCTTCTTGTTGAACTCCTATATTAATCTTAGAAATTTGGTGTCATGCTGATGTAACATAGCGAGTTGCACTGATGCACAAGTCTGCTAGGCTCTACAGTGCTTATGACTGACTAATAACAGAGACAATTTAAAAAAGATTATGCACAGATGAACCGGACTAGATATGACATGTAAGAATGATCGATCCTATCTATTTATTAGTTATTTACTCATTCGTTTAAACACAATTATTAGCACATCAAAAATTGTTGGCACCAGAAATATAGGCACTACACAATTAGAAACAAAATATTGTGAAGGAATAAAGGAGAAAAAGCGATGAAAGTTAAAGGCTAAATTCAATGAAGACAAGGAGACACACAGATAGAAATACAATGAAAAGCTTCTTTTAGTTGAAGAAGGATTTCATGGAAAACTGTAGCACGATCCCTTCCCCACTGCTTACTATTCAGAGAAATATCAAATATGATCACGAGCTGATTGGTTGTACCACTTTCAAAGGTTCAACCATGGGATCGTGATAAACTAACAGACACCAGTCCAATAAGGCTTACTTTAATTTTATAGTATAGTGTCGCCTAGTCACATCGTTGGTTATTAATTCTATTCATTATAGTGTTTTAGGGGAAATTATTAAAAACAAATGCACTGCTGGTGTGACGTATATAGCACACGAAGATGCCCTAAAACTTAATGAAATCAACTATCTAAAGATCGTGATATTCAACCAACCTAGAAAAACTCCAACAAGTGTCAAAGCATATTTCAGTAATTTAGATGGATCAAAGTGCAACAGATTCCACTATACTTGATTTCATACAGCTTATTCAACTGCCAAAAACAACAAATAGAAATTAGATGAGATAAAGAATCGAACATATATTATGCCCGGAAAAATAAAAACATTTCAAGCCACACTTTTAGACATCGAACAGGAACTTAAGGATCAATCACTCATTCTGTTGTTACTGACGAACACAACTTTGAAAAAAAACCGAAAACAGTTAGTCATATTGCAGCAACCATGGATTAAATAGATTTTGCAGTAACTAAGTACATAATTTCGAGATAGAAACATGATTCGACATAATGCCCCAAATAAAACACCAACGAAATCAGTTTAGCATGTAATATTGCATGTAATACTGTGCGGTAGTTCGATCCGTTTACTTTAATGGATATGAAACTTGGCTATTAAGTATAGAGGATATTCGTAGGCTCCTAGTATTCTATCATAGATGAATTAGAAGCATTTCTCGTCTTCACTGGGACCACCGATTAGGCAATACGTGGGTTAGGAATAGAGTACTAGGTAGATACGATAAGTCTATTGATGAAGTAGTAAACCTCCATCAGCTAAGTTGGTTAGGACATGTGTTACGTATGCCTGACCACCGCCTACCTCGATGACCAATGCTGTCTGGTGTAGGAGTAGGCTAGAAGAAAGGTAGGGGCGGCCAAACCAAAACACGGCACCAGTCCATGAAGTTATTGAAAATTGGGCTCAGCCATATTAATAGATGCAGACTACCTGGTTGGGGTCTACTTGATGATCACAACCAATGGTTAGAGACTTTAGGTGATATGGCTCAAAATCGTTGGCAATGGCTCAGGTACATCTATTCCCTGTCTTCCTCCAAATTCTAAGTTTCTGAACTCATCATAATTTTCTCTTTACTGAATCATATTTTCTTAAATCTTATCTCTGATCTCTATTCCTTTCCATTAATACTAACTCTGTAATTACCTCCCCTACTCTGGGATTTGATTCGACAATTTCATCTCAATCTGCTAATTTGGGTATGGTAATTTGAACTGATGTACGCATGTACCAAGTTCTACGTTGTAACTGTCTGTCTATCTATCTGGTTCTATAAGATTGCATATCATGGTACTGTCAAATTACACTGTGGATAACACTTTAAAATTAAATGTTTAGTCATTGATCCTTCATAAAAACCATCTACTTCTATCATGGACCCCAACTAATATCCTGACCCATAAATAAATATAATGATCAATAATTAAAATAAATGAAGTAAATTATATAACCTACAATAAACATGAATTAAGATTTGTTGTAAACTTTAAAAATAAGTAATCAAGTGAATTATACACGTGACAAGATCATCTATTAAGCAAAATATGTAAGGCATTCAATACAGACGTAAATAGTTGTTGTTGTTGTTGTTGTTGTTGTTTTCCTTTTTTCACATTAATGATGGTTATTATCCGACTTTATTAATTAAATAGTAACGATAAAATTAAAATGGTAATTAATCTAGGCAACAATTTAATAAAATTATAACAAATTAAATTCTTTACCTTGTGTTGATGGGAAAAACAATGAAATTGTATTAAACAATTTACGCTTAATAGTATCTGAAATGGATAATAGACATTTAAGCAAATATTCAATTAGTCATTAGTTGTATCATATAGTCTTATAGAAAAGAAATTCATAGGAAAAAAAGCAATCAATCAATCAATGCCTGTTATCCCAAGTGGAGCATAGACCGCCCACTAGCATTCTCCAAACAGAAAAAAAGCATGACAGTATAATCTTTGTAAATAATAAAAGAGGAATCTCGTTAATGTTTGCTTCCTGAAGTGAAGTAAGGAAGGAGTTATAAACCTTAACTATGCAGTTTTGAACATCTTGGAAACAGTTTTGAAAGTAGTATACTGTAATGAAGATAATAATGTGGTTCTAGTACTTGGAGAAAAACTTTTTGACTTTGAGTAAGGAGACGATATTGTTTTGCTGTGCAAAACGATCCTAATCGCACTTAATCTGTTGAAAATCAGTCTCTTTACTCATAGTTCCACTTAATTGTCTCAAGAAATCTGTTAATATTCCATGTGTTAATTAATGCTGAGGTTCAGAGATGTATCAGAAAGAAGTGGTGACAATTCAGTCGGTGTCACCATCTTGAAATATAGTTTATGGTTATTTTCGATGCCTCGGTTATTTTTTATGAATGTCATTCTTGTGGCTCGTATATCCTTGATTATTTGCCAACGTTGAGACTGAGTTGAGAAAGAGGTGAAATGGTTATTTTAGTACATAGCGCCGTAATATGAAATCTGAGTGGGACTGGCCTTGGTCAGTACACTACAATCCCCTGCTTGGAATTCAAAAGGTGAAGTAACTCAGTGGCTTAAGACCCACATCCTCAAGTTGCCTCTCAGGTTTGAGACGTTATCATATATGTCTCGAAACAGAAGCCAATGGCGATCATCATATCGTTTTTATTTACGTTTCCCTTAAATCGAAAAGATATCTCACCTCTGTGAACTCTTCTGTTTGTCATTTCCCACCAAAATGTATCACGTATGTAATTTTTTATCTCTCTGTTGGATTTTATCAATTTGACTATCATTGCACATTTTTACATCACAATGATATGCTTATAATTGTGTGACGTATACACAGTTGGCGCCTGTTTGTAAGATTTTTTAGATTGAATTAAATAATTAATAAAACAGATAAATGAATAACATTGATTGATCAATGACTAGTGACCAACGTGAGTTTTGGGTAGTTGTTAGTACTGCTCAAATTCTATCAGTCAAATTATGACACGATTACTAATCTAATTGACTTGACATTATGTAAACTGTCTTAATGGTAGATGGGAGAGGTCAGTAGGAAATCTAGTTTAGGTTAGGTTTCAAGCTAGTTAGCCCTCATCAATAAAGCATAGTTGAAATCATTGAGAGAATCAAAGTTACACATTAGATTTTAACTTACACTATCTGGCTTTACTTTCATCAATGAGTTATTCATGATACGACCGACCTGTAGAACTGATTGATTAACTAGCATCTTGCCGATTACTTACAACCACAATCAAACATATAACTGCAAACATTTTATCAAATGAATGAACTTTTGGTTTGTACTTACTTGATAATCGAGAGAATAGACTCATCTCATTAACAACTTCATTAAATAATTCATTGGATAATTGTGATGTTAAATTAAGTGTACTCTTGTTTTGTAACGGATAATTATTATTGGCGTGTTTGATTCGAACAACATGCGGTAATTCTGTTGTAGTTGGTATTTTTGTAGCAGTCATTGGAGAAAAACGGGATTTTTCATCAGCTACTGAATAATCGTTATTGTTAATATGAATCATAGAAGGATGTATTGTTTCAGCTAAAATGAGAAAAAATAAACATAACAACACTGTCAACAAGAATTCGATGTGAAAAGAAAGAAATCAATCTAAGCAATTATATTAATGCCTATAGAATAATGCTATAAGTACAAATCACAATTTTGATACTCTGAACATCAAATTCGAGTTGAAAGAGCTCAATGTGTACCTAAAACGACTATTTGTGACTCAATTCAACGTACAGACTGAGACAAATGTGTGTTAGACCAACTTGTTATAACATATCAGCATAAGATGCAACTAAATAGATACTTAGTAAACAAACTGAAGTAATAATTACTATCAATGATAAGAAGAACAACATTGGGAATATGGTTTAAGAAGGAATGAAATGTATATAGGAATGCTGGAACTTAAGATTTAAAGAAAGATAAAGTGAATGAATCTACGTCACTGTAATTGATTCTGAGTTATATCATATAACTCGTAGACCTTAATCAAGCAGTCCGCATTTACTAAAATGACTCACAAACAGTGGATAAATAAAAGCAATACGATTTCTTGGTACGGTCGTCCGTATGGTCCTTCTGTCCTGTTTATGTCACGCAATGTCGCGCGTCGAGGTAGACGGTAATCGATAATACGTAAAAAATGTCCCGAGCACTTCTGCCGATGAAGATTCACAAGCACATCGATGATACATGAGAAGCGCTTCGAAGATACCTATGGTCAAAAGATAACAGACTACTCGTCTCTTATTACCATAGCCCATGTTTCATATCTATAGAATAAAACAGCAGATTACTGTCCAGTATAAGTCATACTTATGGATACCATATGATTTCGTATGGATTAATATTTCAATGTAATCTATTGATTGTTAGCTGATCTGAATGCTATACTTTTAGAAATTCTCTGATATTTAGAATATTGGTGATTTTCATATCGAATTCTTTCCATAGTCATTCAAATGCATTGATATCAGTGCTAACGCCTAACAGATAACCAACATTTGTGTATGCGAAGATAAACATAAGTAATCATTATTATCATTACCAATAAGAAATAAACTCTACCTGGGCAAAATGTTGTTTCAAGTAATTTTACAGGTTCAACTTTTCCACAAAACTTATTATTATTATTGTTATTATTATTATCATTACTTTGATGTTCGATATTCTGTCTGCCAGTTGTAGTCAATTTATTCTTGTCATGATTTTTATTGTCTAATGATTGATGATGGTTTAAAGTAACATCATTGTGGAGTGAAGTCGACAGATCTATGGATGAGGAAATGTTACTACCGGTAGATAACCTGTCGCCATCATCATTATGATTGTTAGAATGGTACTCATCACTAAGTGAATTCAAATGCGAAGACTTCGTAGTCGAATCGGTATTAATTTGCTTTGTCGCATGATCATCATGTGTACTCAGATTGACTACATCGTGATAACTGACAGATGACTGGATATGTTTGTGTTTTTCTTCCGTCTGCTCCATAGTACCAGATATACCACTACCACTAGTGTCCTGCTGAGTTCTACCATCTTTATGGTTGTTCTCTATGTAGATGAAAGGAAAAAGCGAAGAGAAATACACATCAGGTGATAAACATTAATTATTAATAGCAGTATTAACACTCCTAAATTTTATAATTTTTTTATATACTATGTGTTAAAGATGCTAGATGGTCAACTATACTATTGGACTAATCATTCATGCGTTACAGTAGCTAACTGGTAATTCAAGTCTTGACCTCAGTCAGTCAGCCAGTCAGTTACAACGTAGAACTTGATGCATGCGTACATCAGTTAAAGTTGTCATACACAAATTAGCAGATAGAGATGAAATTGTCAGATCAAATCCCAGAGTAGGGGAGGTATTAACAGAGTTAGTATTAATGGAAAGGAATAGAGATCAGAGATAAGATTTAAGAAAATATGATTCAGTAAAGAGAAAATTATGATAACCTCAGAAACCTAGAATTTGGAGGAAGACAGGGAATAGATGTACCTGAGCCATTGCCAACGATTTTGAGCCATATCACCTAAAGTCTCTAACCATTGGTTGTGATCATCAAGTAGACCCCAACCAGGTAGTCTGCATCTATTAATATGGCTGAGCCCAATTTTCAATAACTTCATGGACTGGTGCCGTGTTTTGGTTTGGCCATCCGCAGCTTTTTTCCAGCCTACTCCTACACCAGACAACATTGTTGGTTGAGGTAGGCAGTGGTCAGGCATACGAAACACATGTCCTAACCACCTCAATTGATGAAGATTCACTATTTCATCAATCGATTAACCATACTTACCTAGTACTTTATTCATATCCCATGTATTGTGTACCCGGTAGTCCCAGTAAACACGAGCAATGCTTCTAATTCATCTATGATAGAGTACTAGGAGCCTACGAATATCCTCTATCCTTAATGGCCAAGCTTCATACCCATTAATGAAAACGGACCGAACTGCTGCGTGTCTTGTCCTAGAAGTTTCACCACAATACATGATAATTCGACTTATAGATCAGAGACTGGGTAAGTGAGACATGACACGTATATACTATGAGTACACTATTTACGAGCGGTCACGAGTTATGTCATATTGTTAAGTTATTCAAATGTACTGAGTCGAAAATGTTTAAATTTTGTTCGGATGAAGTCTACTTGTTTTTAAATCACTTGGCAACATACCGGACAACCAAAACCGAAAATTATACATGGAAAAGGAAAATGAAAATATTTGTTACAGTTTCACATCCACTCAATTGTGATACATTACCCGTCTGGCTACGTTCTCACTACCAATTACGCCTGAGACTGAGCATACCACTACATTATAGCTGTCAGCAGGATACAACCTCACTAGAGCAGGGAAAGCATTGGCAAGCACGACAAAAGGCATCGGAACGTGTTCCTACCATTCCAAGTTCTTACCGTACAATTTACATGAACAATGCATAAGCGACTGTCGACAGAAATCTACTTTGGTGCTTGTCCTGTTCCCACACTTAGTACTTTACGTACACTAATCAGAACACAAAAAGTCGCCATTGAAACACTAGATATAACAAGGGTAAATTGCAACAGATCTCCATACTAGGTAGACAAGGTTAACTGAATGACCAACATACGTATGCTTCGGAGACACAACATACATCAACAGTATGAGACTTTATGGTCTCATCAAGTGAGGCCATTGACTGATTTGTCAAAGAATTCGCACAGAGAGCTCAAAAACTAAATTTAAAGCATGGTTTCAGGGTGGTTATCTCTTCCCAGTTGCCCACACTGTAGAAGGGTTCTACTTGATGTACCTGAAAAGTAAATTGCGTTAGGGTTGGTCTGAAAAACCTGGGAGCGTGACCGCAGTGCCCAAGAAACAACTGCTTAAGGCCGTTCACACACGGCCTTTTTGAGAGGGGCTTTCGTTGTTGTAGCTCCGTACTTGTTGAGGCCTTACTGCAGGAGACGAAAATCCGTGGAATAAGGTGAGGTGTGCATTGTGAGGGTCGACCTTTACTAACCCTGCCCTTGCTTCGTAGGAAAGTAGCATCGGTGTCATGTTGGTTGTCCGAGGAAAACACCTTACTGTCGTCACACCTCTCTATACCTAGCAGTACGACTTCGTCCTCGGACCTCATATTTGCTGCTGATTTGGTCTCACCGCTCTTCAACCGACCTGCCTGGCACGGTAGGACCTTGAGGAACGATTGTTCCAACCAGTATAGCCCGATTGAGACATCACGATAGACTGCTTAAAGGAAACAATTTATTCCTGTCACACCTATGTACAGTCAGTAGTAAAACATTATTTTCGGGATTTAGTTATGCAACTTCTACTCTTATCACTCTCCATCCGACCTGCTTGGCGTGGTAGGACCTAAAAGGAACGAGTGTTCCAACTAACATAACTCCACTAAGTCACTATGGTAAATAAACCAAACCATCATTTCAAGATTGCATATACGGTCATATAACTTCAAAATTGGTTTACATTGTTGTCTGCTTTGACCATAAGTAGTAAACCCGTTAAGTGTATTAACCACTTCACTTATCTCGGAAGTTTCACAAACCCTGATAGGTAAGTGTCTGATTAGATCTCGACACAGATTCAGAAAGCTTACTTAAGTTGCAAAATAAAGTACCAGTGTATTATATAGCAATCACCTCTGTATTAACTTATGGTTGTGAAACATGAGATATGAAAATAGATTCCTGAGAAGTATCGCTCAGACGTCGTCAAACGACTTATCAAGTAATGCCGAGGTTAAGTACACAGTACTAATCAAATATGGGAAATCGGTTGAGGAGTTTCTGCATCATCGTCGACTGAGGTAGGTGGAATATGATTAATTTATTAGCATAAACAATTTCTTGACAGATTTATGCTTTCATTATTAACCTTAATAAAGTATGTTTAATTTCTTAATCTGTTTATTCATAAGTGAATTCAATCTATCTATGTAGGTATGAATACTGATTTCTTCTTGAACGAAAACCTCAACATTTTAAGGACTTAGATGAATCGAGAAAAACTTGTTAATGGTGCAACATTCATTGATTTTAAATTGTATCAAAATTTGTTTTCAATCAATCATAAGGATGAATGATTGAGTTTTGTAAAAAGATCGCTTTCTCTACATTTGATTGTTTATATGTTTTCTCAATGATAAAATGCCTTTTCCCAAAAATGGTATCAAGACTACAATAATATTTCTTAGTGTATAGTTCATAACAATCAAAGATAGTCAAATCATATAACAATGTTTACGAACATCTGCGACATACGTAAGTTGACAGGTTGTTTAATGATTAAAGCAATTTGACATCCAACTGATAAGCTGCCAGTTCGAATCCTGCATTAAGTACTTCATCTTAAGTGACTACATAGTATCACTAACTTTTATACAACTAAAGTGAGCTAAAGAGGAGTACATAAATTTATAATTTGTGCGAATTAAAAAAAACATATAAAAATGAAACAAGAAACATTAACTATGAAAATAAACCGAATAATAATACCAAAATACGTACTTGCATGATTATAATCTATTGTAGTGGTTTCATTCTCAGATTGTTGCTTATCTCCACCGTTAGTCGAAGTAATTATTGATTCATGATTGGATGAAGTGTCTGGAACGTTCAATAATCGTACATCAACATCATCAACATCGTCATCATCGTCCAAATCATCGGAACCCAAACCAAATATTCTAATCATAGTTAATGGACAATAATGTTCTGAACCATAATGTTCAATCAATTCAAACTGCATAGAAAATATTAGCAATAAGATAAACTTTGGGATAGAATTCATTTCCTCTAAACAAGTAACAACGTAACTCATTTACCAAAAACAGGTTGATGTATTCAGCCATACACTGTGAGAAGGGCTAGTAATAAGAGCCGGTTTCCTAAACTAAATTTGGTGGAACAAGCTTCGAACTTGTGGCCAATTGTTTAAAGCCAAATATTTTGACAACTAAATTACTTTAGTTTATTGACATTTCAAACAAAACTATGAATCTAATTACAATAAGGAGTGAACAAAGTTTCAAAAATGTAGTTCCTTAGTGTAGAGTATTGTAGAGATAGTTAATCGTCTGTCACGTATTATGCTCAATTAGACGACCATTGAAAAGTAAAAGGCAATATACGTAAGTATGATCAACATAGAACCTGACAAATGTATGTATCGGTCCAAGTTGCCATACCTCTAAAGCACAGCAAGATAAGCATAATATTAGTAGAAGTTAATTCAATGATCCCGACCGTAGCTGCTACTTTGACGTGATGGTCGGGCTTGCCTATCGTGATGACCCAACTGAGCTATATTGGCTGGAATGCATGTTTCTCTAGGTCTTACTATACCAAGCAGGTTTGTTGGGGGGCGATAAGACTAAAGGCAGCAACCTAAGAACTGGGAGCGAAGTCGTACTGCTGACTGCAGTAGAGTGTGACAACAGTAAGGTGCTTCCCTCAAATAACTAGTACCGTATCAATGCTGCCTTCTTAATGTAAGGAAAGGGTTGGAAAAGGTTGACCCTAAAAATGTAAAACCTCACCTTGCTCCACGGATTTCCGTCTCCAGCAGTAAGGCCTTTTAAACAATGGAGTTACCACTTCAAAACCTTCCAATAACAAGGTTGTGCGTGACCAGCCCCAAGCAGTTGTTCCATGGGCACTACGATCGTGCTCCCGAGTCATTATCACCAAAACTAACCCGGTTTCCTTTTCAGGTACCTCAAGTAATATTCTTCAATGGTGTGGGCAGCCACAAAGTGAAAACCACCTTCCTACCTCTAATAAACACATGGGATCATCTTGTTCGAGGTCAAATCCCACCACCAACACTTAATAATGCTCTTGTCCATGCGACTAACCCTTATTGCATAACTTTATCACCTCACGCCTCTATTTCTAATGGTTCCAGTTCACAAAATGTCATTTATGGTCTCCTGAAACTTCACACTAAACTATATATCGGAGCTTTTAACGTTCAAACCTTAGGCCAAATAGGACAACAAGCCTCCATTTGCTATGACCCTAGATTTCCGCTTCTTCGATATCTGCTGCGTCCCTGAAACGCGTATACAGGATCCAAGTACAGTCATTGGCTTAAGATTACCTTGTCAAAATAAATAACAGGTCCGATTCACTATTTCGTGTTCCAGAGACCCTATCGCTACCACCCAAGGCCATAGCTAGAATCTGGAAACTGGACATAATCCCATCTGATTGGTCTCAAACACCAATCTATAGGAAAGGAAAGAAGTCCTACTGTGACAATTACCGAGGAATCAGTTTAACGAATATAGTGTCTAAAATATTAGCTTCAATAATACTTCGATGCATCACTAAAGCCCGAGAAGAGCAAACTCGATAAAACCAAAGTGATTTCAGACCTGCACGTGGTTATACAGACCAAATATTCACACTTCGGCAGATTCTGGAACATAGACACACATTTAGACGCCCAACAAAAGTTGTAATCCTTGACCTTAAGGCGGTGTTTGACTCTATCGATCTTGACCTTGTGGCGATGTCTGTCACTGAAGGGTGAACAAGCTATCTACTCGAACACTACAGCTGATGGCGGACTGTCATAAGAAGTGATTACCTCAAGTGGTGTTCGTCAAAGTTGTCCGCTCTCCCTATTTTTATTTGATTTTATTATAGACATACTTTTAGAGTTAACATTTTCGTCGTCTCACTTCTAAGGGGTTGACCCCCCTTTCAGGAGACAAACTTGCTGACTTAAAATATGCAGACAACACAGTTCAATTGGGTGAAGATGCTGATAAAATGCAGAATATTTTGACTACTGTAAATATCAATGTAAGCAGACCTGTGATGCGATTCACCCCATTCAAATGCAAAATGTTGGTTCAGGATTGCTGTGATTAGGCACCGAAGTTAGTGATATGAAGTAAAGTAGCTAAATGTGTTGACCGCTTCACTTACCCTGAGAGTCTCATCAGTCCTGATGATCTGATGTCTGGTGAAATCTCAGCACGTTTACAAAAGGCCCGACTGGCTTTTGTCAGTTTGCGTCACTTCTGGCTTAGGCGAGACATCCGCCTTCCGACCAAAGGACGCGTTTACTGCGCACCAGCTCGGTTCCCTGTACCTTATGGCTGTGAAACATGACCGTTAACGATAGAGGATATTCGTAGGCTCCTAGTACTCTATCATAGATGAATTAGAAGCATTGCTCGTGTTTACTGGGACTACCGGGTACACAATACATGGGATATGAATAAAGTACTAGGTAAGTATGGTTAATCGATTGATGAAATAGTGAATCTTCATCAATTGAGGTGGTTAGGACATGTGTTTCGTATGCCTGACCACTGCCTACCTCAACCAACAATGTTGTCTGGTGTAGGAGTAGGCTGGAAAAAAGCTGCGGATGGCCAAACCAAAACACGGCACCAGTCCATGAAGTTATTGAAAATTGGGCTCAGCCATATTAATAGATGCAGACTACCTGGTTGGGGTCTACTTGATGATCACAACCAATGGTTAGAGACTTTAGGTGATATGGCTCAAAATCGTTGGCAATGGCTCAGGTACATCTATTCCTTGTCTTCCTCCAAATTCTAAGTTTCTGAACTTATCATGATTTTATGTCTACTGAACCATATTTTCTTAAATCTTATCTTCGATCCCTAATCCCTCTCATCCATACTAACTCTGTAACTAACTCCACTACTCTGGGATTGGGTCCGACAATTTCATCTCAATCTGCTAATTTGTGTATGACAACTTTAACTGATGTACGCATGCATCAAGTTCTACGTTGTAACTGACTAACTAAAATGTATTGTATTCAGTCCTTACGATCATAAACCTTCATCATTTATTTAATGGATGAATACCGCATGTTAGTGTAACTTTTATTAAAGACTTCATTACAACCCCAACTTTCATATCGTAGCTAGCTGAGATTAAATATGTTCATGGCATAAATGAAATGAAAGTATGCGACAAAACTACACTCATATATGCAACACATACTTAGTGATTGGCAAACGATTTCATAATAAAATCTATCGAAATATTTCGATAGTTTCAGTTTTTATTAATCAACAACAATGTAGAGCCTGAAATATATGTGAGTTAGATAACGTTCCAATACTATATAAGAATCAATTCAATCAATTTAACTAGATCGATACGTGAAAATAATTCACAAAGCCCCCCCCCCATTGATATAATTGAATTTCACTAGTTGTTGCTTAACATAAGAAATCCGCTAATTACTTCTCGAAGTCTGAAAGTTAGGTGTTCGTCACGAAAACTAAAGGCATGAGGTTCGATTTCCAGTGGGAGTTGTTAATGCATACTGCCAATGAGTTGTATACTAGGTTGTCCAATACTTTCTGATTTTCACTGGTTGTCTAACTGTAGCCAGTTCTAAAAGCAATATATGCTACGTATTTTTATTTTTTTCTATTTAGTGTTACTTTTCAATAAAATAGCTCAATTAATATTTTATTCTATTTAGATAACAATGTAGACAATCAACTTCTATTATTTGTTCTGCGGGAAGCTTAACATCTCGCGTGGTTCTTGCTATTAATATTGGGCTTGTGATGCATATTTACATAGCAGATAATTTCTGTTACGCCAATTATGAGAATAGATATTGTCACGTGAAGACATAACGCTTATAAGTACTTGAGTTACAAGTAATGAGTTCATAGATTCATACTCTTTTAAAAAATTGAGATTATCATTCAATATTCTAGATAGAAAACTTCTTCGCTTTAGCATTGTTAAATAAAGAGAACGTATTGCGTTACTTCTATAAGACTGCCAATGAATTTGTGAACGGTATCCAGTTTCTGGTATGTTAATCTGAGCAACTGATTGTATGTATTGCAAGTGAAATTAATTAATGTCTAGTGAAAGCTGGAAAGGTTTATGCACTGAACGAATATTCAGAAATATGGTTATGAAACTATGTCTACAAGTGATAAAAATGTTCCACAACTTACTCAAATTTATTAATGTAATGTGCGAAGTATTTAACATATCAGTGGAATCCTTAAGACTATATCACTCAGTCAGTCATATGCAACAAAGAACATGGCGTATATACTATAATACAGTAACACTACTGAGCTGCCTGAACCGAAGTACGTGGTGCGGAGAATTTAATGTAGCATAATAGTTGGTAGCGAAATTACCATGTTGTCTCCTGAGCAACAATAAACTAACCTGTACAGAATTTTCCCATAGAATTTATTTCAGCTCTTACTTCAACATCATGTATTTCAAGATCGGTTTATAAAGACAATGTGGTGATAAAAACTTCTCATCATAATGAAATTTATTGGAACTATCAAAGTTGCTTAACGGCTACATTTTGTCTACAGTTAACTTACCTTAATGTATTTGATCATTTTCCCACTGACCACACTGAAAGACTGTATCCCTTTAACATCTCGAGCGGTGAATGTACCAATTAATTCCCAAGACTTTGCTGGATATCTACAGTTGTTTTAAAAGTTTCCATTAAATTAAAAACCAATACATTTTAAATAGTATAAACGCGAAGATCAAACACCACAGGTGATACCTGTCTCACTATCTACAAGGCCTTGTAGTTAGTTGACAAAGGCGATAGATGATGGTTGAGATATATCGTAAACTGACTGTAGCTGTATATGTGAACCACTGAGTACTAACTCAGTAGTCTGAGATTAACGGATTCGACATGAGGTATAAAGATCCTGTATACAATTCTTGTAGGCAAGAGAAATGCATTGCTGAGGAGTTTAAAACTGGTAAAAAAAAAACATGTATCTAACGCCCTCTGATTTCCGATGGTTGTCTACATAAAGTCAGTGCATAACGTAAACTACAAATTAAACGATATCTACAAACCTAATATGCAACACATGTGCTACCTAATGAAAATTTCGAGAGCTACTTTAGTTATGGTGGGAAGCCATGATCAGTGTGATTCGACTACAAATAAATACTACTAAGTAAAAGAAGATTGAAGCCTGTGACTGATTGAGCTACGTATACCAATCAGCCACAGGTTCATTGAGACTGACTTGAGGATATTATATACTAGTCCCCGTAAGAAGTTATGTGACGAAAGCAGTGGGGGATATGATAAGAATATGAGGAGAACGATACACGAAAAGTCGTCTTATATAGTCGATTAACAGAAGTTAATAAAGTCATTTACCGTAAATGAGTCGACTAATTTGTAGATTAACATGACCCTACATGATCTAAGAGTATAAGTTTTTATTTAAAGGAAATGAATCAACATTCGGTGATAAAGGATGATGCATAATTATAACAAAAAGCTTTCCGCAGCTCAGAAAGAAGGCATTTTGAAGGTGTTACGATTTTAGACCAGGATTGGTGAAGCATCTGATGTCATCCTAGGTACGATCATTAGTACGAATGTCAATGAAATTGTGTTTTCCGAGCTGGATGGTTAAATTACTGAGGTTTCATCAACATTCTGAACGACATTATCGGCGTCAACCCCTGAAAAAATGAGCTGTAACAATTTCACCACAAGCGACTAGCAGTCTCTGCTGCTAACTTTGAATTCGATGGATTGCTGTTAATGATAAGACAGATGTTAACAACAACTTATCAAATTCAAGATCATAAGATAAATTTGTTGTAATTTGTGGAGAAATTCTCTTAGCTCAATTTTTCAGAAGTTTGCGCAGATGAGACTGTCCAGAAGGACGATGAAAGATTATTAATTCAAACATTCAACTCAGGGAACACAATTTACTCAAAACCATTTTCTTGAACAACAAATTTTCTCTATCTCAGCAAAGACTTTAATTTAAAGTATGAATTGCTGTTGTCTAATCAGTCATTCATGTACAAAGTGGAACCTGATTAATAAGCGTACTGGTTCAAGCTCCCGCACCCCATTAGCACAGCACAATAAACCCCGAAGTAGTAGTCTAAAAAATAACAATGAATGCTCCAATCAATTTAGAGAACACTAAACTTCTGGAAATTCTATTGAATTTTCCTTCGGATCTATAAAAGTTACATTATCGATATTGGTATGTAATGTGGATCAATTGAAAACTAATTACTACTGTTTCGAATAAACACAAAATTTACAATCACATATAATTGAATCATAAAAAATACAATCATACCGATCATTAGCATAAACACGAAAAGATTTCAATCGTGATGAGAACAATTCAAAATTTGCTAATTCTATTGTTCGTAATTGAACAGGTTGGCATACTTCTAAAATTAACCTATAAAATGTATAAGTTCATTACATTATTATTGTAAGAAAAAGGAAAGAAAAACAATCAACTTCTTCATAATAGATAGAAACTGAATTAAACTATGTTATTGTTACTATGTGATAATACACAGAGGATTATGTAGTATCAACTTGTTATGTTGGACAAATGAATAAAAAGTGACGAACTTTAAGAACTGTGTTTTAGAAGACTATTTCATTTATTTTAGTTGTGAGTAATGTAAATACTTCATTTCTATCGTTGCAGTGTTTCTTTCATCCTATTCTCCCATCTTGTATATTTACTGTTAGTGCATTATCTCTTATTATGAACTACAGTTCATTAGTTGTTACCCCTATTTACTGGCCACTATCTCCTTTGTTTCGTATAAATGTTAAATTCCTAATTGGTTCGCTGTGTGGTCTGATTTTATGCCTGAAATATAATATAATTCTGTCTGGTTGGTTCATCACTCTTGTATTCTTTTATTTCCAGCTTTGGACTAAATAGGCATCGGGTAGACGCGAAGTGACCAGCTAGAAACTCTCATTGACACTTGTTATTGTCACTTCATGTGAGCAAGATTGTATCAACCACTTGGTCATACGCATTAATCATATCAGCTCCTCTCTAACGGTATAACAAAATCTGAATATATTTTCAATTACTAAGTGATATCAATATTTCATAGTGTAAAGGTATGCAAAAAGATGTTGTACAATGGATGTTAATTGAAATGGCTAGTTATGAATATCCAATTTTCTGAGTACTCCACTTTATATTTCTACAAATCAATCATTGAAGAGTAACCAATTATGTGTGATTTAATCTATGGTGTAACCAATAAGCCTGGTAATTCATAATCACACTGCATTGTAACGTTTGAATAGATTATAATCAAAAAAACCTTCGGACAAATTTGACACTCTTGTTTCTCCTCACAGATAGGACTCATCATTTAAGTTATTAATGCTATTAATAGAGACTCGAAAATAATTCCCTACGCATAGATATTACCGTTGATCTGGACACAATCACCTACATTATTAAAATTATGAGTTAGTGTATAGCACCAATCACAGAAACAGTTTATGCATACAGGTTAGACAATAAATTAAATATACTTAAAACCAATAATTAAAATATGAAGAATTTAATTATATAATAATTAACACAACCACCTATTAATAAGAATGTAACTCGTCAATAAAGTACACATTTACATACTTAGCTTTGAGCCGCAATTTAAGACAGCTATTGTTGCAAACCGACTGCCCAGAACTAGAATGAGTAGAGTAGGGTTTCAGCCTGTGATCTACTAGCTTAAAACCGAATGCTGTAACCATTAAACTACTACTTTACTTCTATTAAGAGTTTAGTGTTGTTTTACTCACATGTATAACTCAATATTATTGACAGTTTAGGATGCGATTGAATAAAACTATCTGATAAGCTTTGACGAATTGACACAATTATACATAATTTGGAAGCTTTTAACAGCAATAAGCTCGAATGCAAGCATTTTCGGAATGCGTTTCTTCCCCTCTAAATGCAAACTATTGCTCCAGGACTGGTTTCCGTCAACCACTGAACTAAAGATACAGAGTGAAGTAGTTGAGCACGTCGACCACTTCACTTACCTTGGAAGTCTGATTATCACTAATGGGTCAATCTCTGACGAAATCACAGTACGAATTCAAAAAGCTCGTTTGGCTTTTTCCAACTTACGTCACCTATGGCGTAGACGAGATATTCGTCTCCCAACGAAAGGAAGAGTGTACTGCACAACAGTTCGCTCTGTCTAACTGTATGGGTGGGTGTGAGACGTGGCCATTAAGAGTAGAAGACAGTTGGTGTTTAGTTTTTGACCATCGATATCTTCGGAACATCGATCGCTTTAGCTAGGATCACGGAGTAAGTAATAACGAGGTTAGACGATGGGTGTTAGACAAATGTGGTAAATCAGTCGATGAGGTTGTGAATCTTCATCGACTGAGGTGGTTGGGACATGTGTTACGTATGCCCAACCACCGTCTTCCTCGACGCGCAATGCTGGCTGATATAAAAATAGGATGGAAGAGAGTTGGGGGTGGCCAAACTAAAACACGGCATCAATCCATGAAGTCACTGACTGCCAGTTTAAGCCGTGTCGGTAGCTGCAGACTTCTTGGATGGGGTCCTCGCAATTACCGTAACCAGTGGCTAGAAACACTGAGTGACATGGCCCAGAATCGGTCACAACACCTCCTGAACCATATTCTATATGTTCACATTCCTTGTTACTATTATTATTTTATTTTATAGAAGCGATTTCTACTAATGGTGTTGGTGTTAATCTTGCGGTGCCATGGTGGTATGGCAACTTGAACCGATGCACACATGTGCCAGGTTCTATGTTGATTATACATACATACAGATCATCTTATCAGTCACACCCATCATTTTCAGAGACAATACAAATAAGTTTAGAGGAATCGAAAAGATAAATATTAACAGAAAAATAAGGTAATAATAAAAGAACATTGAGCGCTTCCTGGCGAAAATGGGGTAACTTCATCAATCTCAATTACGCCTAACCTAATAATGCTTCAGAACTATCAACAACCAAAAATTTGTGAAATAAAAAGGCTTCACAAATGAGAGTATACAATAACACATAGAAACACTGCTTAAAGTAATAATTACCATTTGTCTTCACTACAAGGAACATTCATATATTCATCATTGTTTTCATTAAGTACGGCTTCAGGATTCTTTATAGCTTTACTAGATCCTAACATTTTGGCGCCACAAGCCACAGAAGCAACATTTCTCCGAAGAGTTAAATCAATCTTGCTCGGTGTATGAAGTGCATCATTGTCTGCAATTGTTGTTGTGGTGGTGGTGGTGGTGCTAGTGGTTACAGGCTGTGGAGTAACATGAGAATTAGACTTTGGATTTATTTCTACATTAGATGTTACAATAGAATTTCCTTTTAAAGACTGATGTTGGTCACTAGAAGGATCTGTCCTGACAATATCAGAAGATGAACCACCGTCGGATAAAACTGCTCTGTCTAATACTTCTTGAACTATTTTACCTTTCAAAGATTTAACCGATGGATTAGTATCAATATGTGTTTGAGGTAGTTTTTCTGATATTATGGGACTTGGTGGAGAATCAATTACTTGTTCAGCTTTGATATCATATTTAGAATTAAGCACATTAACATTTTGGGCATCACAATCTAAATGAGACAAATAACAAGTAAACATAAATAAAAATATTTCATACTGCATAGTATGAGAAGTCCATATATTTAATTCTATAGCTATTCATCATAGATGTACTGTTAGAAATCTCTCTCACTTCTTTTAAGTCCTCAGGAATTAATCTTCTTCCAGGAGGATCTCGTGTCGACTTAGAATATGCAGATGATATAGTCATATTTGGTGAAGACGCACATAGCATCCAAGGTCTCTTGAACACCTTGAGTAACAATGCAGGCATATTTGAGATGCGCTTCTCCCCTCCGAAATGCAAAATGTTACTCCAGGACTGGCCAGCTTCTACGCCTAAATTAGTTACAGGGAGTGAAGTAATTGAATGCGTTGATCGCTTCACTTATCTCGTAAGTCTCATCACCCCTCATCATCATCATCATCATCAGCAACGTAGAACCGGGCACAAACGCCTGTAGGTTCAAGTTGCCATACCACAATAGCACTACGAGAATATTGAGGTAACGTATAGACAGAACACAAGAGAGAAGAGTAAGTAAAGATTTCCAGAAAATAACAATAGAATTTAAGATTTAGATGAGGTTAAAGAGTGAATACACTTGCGCCACTGTGACCGATTTTGAGCCATATCGCCTAGTGCCTCCAGCCATTTGTTGCGATCATCACGCGGACCCCAACCAGGTAGTCTACATCTACCTACATGGCTTAGACCAGTAGTCAAGGACTTCATGGACTGATGTCATGTTTTGGTTTGGCCGCCCCTAACCTTCTTCCATCCTACTTCAGCCATAGCCAACATCGCGCGACGGGGTAGGTGGTGGTCGGGCATGCGCAATACATATCCCAGCCATCTCAGTCGATGAAGGTTAATGACCTCTTCGACTGATTTACCGTGTTTCCCAAGAACCTTTTGTCTAACCTCACTATTACTAATCCGGTTATTCCATGGTATACGATCGATGTTACGTAGATTCCTATGGTCAAATATCTGGAGTCGACGTATATCTTGAGTTTTCATGGCCCACGTTTCGCAGCCATATATTAAAATGGCGCGGACTGCTGCGCAGTACACCCGGCCTTTCGTTGAGACACGGATATCTCGTCTGCGCCACAAGTGCCGTAGATTGGCAAATGCCAATCGGGCTTTCTGGATCCGCGCTTAGATTTCATCAGACACCGACCCACCAGGGGTAATGAGACTTCCGAGATAAGTGAAGCGATCAACGCATTCAATTACTTCACTCCCTATAAATAATTTGGGGGAAGAAGCAGACCAGTCCTGGAGTAACATTTTGCATTTCGGAGGGGAGAAGCGCATCCCAAATATGCCTGCATTGTTACTCAACGTGTTCAAGAGACCTTGAATGCTGTGTGCATCTTCACCAAATATGACTATATCATCTGCATATTCTAAGTCGACAAGATAGCCTCCTGGAAGGAGACTAATCCCAGAGGACTTAAAAGAAGTGAGAGAGATTTCTAACAGTACGTCTATGATGAAATTAAATAAAAAGGGGATAAGGGGCAACCCTGACGAACTCCACTTGAGGATGAAGTTTCTCGTGACAATTCGCCATATTCTCTGACTCGACCTGTGGTGACCGAGTAGAGAGCCTTTATAAGGTTAATGTACTTTTGAGGTACGCCTTTTAATGACAAACATTGCCACAAGACTTCACGGTCAACAGTCGAACGCTGCTTTTAAGTCAAGAAATACAACTATAGTTGGGCGTTGGTACATATGTCTGTGTTCGAGGACCTGGCGCAGGGTGAATATGTGATCAATGCAACCCCGGACAGGTCTGAAACCAGAATGGTTTTCCCGAGTCTATTGTTCCATAGTGTTGGTTAAACGTCGGATGATTATAGTGGCTAATATTTTAGATACTATATTAGTCAAACTGATTCCTCTGTGGTTATCACAAGAGGATTTCTGTCCCTTTTTGTAGACTGGAACAATCAGCGATCGAGACCAGTCAGATGGGATGGAGTTTAGTTCCCAGACTTTGGCTAATATATCAGTCAACCTGTACGCTTAAACTAGACCACCATCCTTAAAGATATCGGTAGACAACATATCAGGCCCTGCTGCTTTCCCACGTTTCAATTTACTTATGACGTTTTCAACTTCACTGAGAGTTGGGGGACCTGTGTCAGTTTTCCATTCGGGTAGCTTGGAGATTGTGGGTAAGCTAAGAGTAGCTGGGGGGGCAGTTGAACTGTTTCTGAAAGTGTTCTGCCCAACGTTCTAATCTTCTAGATTGAGAGTAGATCATCGACCCATCTTTTTCAGAGATGATTTCACTAACTGCTGATTTCTTGATACCGGTGTCCTTAATAAGTCGGAACAGCTGTCTACTATTGCCTGCCGCTGCCGATGCTTCTATCGCTTTTGCTTTTGTTGCCCACCACTGTTCACGATCCTAACGCAGACTCTTTGTCAGTCTATGTTTCAGTTGTCGTCGTTCTTCGTCATACTCCGAGCCTGCTGGAACAAGTTTTCGAGCCTCCATCAGTTCCCTAGAAGTACTAGAGATCCAATGGTCTTTCATTGGATTGGGGTTAGATGCTGATAGCGCTGCTGCGTATACACCTGCTTTAAAATCATTCCAAGCTACTTCGGGGGAAACCTGTTGGTCATGGGCGAATAAATGCTTAGCCAGACCATTCCTAAATGCAATCTTCGCCTTCTCACTCTCAAAGTGATATCTAAAGGGTTTGCCCGATGTAACCTTTCTGCGACCAGTAAAACGCATAGATACGTGCTCTTACTAGGGCATGGTCAGAGTCTAGGCAAGTGCCCCAGAAAGAGCGGCAGTCCTCTATACAACCTCTCCAACGGTAGCTGATGCCGATGTGATCAATTTGTGTCCATCGTTGCGTAGATGTTGGAGGTCGCCAGGTTAAACAGTGTCTCGCCTTATGCTTAAAGTTTGTGCTAGCTAAAAATAAACGGTAGTCTGAACATAACTGCAACAGACGATCTCCGTTGTCTGTTCTCTGGGCTGGGATGCCGAGTAACCCACCTAATTGCTTTTCAGCCTGATTTAGTCTACCTACTTGGGCATTAAAATCTCCTGCAATAATTACTATGTCTGAGTGCTTAGCTTTCTGAAGGAGGCTAGAGAACTTCATATAGAAGTCGTCTTTCACTTCATCTGTGCTGCAATCAGTGGGGGCATAAGCAGAGACGACAAAAAGGCATCGGCGTGTGTCCCTATCTTTCCGAGTTCGTACTGAGCCATTTAGACGGACAGCACATAGACGACTGTCTACAGGAATCCACTCGAGAAGAGCCTGTTCTGCACGTAAGCTTAGTGCTATACCTACACCAGCAAGGCCACGTGAGCTTGCTGTAGGGTCTCCAGATAAACGAAGAGTGAAGTGTGCTGTTCCATTGCATTGACTAGGTGAGGTCAAACGGATGACCATGCTGGGATCCTGTATTCGTGTTCCGGAGACACAGCATACATCAATTGCAAGAGATTCTAATGTTTTAGCTAAGGCAGCCTGTTGACCGATTTGACACAGCGTACGCACATTAAAAGCTCCAACATGAAGTTTAGAGCGTGGCTTCAGGAGACCTGGCATGATAATTTGGGAACTCGGGTAACCAGTAAAAGTGGCGCGCATAGAAAATGTAGGAGGAGAAGTGTTACAAGTAGAGACCAGAGATAGAGAACGTGTTTGATCATGAACAAGGTGAACTCGAGTGCTATTAGAGGTATGAGGGCGGTTATCACTTCCCGGTTGCCCACACCGTGGAAGGGTCATTCTTGAGGAACCTGAAAGAGAAAGAGGATTAGGGTAGGTCGTGATGACCTGTGAGTGTGACCGCAGTGCCCAGGGGACAGCTATTTGAGGTCGGTCAAGTATATTAATTGTTGCTCCGGTTGTCAGAAGGGGAGGCATCGGCCTCATGGCTTCCGAAGGAGCTCGGCTTTCACCATGAAGCGTCATATTAGTCCTTCCAACTTCCAGGGCAGAGTTAGAATGGTTATAAAGATTTTTACTCGTAAGCTGTTTTTTAGCATGAAAGTTGTTTTGCAGATTTGTATCAGCGACCGATTTTAAGCTACACCAGCTGACTATAGCCCCAAACGAGTAGTGTACGTTTAGCGACAGGGTCCTGATGGTTATTGACTTCAGGCACTGTCACATTTTAGTTTGGCGACCCTCTCGATATTTTTTAACCTATGGTATGCTTTTAATCTTCATCAAACATCGGAAGTCTCATCACCCCTGGTGGGTCGGTGTCTGATGAAATCTCAGCGCGGATTTAGAAAGCTCGATTGGCATTTGCCAATCTACGGCACTTGTGGCGCAGACGAGATATCCGTGTCTCAACAAAAGGCCGGGTGTACTGCGCAGCAGTCCGCGCCATTTTAATATATGGCTGCGAAACGTGGGCCATGAAAACTCAAGATATGCGTCGACTCCAGATATTTGACCATAGGAATCTACGTAACATCGATCGTATACCATGGAATAACCGGATTAGTAATAGTGAGGTTAGACAAAAGGTTCTTGGGAAACACGGTAAATCAGTCGAAGAGGTCATTAACCTTCATCGACTGAGATGGCTGGGATATGTATTGCGCATGCCCGACCACCACCTACCCCGTCGCGCGATGTTGGCTATGGCTGAAGTAGGATGGAAGAAGGTTAGGGGCGGCCAAACCAAAACATGACATCAGTCCATGAAGTCCTTGACTACTGGTCTAAGCCATGTAGGTAGATGTAGACTACCTGGTTTGGGTCCGCGTGATGATCGCAACAAATGGCTGGAGGCACTAGGCGATATGGCTCAAAATCGGTCACAGTGGCGCAAGTGTATTCACTCTTTAACCTCATCTAAATCTTGAATTCTATTGTTATTTTCTAGTCATCCTTACTTTACTCTTCCCTCTTGTATTCTGTCTATACGTTGCCTCAATAATCTCGTAGTGCTAGTGTGGTATGGCAACTTGAACCTACAGGCGTTTGTGCCCGGTTCTACGTTGCTGTTGATGATGATGATGATTCCAGTGTAATTAATGATGACATTAACTTCAAAAATAGGTAGCAGATATAACCCAAATACAGGCATTTTTCATT